>JALMGJ010000009.1:0-137500 GCA_023362775.1 Charina bottae | reverse complement strand
ATTTGGGGATTTGGCAGCTGATGTCCATCATACCATGATGGCAACAATTTGGACAAGGCTAGATTAGAGGAGGCCTTCCTTTGTGCTCCATCTCTGAGAAAAGTGCACACAGCATTTTAACTAATGGCCTGACTTTCTCGTGCTTTCCTGAGGATTAGCTAGTTAAACTCAATGACAGTGTAAAACACTTCCATTAGTCCACAAAAATTCAGTTTGATTTTAGACTGATTATTTCTCTCTCTGTTGACTATATGGTTCTTGTTTGTTTTTAACTCTAATTTTGTTGTTTATTCGTTCAGTCATTTCCGACTCTTCGTGACTTCATGGACCAGCCCACGCCAGAGCTTCCTGTCGGCCGTCACCATCCCCAGCTCCCCAATGGTTGAGTCCGTCACCTCCAGAATACCATCCATCCATCTTGCCCTTGGTCGGCCCCTCTTCCTTTTGCCTTCCACTTTCCCTAGCATCAGCTTCTTCTCCAGGGTATCCTGTCTTCTCATTTAACTCTAATGTACATGGTTTTTTAAATTCTATGTAGATTATCCTGGGATGACTACTGGAAGAAAGGGAATTGTCTAGAAAAAAAATGCAAACAAAATACTTGTTTCCAAGACAAGAAATCAACCCTGGACCTTATTCTTCCTAAAAAAGCAAGTAAAGATTATGATTTTTTTTAAAAAAGGAGGTGGGGAGTCTGTTTTACTTCCCCTGATTTACAAGCTCCTGCACTGGGCTTTGGTGACCAGGAATATACCCAAGACTTTTTCTAAACTGGCAGAGACCCTGAAAATGCGGACCCATAGATAGCCTGAAATATTTTATGTTCATTCCTCTGATAGGTTAAGCACCACATGTGGGACCGAAGGACAAGGATGAGAGTCAGAAGAGGAATGGAAAGAAAAGGAAAGTCATGAGAAAGGGAGATAGAGGAGATAGAGGTAGTTAGGATTGGGTCCCCAGTGGAGTTGTGTGTGTGAGAGAAAGAAAATGGACATATATTTTCAAGAAGAGACATCCAGGGCAATTTTTATGGAAGGGTCTCAGAAGAATCATGTGGAAAGTTGGGATGGGAGAAGAGACTGGCCATCACACTCCTAATGAGATTCTCCCACCCATCAAATGTCATAGGGTGGGAGAATCTTGATCTGGCCTTCAGGGAGAGCATCAAGACCTGGCTCTGCCAACTAGCTTGGGGATCCAAGAGTGATAGGCAGCCCTGGGGGTGGTTGGTGGTTTGAAGACACTCTCTCTGCCTTTTAGTTTTCCTCTTTTATCTTCTTCTATCTTTTGTATTTTTGTATTTTTATAATGGTTTTTAATTACTTTTTTTATTTGTAAGCTGCCCAGAGTCACTTTTATGGTGAAATGGGTGGTGTATAAATTTAATAAATAAATATAAATAAATAAATACAAATAAATAGATAAATAAATGCCAAAGACTTCAGTTATGTGGCCTTTTGCATGATTCTAGACCTGTTGTTGTTTATTCGTTCAGTCGCTTCCGACTCTTTGTGACTTCATGGACCAGCCCATGCAAGAGCTTCCTGTCGGCCATCGCCATCCCCAGCTCCCCCATGGTTGAGTCCGTCACCTCCAGAATATCATCCAGGAAACCTTTGCACACCCCTAATCTGAATCAGGAGCAGATATAGTGATCAAGGTGTAGTACTTACTGTATCAAAACAGAAACATTTTCTGTCCATTTTCTCCCAGTATGCTCTGTGTAATAAACAGTCATTTGGGGACAAAAACAGCAGCTGCTACCGGTCTGATCGAGCCCCATAGTTGCTTTTCCTTCAAAAGAGAAGCAGCAAAAATGCACTTTTTAAAAACGAGAACAACATGGTCGAGTCTGTCACCTCCAGAATATCATCCATCCATCTTGCCCTTGGTCGGCCCCTCTTCCTCTTGCCTTCCATTTTCCCTATTATCAGCATCTTCTCCAGGGTATCCTGTCTTCTCATTATGTGGCCAAATTGCCAATATCTGCTGGATAATGGAGAAAGCCAGGGAGTTTCAGAAAAACATCTATTTTTGTTTTATTGACTATTCTAAAGCCTTTGACTGTGTGGATCATAACAAATTGTGGCAAGTTCTTGGTGGTATGGGGATACCAAGTCATCTTGTCTGCCTCCTGAGGAATCTGTATAACGACCAAGTAGCAACAGTAAGAACAGATCACGGAACAACTGGTTTAAGATTGGGAAAGGAGTACGGCAGGGTTGTATACTCTCACCCAACCTATTCAACCTGTACACAGAACACATCATGCAACATGCTGGGCTTGAGGAATCCAAGGCTGGAGTTAAAATTTCTGGAAGAAACATTAACAATCTCAGATATGCAGATGATACCACTTTGATGGCTGAAAGCGAGGAGGAGCTGAGGAGCCTTATGATGAAGGTGAAAGAAGAAAGTGCAAAAGCTGGGTTGCAGTTAAACCTCAAAAAAACCAAGATTATGGCAACCAGCTTGATTGATAACTGGCAAATAGAGGTAGAAAAAGTGGAGGCAGTGACAGACTTTGTATTTCTAGGCGCAAAGATTACTGCAGACACAGACTGCAGCCAGGAAATCAGAAGACGTCTACTTCTTGGGAGGAGAGCAATGACAGATTTATTTATTTATTTGTCCAACTTCTATCACCGTCCATCTCCCCCCACAAGGAGGACTCTGACAAATCTCGATAAAATAGTTAAGAGCAGAGACATCACACTGACAACAAAGGTCAACATAGTTAAATCAATGGTATTCCCCGTAGTAACCTATGGCTGCAAGAGCTGGACCTTAAGGAAGGCTGAGCGAAGGAAGATAGATTCTAGACCTACTGAAATAAAAATAAAAGTGATGAATAAGGCTAGGCTAAAACGTTTTCTTCCCCTTCTTATCTATCCCAAAAGCAAAATTCTCTATAAATCTTAATTTTTTTCCCTGACATGCATATTTAAGCATATTATGTTAAGACTCAGTATGGTGCAAAACCTATTTTTGATCACTAAATTTTATTACACGTTCCAAGTAACTCCCCCTCTTTTCTCTCTGAATCCTGAAACTCATTTAGAAGTAATGCATGTTCCATTAGATACATCAGTCTTAATTTTCTTCAACTGAACTAAATGAAAGTAGCAAATTAGCATGCTTGGCCACTTTCTGTGACTAGTGTAGGAATTTTTAAAAAACTGTTCTCTACAAACTTCACAATCCCACTGTATTTTTTTTAACACTCATAATATAATCACTCTGAAATGTTCCTTCTTGTACTTTGGAAAGAAATATAAGTGGGGAAAATCATAAGAAAATATATATGAAAATTCAATAGCTATTTGGAGAATTGTTAACACTTTGTTGCTTTACAAACTATATTCAAAAGTTATCTCTACCATTATCTTCCCAGCTCTTCCAGTAAACAATGCTCGAAAAGCTCTCCAAAAGTGAAAAATCCTAATTGCAGCTAAACTGTTAAAACTGTTTTCTGAGAATTGTTGTCTTGATGAAATAGGAATACAACTGCATTTGAGGGAAGAGGGAAGGCGCCCTGTTGAAATATTAATTGTATACAACCTTGCTGGTTACCTTGAATGCAGGTGGAAAGGAAGGAGTCCCAAGAACATTTGCAGTACAACTGGGAAGTCTTTGTCCTTGACAAGAAGATGACCCAATAGCTCCTTTGTACAATCCATATTGGGGAAACACAGTATTAAGCCCCAACTTTTGAGTCAGCCAGATGGACAGAAAACTCATTTGGAAATTTTCTCTCTATCTCTAACATTTATTTATTTATTTATTTATTTATTTATTTATTTATTTATTTATTTAATTTCTATGACCGCCCATCTCCCCCTCAAGGAGGGACTCTGGGCGGTTCACAGCCAACTTTTCCCCTCCTTGCAAGCTTTTGCTTGTTTTAGGGAACCTCTTTGAGCCATCTGCGTTTAACCGACTGGATTTGAGCTCGGCCATCATGACCACAAGGTTGGCAGAGACCTGTTGGGATTCTCCACTGAATTGGACTTAACATTTATAGTCCTCAGGAGGCCTCCCAAAATCCACACTTGTTCTGCCTTCTTACGAACGTAGACTTTCCAGGTCCTTGGAGCAGCCCCTGCTGAGTTAAATTTCACAGCTTGCAAGAACCAATTGGCTTTATTGATCAATTGGGTCCAGGTTAGGCAAAAGAAGACATATCAATGACAATATGTTGAGTTAGTCCAAGTCACCAGCTCCAGGATTACCATGAGCTCAGGAAGTCAAGGCTGAGCTGAGCAGCAAAAAAGCACTAGCACAGCAAGAAGCTATTGATAACCCTCCCTCCCTCCTGGAATCTCTGTCTATTATTCATTCCAAAGAACAGACTGGCTTCTCAATACTCTTTCCCTTTTTCTTCCTTTCCTTTTTCTCTCCCTGCCCCACCCCTTTTTTTAAAATTTAAATCTGTTAAATAAAGACGGGCTTCTTAGTTCCTTCTTTTTTATTTTTCCCTCAGAATTCCTGGTAAGATGTATGAACATCTCTTTTCCCCGATACTCCATAACTCTCACATTCTCTTCCCCTCCTTCTGTCTCTGGCAAAAACACTTATACTGTCCATACCGTGGATTTGCTGTCTTTCCTGAAAGCTATATTATGCATGTCGTTCAATCATTAGCCCCCAGAGATTGTTCTTTGCTCCCTCTCAATATTCCTCCTTGTTGTAAATGCTTTTTCCCCAGTGACTGCTATTTTTCTCCTCATTGACATTTCCCATCAACCTACTTCCCCCACTGAGAGCTTCATAAACATTTTTCATGTTTTCATTGTTATGCTCTTAATGCACACATCCTCACATTCCTCTAACTGCAGCATGAAGATACCACTTTTAAAGGACATATCCTTATAATGTTGTCTTCATGTCATTCTCAGCACGCAGATGGGGCTACTTAAAGTCATATTTCTCCTGTCCAATAGTAGTGTTATCCATCTTCTCCTGCTACAATTTTTGCTATGGACATGGTCTACAGTGCTGCCTTAACAAGGAAGCTATTTTGTGCACTTCATGGGCTAGCTCTGCATGCTCCTGCTACAAGATCATAACTGTATTCCTTGCTTACTCACTGCCAGCACTGCTACTCGGTTGCAGCAAACCACACAGTACAGTAAGTAGAGATGTTCAATTAAACATTCAATTTTACATACACATCTGTCAGTGCAGATGATGACTGAATTCCACCCATGTACTGTATGTCTGTGCCCAGCTTGATTGACAGGTCATAGTCACATTGCAGGGGGTTCTGTGGGGTTGCATTCTTCAGGGCTTGATTGATTATGTGTCATTAAGGTGGTGTTGACTCTTATGACCACATAGACCTTCTCCAATATTATCTATCCTCAAAACTTCCAACAGTGCATCCATCAGCACTGTATTTGAGTCCATCCACCTTGCTGCTGGTTGCCCTCTTCTCTTTCTCTCTACATTTCCCAGTATTATAGACCTCTCAACTGCTTTTATCATTTCTGAGGACTCTTTCATGAGAGGCCAACAGATGAAAGGCACAGCAAAGGGAGACTGGCTGAAGTTTACTTTGTGTAGCCTCTCAATAAAATTCAACTCCTTTCTCTAAGGCATGTGTAGTCACTTTTTTGGAAGTTAATATTCACTCTAGGAGTCAGGGTTTTTAAATACTCTTTAATTGAAAAAGGATTTTCCTGGTGGGCTGGTCCTGCATAACAATTGTTTGTCGGACTCAAGCTGCTAGTACAGTGAGGGAATTAAATGAATCCTCCTTGTTTACAATAATGTGTGTCCATACAGTATCAAAAGGTAAAGGTTCCCCCCGCACATTTGTGCAGTCGTGTCCGACTCTAGGGGCCGGCGCTCATCTCCGTTTGTTAGCCGAAGAGCCAGAGCTGTCCGAAGACGCTTCCATGGCCATGTGGCCGCATGATGCGTGCAGAACGCTGTTACCATCCCACCAAAGTGGTCCCTATTCATCTACTTGCATTTGCATGCTTTCGAATTGCTAGGTTGGCAAGAGCTGGGGCGAGTGCGGGAGCTCACTCCATCACGCAGGGCTAGGGATTCGAACCTCCGAACTTGCGATCTTCCGATCGACAAGCCTGGTGTCTTACCCGCTGAGCCACCATGTCCCCTTTCCATACAGTATTACTCTTTGTTAGAAAAAAATACGAACACTTTTTAAAATGCCACAGACATTTGACATATACACAACTTTCACTGAATTTTTCCATGCAATGCTTCTTCAATTGTATATTTTTTTTATTGGGTAGATGCTGTAGTTGCTTATTCATATCAAGTGGAACTCACTGATTGCCAGGTCTAAGAACCTTGTATAGTGAGGGAGAATAATCACTACAGCATTGCACAATAGATTGTTTTCTTCCCCCAAACACTGATGCTTTTTCATTACCACCACTCTATAATCCAAAGGATAAGTTGTGCTAAAAACAAACCAAAAACTAACTCTAAAGATAAGAGGAGATGCTCAGTTCACACATAAAAGAAAAAAAGTGATTTAAAAATTGTGTGGATCTCAGGTTTTCTCATTGTTACATGATTTCAGCCTTTCCCAGTCTGGTGCCCTGTACATAATAGCTGGAGATTACAGGAGTTGAATTCCATCATATTTAGAAGGTGCCATGCTGGGGAAGGATGAAGTAATTGATTTATTTATTTTCTTTTGCAAGCCCATCTAAATCACTAGATGATTTCTCGTATCTCTCATGAGAAATCGCCAGGACGTGTAAGAATTTAAGAATATCAGATATTGAAATGAAAGCATGTGCATCATTTCTTAAATCTTCTGTTGTTTATCTGATTTTCCCCCTGGTTCCATCAATATAAGGCCCGGTTTTAATAGGAAGCAGCAACACTTTTCAAACCCTGTTAATTAAAAAATGGAGTCTCTAGGATTCTAGCCTTCTCTTGGAAGAATGTTCCTCGGTCTTTGATCTCTAAACTCCTGTGGACTACTGGCTGCAGCCTATTGTTTTGGCTACCCAGCTTTATTTCTTACAAACTAAATAATTGTCTTTTACCCTTGGCCCCGTCACTGTTCAACTGATGCTCAGTTAGCTGACCAGAAGCCATTACAAGGAGTCCCCAGCATCTCATTTTTAACTCAGAGCCAGCATTGGCTGGATGCGCTACAAATAAATTTAAGCCAATTCAGATTGGCTTTACGATAGCTACAAATATTCATGGCCATGTTAAATAGCAGAAACTGTGTTTCTGGGCCAACTACATTGGGCAGAGGTGCATACAAGCTTTGACATTTGGCAACTCTCTTCCACTTCTAAGTCAGGCAACCTGAAAGGACCCAAGTAAATAAATTGTATAACCACAATAAGGAGTAAAGTTAAGTTCTTAGTTAAAGAGTGGGAGAAGCCTGAATATGTGTGCCAATATTTTAATGACTTCAGATAGTGATGAAGGGCATTTCCACGCTTCCCTTCTGCCTCACCATCCAAGCAGACAGCAACATTCTTATACTGCCATGTTAGTGTCCACACAGGCCATACGCGGGGAGGGGAGGGAGGGGAAAGAGAGAAGCAGAACAGAGGCCAGCTGGTGTCCTGCCCCCAGACACAATGAGATTCTGAGTAAACCTGTGTAGGATTGCTCAGTAAATCTGTGAACAAATTTGACTCATTGTGTAGAAGAGTAATTGCTACCTTATATAGTTTGTCACGAGTGAGTGCACAGGGCCTGCTCAGTATCTGAAGCAGATCCAAGCTATCCAAACAGCTTGCAATGGGTATAAGCAAAACACATGCCTGAGCAGACTCATAGCAAAGCAGTCTTACGGCCAGGTGCTGAATTGAGCATGGTCACCTGAGATCATGTCCTCAACTGGACTGCATGCATTCGCTCTAATTGTAGGGGTGAGTAGGTGGGCATATGCTTATTTGAAGGTTGGTAGACAAGGGATGCCTTTCCCAGTCACAAGTTTACTAAAGGTTTTGGCCAAAGAAACATCCAGATCCTTCTGTCCTAAACTTTGTTTGTCGTTTTTGGCAGCAGCTGGTTTAACTAACTGCCCTGTATAGGCATGTTTCACAACTGCTGTCAACTACATACCACTACAAGGCGCCATGCTGACATGATTCATTTCATTTTGGTTCTTTCTATCTGACCTTCCAGTTACGAAGTGAACTGAGTTTAGATGAAGTGCCTGGTACCTATCATCTGTCTGGCAAATGGAAGTTCCCGTCTCATCTGTTTGAGGCAATCGAACAGGTTTGTTTTTACAACAAAAAGCCCAGCTATGGTTGAGAATGGATGTACGAGCCAAAGTTGCCCACATAAAGCTGCATTCTCATAGACTCTCTGAGGGCAGCTCTCCAAAATTTCGGATATGAACCTTTTGAACTCCTTTCTGTTGATGCCTAACACTGAAGCAGGGACTTTCCCCATGGTGGGATCTTGGTGTTTGCTGAGTTTGGTTTTCTTCTTGCAAATGTTTCAAACATCTTTCAAACGTTTTTAAAAAGCCAGCAAACCCCAATCATGTGTCAGAGCGCTGGTGAAATGATCTATTTTGGTATTGAAACATTTGTAAGAAGAAAACCAAGCTCAGCAAACACCAAGATCCCAAAATTTCAACCCTGAGGTAGACATATTCTCTACTATTGCTACTTTCTCCGTGTGCCCAGCAAAGTCTTTAGCTTTGAGAAGAATAACCTGACATAGTATTAACCAATCTATTTCTTTCAGCTTCAGTGGAACTGAACTGCTCTTTAAGTCAGCAACTATTAACTTGGTCTCTGCAAATGGACCCTAATGCACTCTTGAGTGATGCCATTAAATAAAATGCTCTTAACTCTCCACTTCATTGCTTATTCACAAAGGACTGCTTTTTTCTTGTTATGAAAGCAGAGTTGTGCTGTATTTTGCATCCTGTTTATACTGAAACAATATGAATATGCTATTTAAAAAGCTGATCAATGGTGCTATGATGTTTTAACTTTCCAAAGAGAGGACAGTCTAGACAGGGGGATATCTCTGAGATATATCAGTATCTACAAATGTTATAGTAAAATGGCCTGACTAGGCACGTGAAAAGCTTTGAATGGATGTTTCACTTTGACAAAGATTTGCATGAAGTACCCCTTCAAGTTTGCTTGTGAAATTATGTATGCATAAAAAGGTAAAGGTTCCCCCCGCACATTTGTGCAGTCGTGTCCGACTCTAGGGGCCGGTGCTCATCTCTGTTTGTTAGCCAAAGAGCCAGCGTTGTCCGAAGATGCTTCCACGGTCATGTGGCCGGCATGACATCCGCGGAACACTGTTACCTTCCCACCGAAGTGGTACTTATTCATCTACTTGCATTTGCATGCTTTCGAATTGCTAAGTTGGCAAGAGCTGGAGCGAGTGCAGGAGCTCATTCCATCATGCGGGGCTAGGGATTTGAACCTCCGAAGTTGCGATCTTCTGGTCGACAAGCCTGGTGTCTTACCTGCTGAGCCACCATGCCCCTCTTAATGTATGCATGCACATGCACAAATACATACATACATGTTTTTAATAGTGAGGAGAAACACGCCAGTTGCATGACCTCCATCTGGCCATTCCAGTAACCAGGAGACACCATCAGCAAAGGAACCTTTTCCAGTTACTAGAACTGTTGGTTGAAGTTTGAGATGGTATGAAGCACTTCCAGGAGGAGAAGCACGTTGCCTCCTTGACACAACTATCTTGTCCAGGTAATAAGGCAACACATCCCTCGCTTGACTGACCAGCTATCATCCCTCAATTACCACGTGGCAGGAGGTAGGTATGACCACATTTACATTGCCATATTGCACTGTAAATCATTGAAAATGCATACCTACCAAGGTGTCAGGATCAAAATTTACAATACGTTTTACTCAATGCACCAGACGGGCACAAAATCTGTGAATTCAGTAAGCAAGTTGATCATGTTGTGAGAACACAAGTCTCAAACATGCTATAATCTGTTCTGCTGAACAGCTAGTGTTTTTTGTTTCCTTGCCTAATAGACAAGTGACAGTTTTCAGTGAATCTTTAATATCCACAGAAATCAGTCCAACAGAGATCATCTTTATAGTACCCCATCTTTACAGCACCACCATAAAGCACCATACAACACCAGAATGGGAAAAGCCATTAATCAGTACAACTTCAGTTTCAAGTATTTTGAATGAGAAAGTAAAATTGCAATCAGGCAAGAAGGGACATTTTATACTGTTGCATACTATTATGTAATTTGTGCCAGCATAGTCAATTTATGCCACAAACCTCTTCCCATCAAAACCACTTGAACATTTTCACATCAAAACTCCTTTCTGTCCTCATTCCTGCATTTACCATTGTGTTGTATCATTTTTCTAGTTGTGCATCCTGTCTCCCACTTATTTCTGTAATTGCAATAGCTATTACTATTACATCTTGTCCAACCCCCTTTTCCAGAATAAAAAGGAAAAGGATTTCTCTGACACTAGGAACTAAGTTAGACAAATTACATTGTGTTGAAGCTGATGAAGGATCCTCAGTCTTTGGACAAGCTTTTAACAAAAGCAAATCTACTGTTCACAACATAATTGAGAATGCTAATAAAACTCATAGTGCCATGATACTTTCTACCTCTTTGTCTGCCAAGATATCCATTAGAAATCCAGAAAAGATGGAGAAAATGCTTTCACTGTACATAGAATGTGAGACAAGGAAGAAAATATGTTTGAATAATGTAGTGCTTAAGAATAAGGCTCTAAAAATTTATGAGAACATTTGTCAATGCATTTGGGATACAAAATGGGGCATACCGTATCTCGTAACTCCCTTTTTTCCACTGGTTCAGTGTCTTGCTTTATGCAAATTTGTTATGTGTGAGGTTTTCCAGGAACATTGAGCATAAGTGAGGGAAATGTATAAGTGTACAGTTTTGCTCTGCATTATTGATCCTGGATGAATACAGCAGTCTCATCTCATCTCGTGTCAGAAATGCAGGAAATAAAAAAGGGAAAATATTAATTAAAAGTTTAAAAATTAAAACATTTAATAAAAATATAAAATTTATATAACTCTAGCCCAATGCCGGGCCACATTGATGGCAGAGGTGTTTCCGGCCAATAAGTCACTCTGGGTGCATGTCGGTCCCAAAGGGCACTGTAAAAGATGGGTAGTTGTTTGAATAGTGCCGCATTCGCAGCAAGTATCCTTGCCCTCAGGGAGAAACCCCCATTTTAGAGACAGAGAGCAGGGATAACCCAACAGACAAAAATAAAAAGGATGCAGCAATCCATACACAAGGTACAAACAAAGGGTGAATGCAATGCAGTGAATGAATGTAATGAACCAAAGGATGAATGCATTGAAAGGAAATGGTGCACACAACCTGACTAAGAGGAGGAAGGGCATTTCCTTAGCAATGTGGATAGGGTTAGTGTGGAGTGGGACCTGGTGAGGCCAATGGGCAACAGGAAAAAAGATGGATGCTGCAGAAGGGAGCCAGTCTTAAAACCTTCCCAGCCATTCCTGCAGTTAGCAGAGGCAGCGCAGAGGACAGGGAATATTGGGGAGTGGCATCTGGTGAGGCCAATGGGCAACAGGAAAAAAGATGGATGCTGCAGAAGGGAGCCAGTCTTAAAACCTTCCCAGCCATTCCTGCAGTTAGCAGAGGCAGCGCAGAGGACAGGGAATATTGGGGAATGGCATCTGGTGAGGCCAATGGGCAACAGGAAAAAAGATGGATGCTGCAGAAGGGAGCTCCCCATAGACACTACCTTCTTCCTGCTGCCCATTGGCCTCACCAGATGCCACTCCCCAATATTCCCGGTCCTTTGCGCTGCCTCTGCTAACTGCAGGAATGGCTGGGAAGGTTTTAAGACTGGCTCACATAAGAAAGGAATAAGCACATCTTGACAGGCAGGGAGAAATGCAACAATGAGGGAAAACAAACAAAACAGAAATGAAGGCAAATGCATGCTCATTTTTAGATATTTTTAAAAAATCCATCCAACATAAGAGTTATGGAGCCAAAAGGAGAACTTATCAAGGAAAAACAGATTGTTTTGATGGGACATTGAATTTAACAACACAAGGAAAACTTGCTTGGCAAACTGGCAAGGGGAAAGAATTTGGCTTTTCCAAGTCCCTCTGCTTCAATATGTAGCAAAATACCAGCCATGAAGTTGTTTTGCTGTGAAGAGGATATAATTTATGGATCACATGATCCATAAATTATGGATCATATGAATGAAGAACAAGAATAAGTAGGTGAATTTCTATACCATAGCAGAATGTTTACCACAGATGGGAAACTGGAAGGGGAATTTTCAGATGTGCAAATGCTGATAGAAAAGTAGCGGGTAGTATGTGTTTTGTTTCAAGGAATGAATTCTTGTTGGAAAAAGTGAAAATGGGTGTGAATAAGAGCGTGTTAAGTTATATGGAAGTGAGAGCTGGGTAACTCAAGAGAAACATAAGAGTTGAATAAAGTGAGAATGGGTTACTTAAGTGTATATGATAAAACAAGAAGAAATGGAGTAAAAAAATGAGTAGGAGAAAGGTGAACTGAATACAAAAGTGAGTAACCAGTATGAAAGAAATGTATGGAAATGGTTCAATAGAGAGAATGAATGAGGCTCAAATTACAGAACAAATATATGAACAAAGAGTGAATGGATTGAGAGGAATCAGAAGAATGAGAAAGGCATGGTTGCATGGAGTAGAAAAGATCCACAAAAAGAGAGAGATGAAAAATCTAACATACAAAAGGCAACACATGAAGTGGTCTATGGTCATGGTGAAAGCAAGGATAATTTGCAAGGACAGAAATATATGGATAAGTACCACAAATGGTTTCAGTGTACATTAGATTTAGTTACATTATCTTTTCTCTTATCTCGTGCCTTACTCTTTCTTACTCAGTTTCTACATACTGTGTAATATTGCTTAGCAAAAAAAGAGAATAACATGATGGGTATGTATGGGTGTGAGATGGATCACACTTTATTTATTTATTTAATTTCTATCCCGCCTTTATTATTTTTATAAATAACTCAAGGCGGCTAACATACCTAATACTTCTTCCTCCTCCTATTTTCCCCACAACAATAACCCTGTGAGGTGAGTTGGGCTGAGAGAATGTGATTGGCTCAGGGTCACCCAGCCGGCTTTCATGCCGAAGGCGGGACTAGAACTCTCAGTCTCCTGGCTTGCAATTGGCTCCTTCCTAGGGCTGAGAGTGTGAGTGACTGGCCCAAGGTCACCCAGCCTGCTTTCATGCTGAAGGCGGGACGAGAACTCTCAGTCTCCTGGTTTCTAGCCCGTTGCCTTAACCACTAGACCAAGCTGGTTTCAGGATAAGAAAAGTCAAGGGGGGCTGGAGAACAGTGGAGCTGAAAATGTCATGGTGGATGGAGTAGGTGAGATCCTCAAGATTATAGATTAATGGCAGATAAGGTTGACTCTATTTACATTTCCTCATTTTATATCCCACCTTTCTGTTCAAATTGAACATTCAGTGTAGCTGATCCTATAGAACTGACAAACATGCAATAGGTTAAAGTTAAATAATTAAAAAATAGTGGAATCCTAACCCTAACCGGTCTTTGAAATCTTGGAGTACTGTTGGGCTCAGTGAGCAAACCATGATACAGTTGGGAAAAGTTAGACCTTGGTCTAGAAACTCTGACTCAGGGCACCTAACAAAAGTTAAAAACAAAAAGCAAAACATACCCCAAAAAAGATCACCTGAAAAATAGCAATAAAAGAAGTAATAAATAAAGTACCAGTTAAAAAGCTGGCCCAAAAAAAAAGTGTTTTTGCAAATTTCCTAAACACTGAGAGGATGTGGGTCAAATGCAACTCCGAAGGGAGTGCCTTCTATAGCTTGGGAGCAGCACAGAAAGACCAGCTTCTCCCTGTGCCAGAAAGATAAGCTTCGGACAGCACGGGCATCTTCAAGTGTCCCATAATTAACACTGGCATCAGAGGATTTTTCCAGTCCCTGCTGCCCTAGGCTGGAAAATGCTCTATGGCTCAACTTTCTTCCTCTCTAAAACCATATAAATCCTTCAAGAAAAAAAGGTAGAGTATTAATCCACATTCACTCAGTTTCTGCTTTTAAATCTAAAACAAAACAGAGTTTGGAAGCCATGCACCAAACTAACTCCCCGCAATTTATTCTGGGGAGCGTGCCCACTGGCTCATGCCCTCTACTCCCTGTCTTCCATCATTTATTCTGCTTCAAGCAGGAGTTAGGTTTTGGTAGAAGTCATTTGAATTTATAATGCCAAAAGGAAAAAGAGGGGAAAAAACCACCTCCTGCAGGATATGCAAATGACCTGACACTGTATGAAGGCAGGCTTCTTGCCTGAAGCCAAAAACAATTTGTCTTGTGTGAATAGCATCTTCTTCCCAGTGTTGAGAACTTTTATTGTCAACAGAGTTTTAGATAAAGCTAATTAGTAGGCTTGGTCTGAGCTATTTGGCAAGGAAGTGCAGAAGTTCTGTTTCGAAAAAGAATGCAATGAAAATATTTCAAGAATGCCAGTGGAAGTGTACAGGGTATGAGAAAGCAATTTTACTTAAGGCAGTGAGAACTTTCTGACAGCCAGCCTCCAATAATTGTTTTCTTAGGTTTCACAAATGTTAACGCTTATCTCTTTCATGCATTTTAAGCACCTCCTATACTTCTATGCAAATACACTTCTCCTTGCATTTTAATTTACGCGGGGGAGACATTTGTGGGGCAAGAGCAGTGCTGCTTTGTTTCTAAGCAGTTCTCCAACTTTCCAGCACTGCACTGAGCTTGCAGAACATTTGCATTTGATATATAGAAAGATGAATTTAAAAATACCGTAGAGAGAAATCAATATATCCCAACTGGAGGGAGGGAGGGAGGGAGGGATTGTTATACTGGTAAAATGTTGTCACTTGGAGCACTAGATATTTAAAAAATCAACCTTGAAAACATAATATTTTGATTGTTGTGTTGTATATATTTTTTATGTCTGTAGAATATGTGGCTGAGTTTTTAAAAAGCCAGGCCTCAAAACTTTTTTCCTGTTTGGGCTCAGAGAGCACATGTTCACCCCCACTCAGGAATGTTATTTACCTTTGGAGCCGGCCAGTCTGGGAGTTCTGACCGATCAGAATTAGCTGTTAGAGCTTTGCCCATATTGGGAATCTGTTGCCTAGGTGTTTTGGTCACATGCTGGATCCTGTCCACTCAGATGCTGGTCAAGTTAAGGTTTAAAAATGTAAATGCCTTTTGTTCTTTTGTCGTCCTCACTCTTCTCTCTGCTATCAAAATGTAAATGGCTATGTTAATCAACCATGCCATGCTTTGGCTAAAGAGGAAGATTCTAGGTTTGTTCCTATGTTTTTGTTTTAAATAAAGCTACAGGAAGTTTCCATCGGAGGCGGAGTTTTGCCTTGTGTTTGCAAGCCTCGTGGTGTTTTTTTTGATTACTACAACAGGGGAGAGAAGGAGCCATGGCTGCTGCTGGAGCTTCAAATTTTCAAGGTATGCTCCTGGAAAGGCTTTCTAATTCTAATTATTTGAACTGGTCTTTGAAAATGGAAAGTTTCTTGAGGAGAGAAAATTTATGGTCTGCAATTTCTGAACAAATTCCTCAGAATCCAGATCAAGCCTGGTTGAGGAAAGATGAGAAATGCAAAGCCTCACTTCCGGGTTCTGGTCGGAGCACAGCGAAGAACTGGGGCTCCTTAGCCTCCATTCCACGGCTAAGCTGTTTGCAGCGATTTGGGAGAAGAAATCGCTGGAAAAATCACACTCGAAGAGAGTGTGATCAGAAGATTAACCACAAAGGGTCTCTGAAGTAAATGCCCTCCCCCGACTCCTGTAATTTCCACTGCGGGAGGAGGGAGATGGAGCAATGAAAGGAGACTGGGAAAAAAAACGGGGCTCTGCAGCAGCCGTGATTCTAACAGATAAGTAGCTGGCCCGACCAGGCTTTTAGTCACTTTTTTTTACTTTTAAACATTATTATTTTTTTATTAAGTGCTAAGATTTGTATCTGGACTTGATTTATATTTGCTGGTGCTATATTTTTTTCTTGTTAATGGAAGAATAAACGGTGGGAAGAGAAGCTAAGTGGCTTTGCTAGAAGTGAAAGTGACTTTTACTATTATTTCAGTTTGGTTTGAGTTTTTTACTTATGGACAACTATTGGTATTTCTATTTTTGCTCTCTGGAATACTATATTAAAGCTTGGATTTAAATGGAGTGATTAATACTTTATTTTTTAAGATTTTGATGTTGGGATTACTGAACCCTATTAAAAACTCTTTTATATATACAAGTTCCTCTTTTTCTTTTTGAACTTTGAACTCTGTTTGGATTTATTTTTCTGAAAAAGTCAAGTTATTTAACGTTTAATTTGGATTATTGGATTATTATATGGAAAGTAGAGGCTTTTTTACATGTCTCTAGCAACATTTTTTCTTTTTGACTTGTGGTTGGATTGAAGAATTACAAGTGGGAAGGTGAAACCCTGGGAATATTTACTATTCTTATCTTTGATTTTGACTACAGGAGAACAAAAAGTCCTAGGCTTTTATCCTTTGAAACACTGTGGACTTTTATATATAAGGGATTATAAATGACCTAAGAGGAAAATTTTTAAAGGAGCCTAGTTCTCTCTTTCTTTTTCCTTAACCTTTTGGATATTTGTTTTTTCACCTTTTCTTTTTTCTTTTTATTATTTGTAAAAGAATTTTTAATTTTTTTTTTAATTTTTTCCCCTTTTTTAAATAATTTTTGTTATATTGTTATATGGTGCTTTTTCCCCTTTTCTCCCTTTTTTCTTCTTTTTTGCAGGGCTATGGCGTCTTTGGGAACGAGACGGGCGGAGAAGGAGAAGAAGAAGGAGACTGGAGGACCACCTATTGATTCTGCTACACCTGCTACATCTGCCTCAGAAGCTTTATTACCAGAAATGAAAAAGATATTAGAAGCTGTTGCAACACTAAATAAGAAAATGGATGATCAGAATACAGCAATAAATAAGAAAATGGATGATCAGAATACAGCAATAAATAAGAAAATGGATGACCAGAATACAGCAATAAATAAGAAAATGGATGACTCCACGAAGCAGATCGAAGATCAGATTACAGCATTAGACAAAAAAATGGACGATATGAAGAAAGAAATAACCCGAGAGATTAAGCAAGATTTTAAAAAAGAAATTCAAACAGTTAAGGAAGTGGTCAATTCTCTGTCAGGAGAACTTAAAGATACGCAAAGCCAGATGCAAAAATTAGAAGATAAATCAGAATATGCTATTAAAGAGATTGAACATAATCTAGATATCACAGCTTTAGCAGAAATGAGAGAGAAGGAGCACATCTTGAGATTTAGAGCAATTCCAGAACAAGTAGATGAAAATGTGAGAGAAAGGATGACTTTTGAATTAGCTAAATTTTTGGAGACAAGAGAACAAGATTTAGATTTGGAGATAGACAAGATATTCAGAGTAAACTCACGTTATGCTAAGGAAAGAAAAGTCCCTAGAGACATATTGATATATTTCGTAAGAAAAGTGACAAAAGAGCAAATCTTAAGGAAGCATTATAATACTAGATTAAATATAGAAGGGAAGGAAATAATTGTATTAAAAG
Source organism: Charina bottae (assembly GCA_023362775.1). Lineage (NCBI taxonomy): Eukaryota > Metazoa > Chordata > Lepidosauria > Squamata > Charinaidae > Charina > Charina bottae. The sequence continues at coordinate 119,893 of JALMGJ010000009.1, read as the reverse complement.
AAATTCCCTTGAGAATAATTAGGAAAAGAAAAGACTATTCTTTCCTTACAGACAAATTAAGGCAACATAGTATTTCATTCAGATGGGAAAAATTGGAAGGCGTATCGTTTGAGTTTAAAGGACAGAGATTCAAAATAACTTCCATTTTAAAAGCAAAAGCTTTTTTAGAGAAATACAAGAAAGAAATGGGTTTACCAGAAGGAGAATTGACAAAAGGAGGAGAAACATCGAAAGACAAAGAGAAGACTGAAGATCTATCTGAGAAAGGAGCTACAGGTGTGGACTTAACAAAGGGATTTTAAAGAATAAAACACCAATGGAACTTAAATATCTGACATGGAATATTAATGGAGCCAATGCTCCACAAAAAAGAAGAAAGATATTTCATTTTTTGAAAAAACAGAAATTGGACATAAGTTGTTTAGAAGAGACTCATATTTGTAAAAAAGATACTAAATATTTGATTCAAAAACAGCTTGGAGAAGAATTTATTTCGGCTGGATATAAAAAAACTAAAGGGGTAGTCTTATATGTACAACCAAAGTTAAACCCAAAATTGATATTAGCTGATGAAGAGGGTCGATACATTGTAGTAGAAATTAACATACAAGGAACTAAAACACTGATAGTTGGACTTTATGCACCGAATATGGATAAAGGAGTATTTTATAAAAACCTGATGGATAAACTTTTGGACTTAACTTATGACAATTGGTGTTTCATGGGGGATTGGAATGGGGTAATTTACCCCAGATTGGATAGACAGTCACAAAAAGAAGTGAAGCAAACACAGGGAAAATTGCCACAAACGTTTTTCGACTTGAAAGAGATGTTGGATTTACAAGACATTTGAAGATGTATGAATGGGACTTCCAGAGAATTTACATATTATTCAGAGAGATTTAAATCACATTCTAGAATAGATATGATTTTGATATCTAAAAATTTGATGATGGATATTAACAAAGTTGATATATTACCTAAGACTTTATCAGATCATAATCCAGTAATGTTGACTCTTAAAGGGAAACGGAATGTATTTAGATGGAGATTGAATGAGTCACTACTACGGAATAATGATGTAGTTGATGTATGCAAAAAAAAATTAAGAGAATATTTTCAATTTAATTTGAACAAAGGGACTAATATTCAAACTGTATGGGAAGCCAGTAAAGCATATATGAGGGGTTATTTTATTCAATACAATGCTCAAATGAGGAAGAAAAAACAAAAAAGAATTCAATTGATTTTAGATGAAATTAAAAGTAAAGAGTTAGATTTGAGAGATAAACCAATGGATGACACTTTGCTCACTCAAATTAAATTTCTACAAAAGCAAATATCAATGATATTAACTCAAGAGATAGAGACTCAAATGAAATTTACAAAACAAAAATATTTTGAATATGCAAATAAACCAGGTAGATGGCTGGCTTATAAACTGAGGAAACAAAGACAAAAGAATTTGATTACTAATATTCAACATGAAGGAAAAACTCTGGTGAATAATATGGACATTCAAAAAACCTTTCATGACTATTATTCTAAATTATATAAAAAACAAGATGTCAACTTGGATGAGATTGAAGAATATTTGAATAAACAAAAACTAACTGTTCTTAATGACCAACAAAGATTGATATTAAATAATGTTATAACAAAAGAAGAATTGATAAAAGCTTTTCCATAAGTTTTATTAATTTTAAAATACACATTAAAAGCTAATACAAAAGAAAAGAAATAGAAATACAAAGTAAGAAAAGGGAAAAGAAAAAGTGAAGTCAAAAAATAACAAACAAGAAAAAATATAGAAAATAGATGTCCTCCAATTTATCCTTGAACTTTAAGTACAACAATTAACTTTAAATGTTAGTCCTTAAAGAATTGATAAAAGCTTTTAAGAAAATTAGTAGTGGAAAAGCTCCTGGACCGGATGGATTGTCAGCAGCCTACTATAAATGTTTTGAAGAGGATTTATGTCTACCTTTGCAGAAGACTATGAATTCTATTTTGGAAACAGGAATTATGCCTGAAACTTGGAAAGAAGCACATATAACATTGATACCCAAAGAACAACAGGATTTAACATTAACTAAAAATTACAGACCAATATCTTTATTGAATAATGACTATAAGATATTTACAACGATATTAGCAGAAAGAATGAAGAATATACTTAAGGATTTTATTCATCAAGACCAAACTGGTTTTCTACCCAAAAGACAAATTCATGACAATGTCCGAAACATAGTAGACGTAATTGAATATTTGGATCAACACTATGATAAACAAGCTGCCTTGATATTTATTGATGCTGAAAAAGCCTTTGACAACTTAAATTGGCCTTTTATGTTCAAAGTTTTGGAAAATATGAATTTTGGAGGAAATTTTATAAAATGGATTAAATCAATATATACTCCACAATTTGCCAAAATAATTGTTAATGGAGAATTTAGTAAGCCATGTGAAATACAAAAAGGTACTAGACAAGGTTGTCCATTATCTCCACTTTTGTTTATATTGGTATTAGAGGTTTTACTTAGAGATATTAGACAAGATGATGGTATCCATGGTATTAAAGTTAAAAAAGAAGTTTATAAACTAAGAGCATTTGCTGACGACCTAGTCATTACTTTGGAGAATCCACTAGAAGGAATTGAAATATTAATACAGAAACTAAAAGACTTTGGGTCGCTAGCAGGGTTCAAAGTGAATTTACAGAAGACAAAAGTTTTGACCAAAAATATGGATTACCACCAACAAGAGAAATTGAAAGAAATAACAGGATATTCAATGGAAGAAAAAGTAAAATATTTGGGAGTATATTTAACAACTAAAAATGTTAAGTTGTTTAAGAATAATTATATTCCACTTTGGATGGATATTAAAAAAGATTTGGAACATTGGGAAAAACTGCAATTATCATTATTAGGTAGAATTTCAGCAATTAAAATGAATGTTTTGCCAAGAATTTTATATCTTTTTCAAACACTACCTATATTGGCATCAGAAGAACCTTTTAAACAATGGCAGCGAGATATTTCTAAGTTTATTTGGCAAGGGAAAAAACCAAGAGTAAAATATAAAGTATTGCAAGACTCTAAAGAAAGAGGAGGACTAGGTCTACCGGATTTGAAATTATATTATGCTGCTTGTTGCTTGGTTTGGATTAAAGAATGGATAGTTTTGAAAAATGAAAAATTATTGAATTTGGAAGGACATGAATTAAGATATGGATGGCATGGATATTTGTGGTACGATAAAGTTAAAGTTAATGTGGACTTTAAAAACCATTATATTAGAAGATCCTTATTAAGAATCTGGAATAAATATAAATTAATCTTATGTTATAAAAGACCCTTATGGATTTCTACACAAGAAGCATTCTACAGAACAGAAGTAAGAAATAAAGATAAATGGTTAACCTACAAAGACTTTTTAAAGAAAGAACAAGGACAATATATAATTAAATCAATAGAAGAATTGGTATCAGAGGGATACAGTTTTCAATGGCTTTCATATATGCAGCTCGTAGAGAAATTTAAATTAGATAAGAAAGACCTTGAATTTGAACAAACCAAATCGGAATTTGAGATACAACTATGTGAGACAGATGATCATCTAATTGCAAAAATGTATAAATTATTGTTAAAAGGTGAAATGGTAGAGGAACAAGTTAAAGACTGTATGATTAAATGGGCTAAAAATATTGGCCATAATATTCAAATGCAACAATGGGAAGATATGTGGACCAAAGGGTTAAAATTTACTTTGTGTTATAATTTAAAAGAAAACTTTTATAAGATGATGTACAGATGGTATATGACCCCACAAAAACTTTCTAAAATGTATGGAAATGTCTCCAACTTATGTTGGAAATGTAAAAAAAAAGAGGGGTCTTTTTACCATATGTGGTGGACATGTGAGACTGCAAAGAAATTTTGGACTCAAATACATGCATTGATGCAAAATATATTACAAATTCGAGTTCCATTTAAACCGGAATTTTTCTTACTGGGAATAATTGATGGACAACATGGGAAGCAATTTACAAGGATTATGCAATACATGATTACAGCAGCAAGACTTATTTTTGCACAAAATTGGAAAAACCAGATATCGCCTACAATACAAGATTGGATGTTAAAATTGATGGATATGGCAGAGAATGATAAACTGACATGTTTATTAAAAGAAAATCCAAATAATTATTTCCTTAAAGAGTGGAAACCATTAACTGACTATTTACAAGATGCGGGAGGGGCAAAGCTTATATGGGGATTTGAAGATTAAAATATATATATATTGATGTAATAGACAAGAAATATTCTTTAATATTATATATAGACCTAGCATGTAAGATAAAATTTTTAAAATACCATGACCAGATACAAATCGGAAGTTGACCAAATTCTGTTTCAGCTTTATCTTTTTTTCTTTTTTCCTTTACTACACTTTTTTATCTTTTCTTTTTTCTTGATTTGTATTTCCATTTTCTTTTCTGTTTCAAACTTTTATCTATGTAAAATTAAAATCTAATAAAATTTGTTAAAAAAAAAAAAAGAAATGCAAAGCCTCCATTATTTTGGCTGTTCAGGATGATCAGCTTATTCACGTGAGAGGCAAAGAAACTTCCAAAGACTTATGGGACTATTTGCGTGATTTATATGTGAAAACTAGTCCAGGCAGCAAGGTTATTTTAACAAAAAAACTGTACAAGGCTCACTTGCCTGAGAATGGAAATTTGCCTGATCATCTCCACAAGCTTCAGAATTATTTTGTGGAACTTCAGGAGCGTGGGATGGAATTTACCCCCCAGATGAAAGCCTACATTATGCTTTCTTCGTTGAATGAGTCCTGGGACACTTTAATTTGCTCCATGGAGGGAATCCCAGAAGATGATCTATCTCCATCGTTCGTGTCTACCCGCCTGCTTGCTGAGTGGGAGAAAAGACAAGAAAAAGCTGCCTCCATTTCTACAATAAAGTCTTCTCGTGGCCAGCAGAGGGAGCGGAAGAGCTCTGAATTCCAAGCTTCTGCATTATCCAGCAGGCGATGCTTTACCTGTGGATCCCCTGCTCATCTGCAAAAGGACTGTGTTCAAAAGAAGAAGACTTCAAAGAAGAAAGAAGAGACTTCTGGAAAGAAGATTCTTCATGCAAAAGTTGTTGAGAACTCTGATAATAAAGATTTGTGGGTTCTTGACAGCGGAGCCAATTCTCATATATGTCACAATAAAGATTCCTTTCTGTCTTTGTCTAAAACTAACAAACAAAAAGTTTCCTTAGCAGATGGATCTGTATCCAAGATCGTGGGTGAAGGTGAGATCAATCTTCCATGTTTGGGGGAAACTGTTAAAAATGTTTTGTTTGTGCCTAATTTTCAAAGCAATCTCTTGTCTGTGGGGCAGCTAGTAGCCTCAGGTTATGTAGTAACTTTTAAGAAAGAGGGTTGTGAAATTAGAAAGGCTGGCAGAGTAGTTGCAAAGTGTTTGCAGAAAGATTCTCTGTACATTGTGCAGAAGGCTGAAAAGCAGCAAATTGCTAAAGCTAAGGCTGTTTTTGAAAATAAGCCCTTACACGATCAGTGTATCCATTTATTACATAGAAGATTTGCTCACGCTAATTTTAAGTACATTTCTCAAATGCCTAGCTATTCTGCTGATTTAAAATTGAAGTCTTGTGATAAATATCTAGACTGTGCAGTTTGCAAGGAGAATAAGACCACAAGGGCTCCTGTGAAGAAGTTTTCTGATAGGTCCACCTCCAGGCCTCTAGAGATAATTCATTCTGATGTTATAGGCCCCCTTTCTCCTAGTCTTGGGGGAGCAAGGTACATTTTGACCTTCATAGATGATTTTTCCAGGTACACATTCATTTACTTGCTGAAACACAAAGATGAGGTCTTTCATAAATTTAAGGCTTTTGTGGCTTGGGCGAATGGAAAATTCCCAAGGCCAGTGTCTGCTTTGCAATCAGATCGCGGTGGCGAGTATCTATCCTCAAAGTTTAAAAACTTTTTGTTAGAAAAAGGGATAGAACACATTTTAGCTAACCCTTACACTCCTGAACAGAATTCTGTTGCAGAGAGAAAAGGCAGAACACTGCAGGAAGCAATGATGTGTTTGCTGAAGGATGCTGGTTTGCCTTTTAGGTATTGGGGAGAAGCTCTTACTACAGCGTGTTATGTGCAGAACAGGCTGTTTAGCAGTGCAATTCAGGATGTCCCTTTTCATTTGTTCTATGGTGTCAAGCCTAAAGTAAGCCACCTCAGAGTGTTTGGAAGCACAGCTTGGGTCCATATTCCCAAACAGCTGAGGCGCAAGGGGGCTTCCAGAACAAAGAAAGCAATCTTTGTAGGGTATGAACAGAGTCAGAGAAGCTACAGGTTCATACTAGATAATCAACTGATAATTAGTAAAAGTGCTTCTTTTGCTGAGCAGAATTGGGATAAAATAAACTCTAGTTCTTCAGTTGATTTATCCATGGGGGAGCAGCAAAGTCTTGCTGATGGTGATTTGCAGGAATCACCTAGTGAAGTCAATGATCAGGAAGCTGACTTGTCTGGAAAGTCAGAGGTTTCTGAGGACAATGGTGGGAAACAGAGTGTAAGTCCTGTCCTACCTCGCAGGTCTGAAAGGATTAATAAGGGAGTTCCTCCTGATCGTTATCAAGCAGATGTTGTGAAGGCTTTTCACATTCACACAGAGCCTGAGTCTCTGGAAGAAATTAAAGAAATGCCAGCTGAAATAGCTAAGTGTTTGCATGAAGCCATGCAGGAAGAGTTGGATTCCTTAAAGGAAAATAAAACTTGGAAACTAGTAAGTTTGCCTCCCAATCAGAAGGTTTTAGGTTGTAGGTGGGTGTTCAAACTGAAAAAAAATTCTGATGGCAAAATTCAGAAATACAAAGCAAGGTTGGTAGCAAAAGGTTTTGCTCAAAGAAAAAATGTGGATTATGACAAAACTTTTGCTCCAGTGACAAAAGCTGAATCTATCAGGTTGCTTTTAAAGGTTGCTGCCATGAAGAAACTGTCTGTTTATCACTATGATATTCAAACTGCTTTTCTGTATGGTGACTTGGAGGAAAAATTGTTTATGCAACAACCTCCTGGTTATGAAAAAGAAAAACATCTTGTGTGTGAATTGCAGAAATCCATCTATGGATTAAAACAAGCCGCGCGTTGTTGGAATATTAAAATGGATAATATTTTGCAAAAATTTGGGTTTCAGAAGGGAATTGCTGATCCTTGTGTGTATGTAAAAAATGATAAGCAAGGTGTAATGTACTTGTGCTTGTATGTGGATGATTTGTTGCTGCTCACTTCATCTGATGAACAGAAGCATTCCTTTGAGGTTTGTATGAAAAACAATTTCACATTGAAATGTCTTGGAGCAGTCAACAATTACTTAGGATTAGAAATTCAGAGGGAAAAAGATGGCAGTTTTCTCATAAGCCAGAGTAGCAAAATTAAGAAACTGCTGGAGGATTTTAAAATGCAGGACTGCAAGTCTGTCTCCTCCCCCATGCTTCCCGAGTTTCTAAAAGAGGAGGGGGAGAAGGGGGATGGTGAGTCATCTGAAGGAGATAGTTTCAGATCAGCCATTGGCAGTCTTCTTTACATTGCAAACAACAGCCGTCCGGACATTGCTAACAGTGTGTCCATTTTGAGCAGGTTTGTGGAAAATCCCACATCTGCTGCAAAGTCTGGTTTAAAAAGGCTGTTTCGTTATTTGCAAGGCACCAAAGATTTTTGCTTAAGGTTGTCTGCTACAGACACAGAAGAAAAGTTAGAATGCTGGTGTGATTCAGATTGGGCTGGAGATCTCACTGATAGGAAGTCTACTTCTGGAAGTGTAATTCAATTTGCAAATTCCACTATTGCATGGTTTTCCAGAAAGCAGACTGTAGTAGCCATCAGCACAGCTGAAGCTGAATTTTATGCTTTAGCACAACTGTGCAATGAAGTAATTTGGTTTACACAATTGTTGCAAGACATTGGAGTCATTTTAAGCCAGCCTGTCACAATTCATGAAGACAATCAAGCTTGTATCCATTTGGCTTTATCTGAAAGTTCCAGAAATCGCACAAAGCACATTGATGTGCGTTTTCATCTTGTTAAAGATTTTCTAGCCAAGAAAAAGGTTGTTTTGAAATACTGTGATACTAAATTAATGTTGGCTGATATCTTAACCAAGCCTCTAGTTGCCAGTAGGCACAATGAGTTGATTTCCAAGCTGGGTTTGTTTCCATATTCTTTCTAGTCATAAAAAAAGGGGAGTGTTGTATATATTTTTTATGTCTGTAGAATATGTGGCTGAGTTTTTAAAAAGCCAGGCCTCAAAACTTTTTTCCTGTTTGGGCTCAGAGAGCACATGTTCACCCCCACTCAGGAATGTTATTTACCTTTGGAGCCGGCCAGTCTGGGAGTTCTGACCGATCAGAATTAGCTGTTAGAGCTTTGCCCATATTGGGAATCTGTTGCCTAGGTGTTTTGGTCACATGCTGGATCCTGTCCACTCAGATGCTGGTCAAGTTAAGGTTTAAAAATGTAAATGCCTTTTGTTCTTTTGTCCTCCTCACTCTGCTCTCTGCTATCAAAATGTAAATGGCTATGTTAATCAACCATGCCATGCTTTGGCTAAAGAGAAAGATTCGAGGTTTGTTCCTATGTTTTTGTTTTAAATAAAGCAACGTTTTGCTACAAACTTATCTCTTGGTTTTTTCCATAACTCTGATCACAAATTTTATAAAAATACAAAATGTTGTATATTTGCCCAGAAGAGCAATATAAAAATTCCTTTGCTACACAAGTGTAAAGAAATTACTATGCCTCCACATGGAGGTATGAGCTGATACCTTTTGGAGGTGCCCTAGAATATTACATTAAGCAAGGAAGACTGAACTTGTAAGGAAATTTACATGGAGATTCCCAATGTGAGGGTTTACTTCTGAGAAAACATGCATAGGATCAGATTCCATATCCCAATGTATTGCATTTGAACTAAGAATATCTGTCATAACCTACTGTATGTCCATCTACACAACTTATAATGCACTATATCAGCCTTTTCCAACTTGATGCCTCCAGAGTCAGCCATCCCAGAATTGTATTTCCAAAATATCTGAAGGATACTGGACTGGGTAAGGCTGAATTTAGACTGAGGAAGGCTAGAATATTTTAAAGGGGCTCGCTCTATCATCTATGTTAATGACCAAATATAGCAAGTCTGCATTTTGGGCCATATTTGACAAACCACCTTTCCTTTTTTTTTTACAGTATTTTTTTTAATTACAATTAAAAAGATAAAAACTAATACAAACTTTAAAAAAGAAAAAAAATAGAAAAATAGAAAAGAAAGAAAAAATAAAAATATAGTAAAGAGAAAGAAAAGAAATATATAAAGAATTGACTTCCCCCTTCATTACAAGTATAAACAATTTTAATAACTATCACCTTCTCTTAAAATGCAACAAATTACCTCTTCTTCCCATATCCCATCTCTTATCTATAAACAAATCCTTAAAGCCTTGTCATTCAGTCCTGATTAGCAAAAGTCCATTAAGGGTTACCAGAGATGACAACATATCTGTTTTAACCTTGATCAAATAAACCAGCTTTATATTCCTTCCTTTTATTTATAACAATCTTTAGTCCCTTCAAATAATGTCCTAGAACTTGATTTCTTTTCATTTTTTCTTTGTCCTTTCTCACAAAATTCTTCAAAGCTTTAACAAGTCTCTTTTATAAATCCAATACAGGAAAGTTATCTGTGTCACTCTTTTGATTTGTTATTTGTATATGCCTTTTAATTCTTAAGACATCAGCCAGTTTCATTTGTATGTCCAGTGTAGCATCTTTTTCCATATCGTTCTTGTGGCCTGTCATTTTTAAATCCACTTTCAGATCAGTCTCAGTCTTGTCTGGTAAAACTTGTTCCTCTTCCATAACATCTTTGAAACACTATCTATAGAGAAAGACACTCTTAAAATTAACTTCTGGGTCCATTGTTCAAAAATATCTTCAATATGTCCAATGTTAAAATATTTTGCTCCATTCTGTATTAGTAAGTCAAATTTAAGTGTTCTTCTCCTTTAATTGTAATCTTTAGTTCCTTCTGGTTCCCTCTAGTGTCCAACCTTCAAAGTCTCATCCTATTTTTTAAAGAGAATTCAAAATAAAAGCATTTTCCCACAGGAAGGATTCTTATAATTATTAATTCCAAAAACTTTTTTCAAATCCATCTGGACCCTTAGACTGTTTGTAACTTTCCAAAATCAAAGTTCTAATCACCCTTTTGCTGTTTATTCCAAAAGAACACTTTTTTAAAGTCTTTAAACTTGTATTCAAAACTTCTGAATGGAGCAGCATAGTACAGTCAAAATGAAATATAATTATGAATTGTATTATACAGAAAGCAGAGCTCTGTTTCCAGAGCTATTGAAAGACAGTCCGTTATTTGAAGGTTTTTTAAATTCTGATTTGTCTAAGTAGATGACATCAATGGCCAATCTTGTCGGGGCTCTGAAGCTAAGCGGGGTCTGGCCTTGTTAGTAGTTGGATGATAGACTATCAGGAAACTCCAGGGCTGTAGACTAGATTAAGAAGTAAAAAACAGCTTAGGAGACAGTAACAAACCATTTCTATATTATTGTTTTAAATAAAGTTCATGCTTATGTCTATGTAGTCACAAGAATTTTAGCATGACTCAAGGGCACCTTAACTTTAATCTGATTTTAAAATTGAAAAAAGTAACAAGTAAAGAAAATTGGGGGCCTTTGTTACCCACTAACAGTGAATAGCATATAGGTTATTTTTTGCACTCTTTCACACTATTGAACTGTGTTGTATTTCTATTTTAATTATAGCAATTAGTTCTACATTTGCATCAATACTTATAAATTAGCACAAGTAATTTATAATAATCATGATATATAATTATACTAATTATATCTTCATTTGCATATGCACATATAAATTAGAACATGCAAATTCTATGCAAATCTTTATCCTCTTCTGGGGTGATGCCAAAAGTAGCCACCCCAGATTGAGCTGAAGTATTCATTAAGCCCTGATAATTGTAGAGGTTTACTTAACAGCGAGGGCTGAGTTCAGTGGGATTTCCTTCCTTTGACAATTGTAGCCCACTCAGGGATGTCATGAAGCCTTGCTCATTTGCATTCAATAAAGCCCCAACAGAAAACTCATGGGTTATTTGTAATCCATAAAATATATTGGCCATCTTTTACCACTGGAACCATCGACTTGGTCTCAAATTGTAAACTGCTTGAATAAAACTAATTTGGTTTTCTTCTTTGGCTTAACATAAAAACATCTTGCTGAATGTGCACATGGCTGGTCCAAGACATTTTCCTACCTAAGAAGATAGCACCAGCTGAACAGAGGCTGACTGAATTTGCAGTTGACTGTTACTTTAATGCTGGTTACAGGGCAGCATCTTCCACTGTAAAAAAGGGCGCCAGCTAGTTTAGCTACAGGAGATGCCAATTCTTCCAAGAGAGGTGGATGCTTTGAGAACCCACCTGGGTGTCAGAACTCTGGCATGACCCCAGAGTCCTGCCATACAGCAGAGAAGCACAAGAGTGAAAGAGACGAAAGCAACTGACAGAAAGAGACAATAGACCCGGAGCGAGAGCGGGAAAGCGACAACCAATCACGCCTCAAGGACGATGGGCACTTAAGCACCCATGGATACATGCCTGAGCCAATCATAGGAAAGTCCACAGTGGGGAGGGGGAGGGAGCCCTGGCAGAAGGGTTAAATAGCCAAGCTCACGTCAGCAAGCCATCCTAATCTTTCTCAATGTTCCTTTTGTGTGCGCAATAAACCGTTGATTACCAGACACGCGTGTCCTGTGTGGTATGTGTGAGAACGGAGGCGACTCGCAGTGAGGGCACCTCACACTGGGCAACTGAAGGATTGTTACCAGTGTTTGCATAATTTGATGTCGGAGGCTGTTGCCTTACTTTTCTTAATGTAGGATCAGCCATGAGCATCTGTCAATGGGCTGACATACTTACTGCTATAGGTCATATTTTCTATCACTTGCATTATGCAAGCCTGAATGTGTTAATCAGATCTTCTCACTTTTTTCTAAGGATAGTGATAGGATACCTACTCTGCTGCAATTGTTCTATATTTGAAGAGCTTAGCAAGCAAGATTGCTAATTCCATGGGAGATAATTAAGAGAGCAGGGAAGCAATCAGCAAGGAAGCTCACGGGAGTTGCATTATATATTTGTTCAGTCTTAAGAAAGAGGACAATTAGTGCAAAGGTGGCTATTGAAATATAAAGACAACTCTTGGGTAAACCTATGCAAAAAAAAGGCTTGCAATCAATTTGATCCAATTCAATATTGTTCCACAGAATACAACCCACTTTACAGCCCACTTTCATGGGAATCTTTTTTTTTATTCCTGGAAGTATAACCTTGATTTTTTTAAAATTTGAGAAGTTTCAATGAAATAGTGAGACTATTTCTAGGTAAGGAACTTCAAAAGTAGGAGGAAATGGTGACTATTACTTTTTATCCCTTTGAGGAAGAAGAGACCTTTCCTGGATCCCTCTTTTTCATAGCATCTAATGACTTTCCAAGACCAGAACCCAGAGCATTTTGCAATATTTTCCCCAAAATACATTATTGCTTCTGCTTCCATTCTTCCAGAATAACACTCATACATAGGCTGACCATATATCCCATTTTGAACGGGACTGTCCCATTATTTCACCATTTCTGGAGCATCCCATCGTTATAGTAAAAATCTCAATTTTGTACTGTTTTTGAAAGTCGTCCCCCCCCCCGCACACCACCCGTATGCCCCCCTGCATGCCCACTTTGTCCGGCGACATTTTTGCTTCAAGGAAATATGGTCAGCCAACTCATACAACCAGGACAAACGTATTAGCAGGCTTGGGAAAAGCCTTATAGTTTGCAAAAGTTCTTTAAAAGGAAAATGTAAGGGGAGAGGAAGCCTCAGAATAATCCACTACAGATTATGGTTCTCATTGGCATGAAATATTGACTCTTTGGGTTGAGAGGGAAAATCAGGAAGGCTGGAGAATGGAATGGAATCTGAACAGGAAACACTCCACACCTTCCATGTTGGCACATATGTGTAAGTGTATCAAATGTAATCCACCATTTCAGAGAGAAATTCCAGAAGTGTGTCTTTCAGCCTCTCCTTTTACTTATTTGGAGTATCCAGAGTGGTTCTGAATGCTGACCTTTATCCAGTTTGGCCCAGTACTGTACCGGTAAGTATTAGCCTGGTGCACATTTATTCACTGTCAGAGATTTAAACCTGCCCCAATTGCGCAGAATTGAAAAGTAATGTCAGCCTTGAGACTGCATTTTGAATGTTGAGCTGAGCTCCCAACTGTGTTGGCAAGACCAACACAGAAGTGTAACATTCCATTAACACAAGAGAGAGACAAATAATGGTTTAATGCTGGCCACACCAAGAAGTTGAGAGCTGTCAAAGTGAATGAAGCCCAAAGCAGTGTTAGCCTTGCCATCTCAAAAGAGTTCTGTCTGACTGGCTGCTCCTGACAGTGGCAAAGACCTCATCACACCACTCAAGGCCCCCACCCGTACTCCCCATGCTCTCCACTTATGGAGCTGAAGTAGCTGTCAGGGTTCATAGCTGAATCCTGTCATTATGGGTATAGAAGTAGTTAAGCTCATTATGGGTATAGAGGTAGTTTAAGCGTGTGAACTGGAGGGAGGGGGAGTGTGTACTAAGTGTTGTGACTTTCATTGGAGACTGGAATGCAGCATCAAGGTCAACCACCTGCAGGACCTGGAGGCTTGGGAACGGAGAGGGAAAGTTCTGGACATTGACATCATAGGGGCTGCGAAATTGGCGAGCAGGGGGGAGAGTTAAGTTAACGATGTTTGGCAGGAATCCGCATTCAGATCTTTAGGAGTGCTTCAATTTACATGTATCCTGAATAAAGCTTAATCTGCATTTCAATGACTTGCATCGAGAAGTGTTTATTGGGGCATTGAAGTTGGAGTCATTACAGTAGCAATGTTGTATATTGTCTATAAAAATTCCCAAACAGCAGAAAATATATTGACGTGCTTTGGAGTCACCCAATTCAGTGTAAGGCTTCAAAACAGGCCTCATTTTGATCATGAGTCTGCTTAGATGATGTGATTCAATAGAAGCTTTGATGAATTTAATCATCCATTCAAGGCTTTGCATAGCCCAAGAGACTGGATACAGGACCTTTTCAGTTGTAGCTTCCCATGATTCTTCTGACGACCTCAGAGAGACAACAGCAACCCTGTGAGGTGAGTTGGGCTGAGAGAGTGACTGGCCCAAGGTCACCCAGCCGGCTTTCATGCCCAAGGCGGGACTAGAACTCACAGACTCCTGGTTTCTAGCCCAGTACCTTAACCACTAGACCAAACTATATATTTTTTATTTTTATCCCTTTATTATTTTTATAAATAACTCAAGGTGGCAAACATACCTAATACTCCTTCCTCCCCCTATTTTCCCCACAACAACAACCCTGTGAGGTGAGTTGGGCTGAGAGAGTGACTGGCCCAAGGTCACCCAGCCGGCTTTCATGCCAAAGGCGGGACTAGAACTCTCAGGCTCCTGGTTTCTAGCCCAGCAGTACTTTTTAAAGAAAATTAGCTTTTTTTATTGTTAGATGTCGGAGAGCTTCAGCTGAAGAGCAGCCAATACATACACTAAGCAACAAAAATACTAATAAATGGTGCCTGCTTTTTCTCCCTTGTTCCTCTGCACAAATTACTACCTCAACACTGAGTTGCGCAGACCAAAAGACCAGAAGTCTTAAGATCCACACCTAAATAATATTACAACAATACAGGTTGTGATTTCTGATGGATTGTGCTCATTAGAATGACCTTTAATAAAGGTTTTGGCAGAGTCACACAGGAAAAGACAGAAGATGTTGATGAAATAAAGTATGCATATCAGTGGGAGGAGTGGCACATTTGCCTCATTTTAGACTTTGGACTTCATGGGTTTATATCCTCATATTTAGAGAGAGATGTGTAGCATTTGTCCCAGCTGTGCTGGTGATCTTCCTACTCACACTACTGAGTAGGACAGCTGGGGATCTGCCTCTAGGTCCCATACTAATGGCACTACTACATGGAATCCCTTTGCACAGAAGGCAAAATGAGCAGAAATTGGAAAGAAGCTCATTAGGTTCAGTGTCAGGAATTGAATTAATCATCACCTAAAAAGACCTGGACTTGTAGCAAGCAAATGAGCAAAGCCATCCTTCTCTCTGCAGAAAGTGTTGGGTTGAGCCAAAAAAAGTCATTTGCAGCTCAGTGTCAGGTGTTCAGCAAATGTGTTGCTCCCACATGCTTTCCCTGAGGAGTTTGGCCCACTACCCTTGGCATTTAAAGAACCTCTGAAGATTGGCAGACTTTGTAAGAGGCTAAATAGCTTTTAAATCAGTTAAATAAGTTTTAATAGAGGTTAGGGCCTATTGGACTGTTAATTTTAATCAGTACCTTTAGCTTTTAGTCTGTTTTTTTGTTCTTTTCATTTTGTCAGCCACCTTGAGTATTCACCAGAGTGGAAAGCAGAGGTATTGAATGAATTAAATAAAGGAATGAATACAATATGTGGCTCACCAACTTTTGTGGAGACTGGTAGAACATGTTTTGCTGTTTCAAATACCCAATAGTTAAATATACTGTAGTTCATTACTGCACAATTTATGGCTTGCACACCATATGCAAGCTGGAAATGTCCAGGTGTGGGCTCTGACACTTCCTCCGTGTCCCTCTGCAACCTGGACCTCTTCTGCTCCTTTTCTGTGTTCCCCCACCCCCTTTTTGCCACTGCCTTACCCCATCTGTTGCTTTCAACTCATCTGCAGCTTCCTCAACCTCCCCCCACAGTCTTCCCAAACTCCTGAGGCCATTCCCATCAATTCCTGGTGGAGAAAAAGCAGGCAGAGATGCCACAAGGTAAGGAAGGAGCTATCTGTTCTTTGCAAAATTGCTTTCTGGAGATGGATTTGTACTGCACAGCGTGGCTGTAATGTGATTCCCACTGTCAGCTTTGCAAAGACTTTTGAATATAAATCATCTCCTTTCATTCACAAAGCAGCTCCACTGCGTGATCCCAATTGCACAACTCAAAGTCACGTCCTTGTGTGGCTCGCTTAATTGCTTGTGTCTCTGCTCCCTTGAGGAGATGGAGAAGCCTTGTACTCTTGGGTTGCTAGACAGCCAGGCAGTGTCCCCCATAAACATTCAATTGGCAGGAGGACACGCTGCTCATGAGCATTCATGGGAATGGAGCACTCTCCCTTAAATAAGCAGGAAAGCAGATCTAAAAAGAAGCTGCCAGTCCATCAAAAGAAGTATGTGGTAACACACAAGTGACACTTTGTAGAACTTGTCTCAATTTCTTGAGCCATACTGTCAAGGATTGGCTCCCCAGAAACAACTGAATGAGAGAAACTTGATGTCTATTTAATAACTGCCTTAATATTCAAATATACTACATTAACACTTTGAAGGTATTTCAAATTCTACATCCTGCATACACATTCGGAGCAAGCTAAAATGACCTGTTTGCATGGTCATTCTAAACAGCAAGTTTCTTGCATGTTAGTTTTCCTCTATATCTGTGATCTCTGCTTTAAGATTCAAAGTTGATAGTAGCAGTTACTACATGGAAACATATTCTCTTAAAATAAACTTTTCCCCCCAGTCTAACCATGTTTTTCTGTTTTTTGTGCTTCTCCAACATCTCTCAGATATTTCCTATGTGAGTTTCTAAAGCTCTTGACTCGACTTCTGGCACTTTACTCTTGACCTGTACTAACCATTATAAGGCTTTTATCTACATAGATTCCCTGAAATTATATATGTCAAAAGATGAAGATATCCAACATTTACTTGAGATAGAAAGTGTTTTATTTTTCTTTTCTACACACAGCATGAGAATCCATGCACATGTAGTTATTTAGTCAATCAACAAATGGAGCTAACAAAAAATTGGGCCCAACTTTGTGCTTCTTTCTCATATGATAAACCAGTAGTACAACTTCATGTATTTTTTGCCATGTTCTTTGCCATAATATTGTGGCACCAATGAGAGGGTTCCTGCAAAATCATTATCAAGCATATAACTATTCCCCATTCCTCCTATCAATCATATTTTGAAATGCCTCCATATTCCAGTGTCTTTTCTTGTTTTTGTTTTGTTTTTCCTTGAGAGACTGAGTACTCATTCTCTCTGATTCTCATGATGCTCATCTGAAAATGAAACAATTGAAGTTGTGTTTCAGCCTGCCTGTCTTCCTTTTAAACCATGAAGCAATCCCTAACTTTATGCACTTAGTTTAAGAAAATACAAGTGAACTGTTCTGTTGCAGCCCTGATGAGATTGCAGTTTGACGTAAGTGCAAAGGGCTTGGTTATTAATTGTATACATGAAAGAGAAACTAAGATGTTTGTTCTTCAATTTCATTTGTATGATCAACTTCAAAGGATGAATATTGATTATGATAATTCTATCCTAATGAAAATGTTCCTGTTTTCAGCATGATATTGTTACAGGTCTGTTCATGGAAGTATTGAATGAAAATTAATGGCTGAAGTGTTGTGTACATGACATTCATCCTCAACCTAATAAGAGGTTATGTACAAAACCTGGAAAGAAACAACCAGGTTGCATTATCTCCCATTTGAGACTTTTTAGCTGCACCATACTTTGACTACTATTTTAAGATTTCTTTCATAGTTGTGAGAGTAAACTTCAAATTACATAAAAACAAGCAAACAGAATGCTTTCAGTTCGAATCCAAGGCAAACCATTCAACATCACAGTGATCCAAGTCTATGCCCCAACCACTGATGCCAAAGAAGCTGAAGTTGACCGGTTCTATGAAGACCTACAACACCTTCTAGAACTAACACCAAAAAAAGATGTCCTTTTCATCATAGGGGACTGGAATGCTAAGGTAGGAAGTCAAAAAATAACCGGAATAACAGGCAAGTTCGGCCTCGGAGTACAAAATGAAGCAGGGCAAAGGCTAATAGAGTTTTGTCAAGAGAACACGCTGGTCATAGCAAACACTCTTTTCCAACAACACAAGAGACGACTCTACACATGGACATCACCAGATGGTCAATACCGAAATCAGATTGATTATATACTTTGCAGCCAAAGATGGAGAAGCTCTATACAATCAGCAAAAACAAGACCTGGAGCTGACTGTGGCTCAGATCATGAGCTTCTTATTGCAAAATTTAGGCTTAAATTGAAGAATGTAGAGAAAACCACTAGACCAATCAGGTATGACCTAAATCATATCCCTTATGAATATACAGTGGAAGTGAGGAATAGATTTAAAGGATTAGATCTGGTAGACAGAGTGCCTGAAGAACTATGGATGGAGGTTCGTAACATTGTACAGGAGGCAGCAACTAAAACCATCCCAAAGAAAAAGAAATGCAAGAAAGCAAAGTGGCTGACTGATGAGGCTTTACAAATAGCTGAGGAAAGAAGGGAAGCAAAAGGCAAGGGAGAAAGGGAAAGATATAACCAACTGAATGCAGATTTCCAGAGAATAGCAAGGAGAGATAAGAAGGCCTTCTTAAATGAACAATGGAAAGAAATCGAGGAAAACAATAGAATGGGGAAGACTAGAGATCTCTTCAAGAAAATCGGAGATATCAAGGGAACGTTTTGTGCAAAGATGGGCATGATAAAGGACAAAAAAGGCAGGGACCTAACAGAAGCAGAAGAGATTAAGAAGAGGTGGCAAGAATACACAGAAGAACTAAAAGATGATGCTGTTAAAGTGCTGCACTCAATATGCCAACAAATTTGGAAAACTCAACAGTGGCCACAGGATTGGAAAAGGTCAGTTTACGTTCCAATTCCAAAGAAAGGCAATGCCAAAGAATGTTCAAACTACCGTACAATTGCGCTCATTTCACATGCCAGCAAGGTTATGCTCAAAATCCTACAAGCTAGGCTTCAGCAGCATGTGAACCGAGAACTACCAGAAGTGCAAGCTGGGTTTCGAAGAGGCAGAGGAACTTGAGATCAGATTGCCAACATTCGCTGGATCATGGAAAAAGCAAGAGAGTTCCAGAAAAACATCTACTTCTGCTTCATTGACTACGCTAAAGCCTTTGATTGTGTGGATCACAACAAACTGTGGCAAATTCTTAAAGAGATGGGAGTACCAGACCACCTTACCTGTCTCCTGAGAAACCTGTATGTGGGTCAAGAAGCAACAGTTAGAACCGGACATGGAACAACCGACTGGTTCAAAATTGGGAAAGGAGTACGACAAGGCTGTATATTATCACCCTGCTTATTTAACTTATATGCAGAGTACATCATGAGAAATGCCGGGCTGGATGAATCACAAGCCGGAGTTAAGATTGCCGGGAAAAATATCAACAACCTCAGATATGCAGACGATACCACCCTAATGGCAGAAAGTGAAGAGGAACTAAAGAGCCTCTTGATGAGGGTGAAAGAGGAGAGTGCAAAAGCTGGCTTGAAACTCAACATTAAAAAAACCCAGATCATGGCATCTGGTCCCATCACTTCATGGCAAATAGAAGGGGAAGAAATGGAAGCAGTGACAGATTTTATTTTCTTGGGCTCCAAGATCACCGCAGACGGTGACTGCAGCCATGAAATTAAAAGATGCTTGCTCCTTGGAAGGAAAGCTATGGCAAACCTAGACAGCATATTAAAAAGCAGAGACATCACCTTGCCGACAAAGGTCCGTATAGTTAAACTATGGTTTTTCCAGTAGCAATGTATGGCTGTGAGAGTTGGACCATAAGGAAGGCTGAGCACCGAAGAATTGATGCTTTCGAGCTGTGGTGCTGGAGAAGACTCTTGAGAGTCCCTTGGACTGCAAGGAGGTCAAACCAGTCAATCCTAAAGGAAATCAACCCTGACTGCTCATTGGAAGGACAGATGCTGAAGCTGAAGCTCAAATCCTTTGGCCACCTAATGCGAAGAGAGGACTCACTGGAAAAGACCCTGATGCTGGGAAAGACTGAGGGCAAAAGGAGAAGGGGACGGCAGAGGATGAGATGGTTATATAGCATCACCGATGTAATGAACATGAATTTGAGTAAACTCCGAGAGACAGTGGAGGACAGGAAGGCCTGGCGTGCTATGGTCCATGAGGTCACGAAGAGTCGGACACGACTGAACGACTGAACAACAACAACAACAAAGCATTCTGAACAGGATGGGTAGTATCTGCAAGATTTTACTTTGCAAAAAGGATTATTGACAATTTTCAACTCTCCTGCTCTGCTTGTAAACTGGGTTAGTCATCTGAGGCCAGGCATCCAAGAACAACCTACAGGATGTGCTTGTCCTCCCACTATAACATCCAGCTTACACAATGCTTATACAGGCACTATATTACCTCAGAGTATCCCCCTCTCCCCCTTTTCTCTATTGTATTACTTATTTTGGGGGCAACAACACCTTCTGAGCACTATAAGTCACATTTTGGTGCCAGTGCAAAGTTGCTAGTTGTGGGCTCACACCAACATTTCTGCTCTTGCATGTCAAACCCATAGAAGGGCTTCTGGTATTTGTTATGTTTTCCAGCTCCAGATCTGGAAGCAGCTTTTACACCTAACAACTCTTGTATTGAGCCTTCCTAGATACTTCTGCAATATACTTCACTTCTTCCAACTCTTCCCTCCACCTCTAATTTGAAGCAAATTGTTATATACACTTAGTTCGATAAGCCTACAGCAAAATCATTAGAAATTCTCTTTTCTTACAAGGCTCGGAATCAGGATTAGTTCTAGGCTTAATAAAACTCTTCATAAAGTACCTTCTTGAGAGTCTCTCCTCCACTTTAAATTTCCATAATGCTTTGGAGCAATAGAGCTTGACTGTGGGCAGGCCAGACACCTCTGATGCCAGACCTGCTAGATATTCCTAATCCTACCATGTTATACCTATTCTTTGATCATTGTTTCTTATGTTCAAGCAGTCAGTTCTGATTTAACCCAAACTGAAGTATTGCTTTATTTCTCTCTTAGGAAAACAAAAACTGTATTTATTTACTTCCCCCCAAAGGATCTCAACTATTTCCTTCTCAAGAATCCTGAGATTTCTGTTTATTGATATACACCAGTGCAATCGTTACCTTTAAAAAATGGAGAGCATTTTTCTTGAGGCAAGAGAGAGACTTAAGAAACTCTATCCTGCTCCCTACTCTCTATCCCCAATCCCCAGCCACCAGGGAGACAGCAAAAAATCCTTATCTCTTTGTTCCACGGGAGCTCTATTCTAAGCAAGGTCAGTCATTTTGCAAAAATTAGGAGCCTAAAGCATGGTAAAAATTGAAAAACTTTCTTCAAAAACCTGATGTCGAAACAGAGCAAGAGAAGCAGAGTTCTTTTAGAAGAAATGCTATTTGTTTTTTAAAACAGGTAAGTGGATATACTGTAAGCCTCATCCTCATTCAGGCAGTAAATCTATGTGAAGCGCTGCATCATTTCAGGACATGCAGACAAAACATCTCAAGCACACTGAGAAACCTGCCGTATCTGAGAGAATATTAAGGGCGTTGAAAGGTTGCTCACTCAAGGGGCAGTAGGGCTGTGCAACAGCCTGGCCCCCCTGAAGCCAAAAAGCTTTCCCCAGTTCCACTTTGGATGTTCATCCAGTAGACGTGGATGCCTGCTGGAGAAAAGGCTATTCACACTGCTACTCCTGTTGCTTTCTGCGTCGGTAGGCTTCTCCGGCAGCCCTTTTCAGGAAAGTCTAAGCTCATAGACTTTGCTGCTGCAACCCTCTCTGCCTAAGGCATGGAGTCAGGGAAGCCACACGTGACTATCGTGAGGACAGTGTCCCTTGATTATGCTAACCCCCTCCAGCTGGGTGTGAAAGAGGCATTGGCTTTCTGTATGGAGACATGCTATATTTGCAAGCTGATGAACAAATGAGTTCCTATATGCATAAGACCTCAAACATTCTTCTTATACCAGAAATGGGCAAGATGCAGGATGCTGGGTAACTCCAGCTCCTCTCGGCCCTATCACCACAGCTGGTGGTAAGAAAGGATGGAAGTTGCACTCCAGCAACATCTAGAGCAGTGTTTAAGATGTGTGAACTTCAACTCCCAGAATACCCTAGCCAGCATGGCTGGCTGGGGAATTTGGGGAGTTGAAGTCCACACAGCGTAAAGTTGCCAACTTTGAAAAACACTGATCTAGAGCATCTTGCATTATCATACCATCCAGAGTTTTTTTAAAAATACAGGTTTAATATAAAGCATTTCACTCCTGCAATTTAAAGTCTTAACTTGAATAGCTCATCAGTATGTAAAATTGATACATCAGTACAGGGCAATTCGAAAAGAGAAAATTGCTCTTTTGCAAGATGCAGTTGGCTATGCATTTTGGCAAGGATACTCCAGTATCCTTGCCAAGAAAACTCCATGGACAGTATCAAAAGGCTAAAAGATATGACGCCGGAAGATGAGCCCCTCAGGTTGGAAGGTGTCCAATATGCTACTGGCGAAGAGCGGAGGGCAATTCCGAGTAGCTCCAGAAAGAGTGAAGCGGCTGGGCCAAAGCCGAAAAGACGCTCAGTTGTGGATCTGTTTGGAAGTGGAAGGAAAGTCCGATGCTGTAAAGAACAATATTGCATAGGAACCTGGAATGTAAGATCTATGAATCAAGGTAAGCTGGATGTGGTCAAACATGAGATGACAAGATTGAACATCGACATCTTGGGAATCAGCGAACTAAAATGGACAGGAATGAGCGAATTTAATTCAGGTGACCATTATATATACTACTGTGGGCAAGAATCCCCTAGAAGAAATGGAGTAGCCCTCATAGTCAATAAAAGAGTGGGAAAGGCAGTACTGGGGTACAACCTCAAAAACGATAGAATGATCTCAGTTCAAATCCAAGGCAAACCATTCAACATCACAGTAATCCAAGTCTATGCCCCAACCACTGATGCCGAAGAAGCTGAAGTCAGCCGGTTCTATGAAGACCTACAAAACCTTCTAGAACTAACACCAAAAAAAAGATGTCCTTTTATCATAAGGGACTGGAATGCTAAAGTAGGAAGTCAAGAAATAACTGGAATAACAGGCAAGTTCGGCCTTGGAGTACAAAATGAAGCAGGGCAAAGGCTAATAGAATTTTGTCAAGAGAACACGCTGGTCATAGCAAACACTCTTTTCCAACAACACAAGAGATGACTCTACACATGGACATCACCAGATGGTCAATACCGAAATCAGATTAAATATATACTTTGCATCCAAAGATGGAGAAGCTCTATACAATCAGCAAAAACGAGGCCTGGAGCTGACTGTGGCTCAGATCATGAGCTTATCACAAAATTTAGGCTTAAATTGAAGAACGTACAGAAAACCACTAGACCATTCAGGTATGACTTAAATCATATCCCTTATGAATATACAGTGGAGGTGAGGAATAGATTTAAAGGATTAGATCTGGTAGACAGAGTGCCTGAAGAACTATGGATGGAGGTTCGTAACATTGTACAGGAGGCAGCAACTAAAACCATCCCAAAGAAAAAGAAAGGCAAGAAAGCAAAGTGGCTGTCTGATGAGGCTTTGCAAATAGCTGAGGAAAGAAGGAAAGCAAAAGGCAAGGGAGAAAGGGAAAGATATAACCAACTGAATGCAGATTTCCAGAGAATAGCAAGGAGAGATAAGAAGGCCTTCTTAAATGAACAATGGAAAGAAATCGAGGAAAACAATAGAATGGGGAAGACGAGAGATCTCTTCAAGAAATTCGGAGATATCAAGGGAACCTTTTGTGCAAGGATGGGCATGATAAAGGACAAAAAAGGCAGGGACCTAACAGAAGCAAAAGAGATTAAGAAGAGGTGGCAAGAATACACAGAAGAACTATACAAGAAAGATCTTAATATCCCTGATAAATACGATGGTGTGGTTACTGACCTTGAGCTGGACATCCTAGAGAGTGAAGTCAAGTGGGCCTTAGGAAGCATTACTAACAACAAAGCTAGCGGAGAAGACAGTATCCCAGCTGAGCTATTTAAAATCCTAAAAGATGATGCTGTTAAAGTGCTGCACTCAATATGCCAGCAAATTTGGAAAACTCAACAGTAGCCACAGGATTGGAAAAGGTCAGTTTACGTTCCAATTCCAAAGAAGGGCAATGCCAAAGAATGTTCAAACTACCGTACAATTGTGCTCATTTCACATGCTAGCAAGGTTATGCTCAAAATCCTACAAGTTAGGCTTCAGCAGTATGTGAACCGAGATCTACCAGAAGTGCAAGCTGGGTTTCGAAGAGGCAGAGGAACTAGAGATCAGATTGCCAACATTCGCTGGATCATGGAAAAAGCAAGAGAGTTCCAGAAAAACATCTACTTCTGCTTCATTGACTACGCTAAAGCCTTTGATTATGTGGATCACAACAAAGTGTGGCAAATTCTTAAAGAGATGGGAGTACCAGACGACCTTACCTGTCTCCTGAGAAACCTGTATGCGGGTCAAGAAGCAACAGTTAGAACCGGACATGGAACAACCGACTGGTTCAAAATTGGGAAAGGAGTACGACAAGGCTGTATATTATCACCCTGCTTATTTAACTTATATGCAGAGTACATCATGAGAAATGCCGGGCTGGATGAATCACAAGCCGGAGTTAAGATTGCCGGGAGAAATATCAACAACCTCAGATATGCAGACAATACCACCCTAATGGCAGAAAGTGAAGAGGAACTAAAGAGCCTCTTGATGAGGGTGAAAGAGGAGAGTGCAAAAGCTGGCTTGAAACTCAACATTAAAAAAACTCAGATCATGGCATCTGGTCCCATCACTTCCTGGCAAATAGAAGGGGAAGAAATGGAAGTAGTGACAGATTTTATTTTCTTGGGCTCCAAGATCACCGCAGATGGTGACTGCAGCCATGAAATTAAAAGATGCTTGCTCCTTGGGAGGAAAGCTATGGCAAACCTAGACAGCATATTAAAAAGCAGAGACATCACCTTGCCGACAAAGGTCCGTATAATTAAAGCTATGGTTTTCCCAGTAGTAATGTATGGCTGTGAGAGTTGGACCATAAGGAAGGCTGAGCGCCGAAGAATTGATGCTTTCGAGCTGTGGTGCTGGAGAAGACTCTTGAGAGTCCCTTGGACTGCAAGGAGGTCAAATCAGTCAATCCTAAAGGAAATCAACCCTGACTGCTCATTGGAAGGACAGATACTGAAGCTGAAGTTCAAATACTTTGGCCACCTAATGCGAAGAGAGGACTCACTGGAAAAGACCCTGATGCTGGGAAAGACTGAAGGCAAAAGGAGAAGGAGACGGCAGAGGATGAGATGGTTAGATAGCATCACCGATGTAATGAACATGAATTTGAGTAAACTCCGGGAGACAGTGGAGGACGAGAAGGCCTGGCGTGCTATGGTCCATGAGGTCACGAAGAGTCGGACATGACTAAACGACTGAACAACAACAACAACAACAACATGCATTTTGGCTTCTAAAAATGTTTCTTGAAACACAATTTATCTGTATCAGTTGGTATCACAGAATGGACCAAAGATTTACCAGAGAAAACAAAGGGAATGGAGCATACTTTATCTCAGGAAGTGACATCCGGGAGAGGAATCTTACTTTTTTGTAGCAGGAGAATATGTAAAACAGGGAGGTCCAGGGACAAGATCATGGTGACTTCTTCCTCCAAGTTTGCTCCTATGCAGGTGCATCCTTGGGGGGGGGGGAGGTCAAAAACGTCAGGATGGTGGGAACAACTGCACAAAGCCCTGCCTCTTACACATCTTACCTACACAATGTGTGCAATGCATATTAAAAAGGGGCGAGGCTTTGATCACACAGTTGTGCTGTTTCTTCTACACACAAGGAGCTTTACGTGGCTGTAAAGTAGTTTTCATGTGCAAAACCTTTTTTCATATGTAGGGCCATTCAAAGATGCAATCTCCTACAATTTGAAACAGCCCAAGAATTTTTACTTAAACTAGGTCTGCCATGTGTGTGCCTTAGACAATGGCTGTACAGGATCCCACTGCCCAGGAAGTCGATTTTAAACCAGAAATGAGTGGCAGGTGCTGCCGGGTGTGGGTTGCTGGTTCCCTCACCAACAAGGGCATTTTTGCTGCTTCCACCAACACGGGGTTTTACATGGCTATACTTATGGATATTTTCATCACTTGGTGGGGTGGCATCATTTTGCAGACCCCACAGGCTATTTTTGGGTGCTGCCAGCCATTGCAACTCACTGCCAACATTGCCATTCCTTGCCGCTCTAAACAAGAATGGAGCACTCACTCCAGCATCACCCTGTGCCCCCATCTTTGGGCCTCTTATATCACCTGAGAGGTCACAGGAACAGAGGATGGGCATGGGGTGAAGTGGGAGGAATTCTAATGCTTCTAGTGATCCTTCTTCCACACCTACAACCTCTCAATTGATCTGTTTTTGAACACAGGTCTAGTACTCTTTTAAAAAGCACTAAACCCATGTCCAAAAATAGCCCAGCTGATAGATGGCAGGTTCAGAGGAGAGAAAACATAATTATTTACGCATATTATCTTTTTCCAGCATTACTATGTAGCAATTAAACCAAACGATCACTGTGAAGTCCTTAAATTCTAGAAGCTTATTAAGCAATATAGTCTTAGAATGTGCCTCCTGAATTACATAACTCTTACAGCAATCTTCTAGTAAGAAATGTACTGTTCCAATAAATTTAACTCAGTTTTCATATGTTTTAAGAATCACAGACATGTACTTCCTGAACTATATGTTGTTTTCAGGAAGTATTTGTTTCATTCACTAGCTTTGAGAACATGTTCAGAATAAAGTACTCAACATTTGAGCATCGTTTTCATTTTAACATGCCTATGTTTCTCTGGCTTATATTCAGAGGAGGTAAAACAGAAGATCAAGCAATTTTTAAATGTATGTGTCTCTGAGTAAGTAATACCTTGGCCAGACTCTTAGAAGTTTCCAATACAAATTAAGCTGATGCAATGGAAGAAGCTAGAAAATAGAGATTGATTAGAAAATGGCATCTTACTTTTTGTTTTTAATCAATCTCTTTTTCCTTCACAGAATATTATTTTTATTTTTATAAAAACCGTCAGCTTGAATTATTTGTTGATCCTATATCTGTTCACAATCAGGGAAATGTAATGGTTCTAATCCATTTTCTATAGCAGTGATTGTTATTTAGCTCCTTTGTTATCAAAATCAGACTGCCAAGAGGAAGAAAGAAGAATGTAGGTTAATAATCTGGCTGATTTGGTACAGACCATCAGATATCTTATTTCAAAAAGGCCCAGTTCTCTAAGCTACACCAACAGCCATCTCAATTCACTTTAAAATATGAATAAACAGTGAATAGCTATACACTACATTATTGATAAACTGACTGTAAGACACCTGAGATTTCATTGTGCAAGGCCTTTGATACCTAAATGACAACACATGTGCAGTGATGTCATCTTGCAAATACCATTACATGCTTGTGTCCTCGTGTGTGATATAGATCTGTAAATCACAACATTTGCAAGATGATGTCATTGCAAGATGATGTCATCATGCATATGTCATCATTTCCATCCCCTGCAGACTCCCATGGAGAATCGCAAGAAAGACAAAGCAATACTATTGATGGCAGCAGATTAAAAAATGCTTTACACAAGACTTCAGAGAATACATATAATACCATTTTTGACTGATCTTTTCTCTCACACATTCAGCCAGGAAATTTAAAGTATAGCTATATTTACATTTGCTCAAAGGTAAACAAAATTCTCAATAAGTTCCAGACTGTATGTTATACAGGATATTGAGAGTACAGATCCCCATTAGACCTTTCCACCCAAATCAGGAAAGCCAAGGGCAGGCTGGGCAGGCATAGAGGTACAGCCAACATAATGGCCTACTTCTACCCAGCTTCAAATCCTTACCACTTAAGGGAAATTCTTGAATAGGGCTCTTATTCACCAGAGATCTCTGGGTCATTTGGTTAAATACCTATCATATCCCTTATTGTACTAACCAGAACAGGGAGCACTAAACTCACCATGGTGAACTGAAACCTTTGAAAAGCCAGTTGAATCATACATCCATTTAAAAAAAGACATTAATTTAGTATCTAGACAGGAAGATCCACATCCACAATGAAGAGGACCTTTGCCATGTCCACACTAACAAGGAAAGGCATTGGGGGAGAGAGACTGAAGAAAAACCTAGTGGGAAAAAGCTTTAGCATTTCCTTCCTCATGGCAATCCATGGATTTCCTTCAGTAGATGGTCCCTACTATTTAATAAAATCCCTTTTATATTTTTAATAAAATTAAGAAACTTTGTACATCTGCAGATAATGTGAAGTTACAGAAGGAGGCCATATAATTTGATAACTGAAGAAAAAGTTTTTCTTCACATGTATTTTGCTTAATTCTAAGTCAGCTGGGTTTTAGTATAACTTGCATAAATATTATCAACCAGATAGATGTATAAGCTCAGTTCCATGCTTGGAATCATTCTGAAATGAAAAACTTTTCAACTCAGTACGTGCTCTTTTCCTTTCTGGTTTTATTTGAATGCAACTTCAAAATTCCCCAAGATCCCAGAAGTGAAGACTTCAGAAGTGCTCATAACAAGAGCTGTGTGACCTTGGATGATATCTTCCCTAGAAATAAAATGTTCAGCAACTTTAAAAAAAGAGTGTAAAAAGAAAAAAAAGAGGAACTCTTGTGACATTTGTTTTTTACAAATAAATCCTCATCATGTAACATATCTGAGAATACCAGTGTGTGAATCTGAGATATAAAAGACAGGCTGTGCCCAGTTTCCATAACCGTAAGTGAAATTGTCTTTCTGATGGAATGCTATGGGAAGGAAGGGGTTGTTATGGGAGGATTTCTACTGAGAAGTCGGAGTTTTTAAGGGGGGCAGTTAGGCAGTCTGATTTTTTTTTATGAAAAATGCTTTGTGTGTACTGTGGAGATATGTAAATGCTTTGGCTTATTTTGAAGTGGGGTAAGGGTTTAAGAAGGTTCATCTGGATTGCTTTTAGGGTTTGTTTGACTTCATTCCTCTTTAATGATTTGGATTAAGATTAAGATTAATAAGGCATAAAAATTAAGATTAATAAGGCATAATAATAAATGCTTGGTTTTAGTGTATAGTCGAAGGCTTGGTTTTAGTGTATAGTCGAAGGCTTGGTTTTAGGTTTAATATGATTAAGATTGTTATAATTGTAGTATTATTAATTATAATGATTTTTATTATAGTGGACAGAAATGTATAGAATAGTGGTAGGAAGGAAATAATTAAATAAATGTCTGGGGGGGAAGTTGATTAGGACATATATATCCTATATATATATTCTTTTAATATAAGGGGAGGGAGCAATTGTACTTAGTGATTTTTATAATGTGCTAATGGAATGATGTATAGAAATAATGTATTTTGGTTTGATATAGAGTAAGGGATTGATTATGGAAATTGTTGTATATTTTTGCTGTTAAAAGTCAGAAATCACCCCTTTATGTAATCTAAAAAAAATTATTCTTCTTGTGTTTTCACACCTTTTTAGTTTTCTTTTTTTCTTTTCGTAGTTTTTTTCTTTGCTTTAAATCTAATAAAATTCTTATGAAAAACAAACAAACGTGACTCTGGGCAGTGTACAATAAAACCAACAGTTAAAACTTTCTTCAAAAACCATTAAAAACAATTAGACATAAATGGAAACAAGACCATGACAGAGAAGGTGTCAGAATCTTGCACATGATACAATCAACACATGGGCTCCCTGCTACCAGGGGAACCCAAGGCCTGTTGAAAAAACCAGATTTTGAGGGATTTCCAGGAGGTCACTAGGATTGAGGCTAACCTCACCTTGGGGGGATGATGTTCCAAAGAGCGCAGGCCACACCAGAAAAGACTTGTCTCCTAAGCCCCATCAGATGGAACTCCCTCACAGATGGGGCTTGCAAATTGCCTCTCCTCCTGGACCTGATCATAATTTAATTATTTTTATAAGAATTTTATTAAGTTTCAAGACAAAGATAAAAGCTAACTTCATCCAGCATCTCAATAGAAATCCCGATCTCATTCTTAGAAAAAACATTTCTATCACTGTTGAATTCCTCAGTTTCATCCACCACTTCCCCAACCTGATGGCACATTTTAGATCTCATATTTTCCACAATGTCCTGAATATCTTGCATAAAAG
This sequence comes from Charina bottae, assembly GCA_023362775.1. Classification (NCBI taxonomy): domain Eukaryota; kingdom Metazoa; phylum Chordata; class Lepidosauria; order Squamata; family Charinaidae; genus Charina; species Charina bottae. The sequence continues at coordinate 89,630 of JALMGJ010000009.1, read as the reverse complement.
CTTGGTAGAAGTCAGAAGAAATCTGTTTAAAACCTTGGTGGAAGTCAGAAATAATCTGTTTAAAATCTTCCATGTCTCACGCAGTAGATTATGGCGCCGCCTAGGAGCTTAACCAGAGAAAGTCGAAGATATAGAAAAGTTCTGGAATGTATTTACACAAGCAAAAGTGAGATAAGCAGACAGTTCCCAAGGGAAAGTAGAAACAGAAAGCTGAAGGTTCAAATCAGCTGATTCAACATGTAGGAAAATGCTAATATCTTCAAATTTAGTACAAAAATAATAACAGGAAGACAATTGTTTATTCTCAATCCTTTACTGTATATTTGGAAGGAAAACGAAGTCCAAAACTTAAAAAAGAATTTTTTAAAAAGTAATCCCAAAAATAACGATAAGCACCAAGAGAGCCAGCTTCTCCTTGCTGTAGAAAGCCTCTCTTAGGTTACGCATACTTTAAGAAAAACATAAATTTAGTGATTTAGAAATGGGGTGGCTGGTCTTAGTGTCCCTTTAAGGCTACAGCGCGGCTTGGAAAATGATGACGGCCCCGCCTCCCTGCTAGCTCTTACCAGTCAAATGCAAAACGCTGTTTGTGATCTTCTGGCTGCAAGCAGCTGTCCTGAGGATAGATGGGGTGATTCCTGGTGTTTTCCTTTATCCGGAGAACACTCCTGGGCTTCAGGAAAACCTGCCTGAGCCCAAGAAAAATTGCCACATTGTCAGCTCCGCCCGCTAAGCCCATGGGCACAGCTGTTCATTCTGCCATGTCCCCACCGGAAGTCATCATAATTTAACTATCATTGTCCCTGGAGCCAGTGAAAGAGAATTTTCTGCCATCTTAAATATGAACTAATTCATCTTGTAGGGTAATTCCAAATCTATCCAATGCATGAAGGGATCCCTGAAGGTAAATACATAGGCTTAGAAGTGAGAACATCCATGCCAAACAATTTATGCAACCTAGACATGGACTAATAACTGCATGAAATGAGTAAATCTTGGATTTACAAGCTATAAATCATAAAAATATAATCAAATAATCCATTCAAAGATATGACACACACTGCAAGAAAACAACAAGGCTCAGAGAGCACCATGGACTCCACACACTGTTTCTTGCACCACCCTTTCTCAGCCCTCTGTCTTCCAGGAGTACTGAACTTCTAGAGAGCAAAGTTGGGGAATTATGGGAGTTGAAATCCAAGATATTTGAGGGTGCTCAGGTTGGAGTAGGTTGTCTTATGCTAGGCCCAGGTGTAGAAATCTTGTCAAGCTATAGCATGGCTTACTTGGTTTTGTGTATAAATTCAGCCACTGTGTTTTATAAACCATGATCTATGGCTTAGCATGATTTATCAACCCAATCATTATGGCTTGTTCAACAGACCATGATTAAAAGTAATTGCTTAGCAGGATGTGTGAACTGAGTCTATAACTATATGCAGTCTTTAAAAGGCAGGACCTTCCCTGTTGAAAAGCACCAGGGAAGGAACGATTTATGCCGGCAGGGGGAGAGAGCTTAATGTAATGTCATGCTTAATCATGCACTTATCCCCAAGACAAGTTGAATTTATCACTAAGTTGGGACGGTAGCTTAGAACAGGATCCCAGGAACTGTTACCATGCATATTTATTTTCAGACTTTCCTAGAGAAATGTAGTGAGAGAGTCAAAATTGAATGTCATAGTCATGCAGTTTATTCAGGACTGGACAGATTTCTGCACTTTTGTATGCAGCCAGCATTAAGCAAAGTTGCAAGTTTTTTTCCTTTCTTCTACTTCCTAGGTAGAGACCCTCTTTTCTCAGAATAGGCAATTTGGTATGGGTGTTCAGAAATTAGTGTCTTCTCAGGTAGTGTAAATTATTCTACTGTAAAAACATCCCATCCAATGGGAATCCAAGGCTGGAGTTAAAATTGCTGGAAGAAACATTAACAATCTCAGATATGCAGATGATACCACTTTGATGGCTGAAAGCGAGGAGGAGCTGAGGAGCCTTATGACAGAGGTGAAAGAAGAAAGTGCAAAAGCTGGGTTGCAGTTAAACCTCAAAAAAACCAAGATTATGGCAACCAGCTTGATTGATAACTGGCAAATAGAGGGAGAAAAAGTGGAGGCAGTGACAGACTTTGTATTTCTAGGCGCAAAGATTACTGCAGGTGCTGACTGCAGCCAGGAAATCAGAAGACGTCTACTTCTTGGGAGGAGAGCAATGACAGATTTATTTATTTATTTGTCCAACTTCTATCACCGCCCATCTCCCCCCCCCAAGGAGGACTCTGACAAATCTCGATAAAATAGTTAAGAGCAGAGATATCACACTGACAACAAAGATCTGCATAGTTAAAGCAATGGTATTTCCCGTAGTAACCTATGGCTGCGAGAGCTGGACCATAAGGAAGGCTGAGCGAAGGAAAATAGATGCTTTTGAACTGTGGTGTTGGAGGAAAATCCTGAAAGTGCCTTGGACTGCAAGGAGATCAAACCAGTCCATACTCCAGGAAATAAAGCCAGACTGCTCACTTGAGGGAATGATATTAAAGGCAAAACTGAAGTACTTTGGCCACATAATGAGAAGACAGGATACCCTGGAGAAGATGCTGATGCTAGGGAAAGTGGAAGGCAAAAGGAAGAGGGGCCGACCAAGGGCAAGATGGATGGATGATATCCTGGAGGTGACAGACTCAACCTTGGGGGAGCTGGGGGTGGCAACGGCTGACAGAAAGCTCTGGCGTGGGCTGGTCCATGAAGTCACAAAGAGTCGGAAGCGACTGAACAAATAAACAACAACAAAAACATCCCATCCTTTGTGTGTTAGCAGGCTGTGCTTAACTGTACAGTGTGATAGATCAAGTAGCATTACATACTTATTTATATTTTGCCATTTCCTTTAAGGGAGTTATCCATTCTTTGAGCAGCCTTTGGACTAACCAGCAACACTTCTGACTAATCTAGATTAACCATTAAGTTGTTCTGTTTTTATAGCCAGTCCATCTTGATGTCAAGTATTGTTTTAGGACCTTTTAAAATGTTTTAAATTTTATTTTTTTATTGTTAAAATTGTGAAATATGAAAGAAAAATAATATTTACTGAATAGTGCTACAGTGAAGGGGAAAAAAACCTTAAAAGTAAAATAAAAATAGTAGATAAATAAAGCAAAAGTCTAGAGTCCCCTCTGTGAGGGGAGATGGGCAGTGATATAAGTTGGAGAAATAAATAAATAAATAAATAAATAAAAAGAAAGAAAAGAAAAGAAAAGAAAAGAAAAGAAAAGAAAAGAAAAGAAAAGAAAAGAAAAGAAAAGAAAAGAAAAAAAGAAAAGAAAAGAAAAGAAAAGAAAAGAAAAAACAATTAATAAAAAGAAAAGATCCATGTACTATGTGTAAGTACCTATAGGGAATTAATTAATTAAATTATTGAACTTATCATTAACTCTGGTCTTCAACCTGAAAACCTTTCTTGGATATCAGCCCTTGAAAATTTTAGCTACTGGAAGGAAGATGTTGTCCAGATTCCAAGTTCATCAAATGAAAAGAAGGAATAGATCTAATATAACAATTTTTCAAGATGTTGGTTGGGATACCTGTCCCCCAAGCTGCTAGATATGATGAACCTGTTCTCTGATACTATCAGTCTTTAAAGAAAAAAGGGGTTAAGTCTTGGCTAACTGTGTGCATTTACTCTAATTTGGCCAACTCCAGGCTCTCCTACCATTGACCTGTAGACACCCAACAAATTACTCTCTTGTTGAAAAGGTTTTACCAAAATGAATAAAAAACAACATTTCCTCAGCTGGAAATGGGCAGGTTTGTGGATACCCTTAATTGGGTTATTTAAAGATTTGGCATGTTGTCAAACCCAGCCTCTGTGTAATCTGGTACAACTGCCTCAAAATATTTATTTATTTTATTTATTTATTATTCAAATTTATTACCGCCCATCTCCACGAAAGTAGACTCTGGGCAGTTTACAAACATTAATATTAATATTTAAAAAGCTATAAAAATACAGTATAATAATAAATTTGCACAACCAGAAGTTGTGCAAAGGCCCTCCTGGCCACGACTGCCACCTGCTCTTTGAGCAGGAGTCGTGAGTCCAAGAGGACCCCCAGGTTCCGCACCGAATCTGAATGGGGCAGTGCCACCCCATCCAGTCAAAGATGATAACTTCCTGGAAACCGAGAGGCCATCAATCCACAGCCACTCCATCTTACCAGGGTTCAGCTGAAGCCTGTTGTTCCCCATCCAGGTCTATAGCTTGAATCATGTCAACTGGATATCTATTTTCTCAGTGGAAACGTTTCGCTCCTTATCCAAGGAGCTTCTTCAGTCTGAGCAAAGTTGGTAAGGGAATCCTAAATATGTTTCTAGGTAGCTGTGTGACCTTACACCTGGGGCTAGGTCATGGTTATATTGAGATGTTATTTAAAAATATCATATCCAGTTGACATGATTCAAGCTACAGACAATTCCACCTGGATGACTGAGAACCTTCATAGACATATTTCCCCATCCAGGCCCTTACAGCCCCCAGGCACTGAGACAGGGTGTCGACTGCATCACTTACTTCACCTGGGATGGAGATATACAACTGAGTATCATCAGCATATTGATGATACCTCATCCCGTGGCGATGGATGATCTCCCCCAGCGGCTTCATGTAGATGTTAGAGAGGAGAGAGAACCGAACCATGTGGCACCCCACACAAGAGGGGTCGAGGGTCGAATCTCTCCTCCCCTATTACCACCGACTGGGAACAGCCCTGGAGAAAGGAGGTGAACCAGCGCAAGACTACGCCACCCACCCCCAACTCTCTGAGCCGCCCCATAAGGATACCATGGTCGACGGTATCAAACGCTGCTGAGCGGTCCAAGAGAGCCAGGATGGATGCACTCCCCCCATCCCGCTCTCGCCAGAGATCATCCATAAGCGCGAGCAATGCAGTCTCTGTCCCATATCCCGGCCTGAAACCTGACTGAAAATGTTCTAGATAATCCGTTTCATCCAGAATCCTCTGGAGTTGCAGCGCCACCACCTTCTCAACCACCTTTCCCAAAAAGGGAAGGTGGGAGACAGGACGAAAGTTGTTTAAAACAGTGGGGTCCATGGAAGGCTTCTTGAGGAGGGGGTGCACCAGCGCCTCCATAAAGACCGCCAGGAACACCCCCTCTCCCAAAGATGCATTAATCATCGCCTGGACCCAACCACATGTGACCTCCCGGGCTGACTTAACCAGCCAGGAGGGACACAGGTCTAGGTGGCATGTGGTGGTGTTTACAGTCCGGAGGATCCTGTCCACTTCATCAGGTCCAACAGGATCAAACTGTTCCCAGATAACAGGGCAAGTACTTTCCTCTGGCATCTCCCCAGGTTGTGCCTCATGCTTAGAGTTTAACTTAGAATGAATCTGAGCAATTTTGTCCTGCAGATGCTTGGCAAACTCTTCCAACCGGCCCTGTAAATGGGTCACCAAATCCACCCGACCCAGAAGAGATCTAGTAATCTTAAACAGGGCCATCGGGCAGCATTCTGCGGACGCAATAAGAGCGGAGAAATATTCATGTTTCGCCGCTCTTACCGCCACAAGGTAGGCCCTAATAGCAGCTCTAGATTGTGTTCGGTCAGATTCCGTCTTCGTCTTCCTCCAGCGGCTCTCCAGACGTCTCTTAACCCTCTTCAAAACCCTCAACTCCTCCGTGAACCACGGGGAGTGATGGGTCGATCGGGGCAAGATAGGCCACATAGGCACAATCCTGTCCAAGGCCCCAGCCACCTCCTTATTCCAGGCTGCAGCCAGGGCCTCCACTGGACCGTGCAGCAGTTCTTCAGGTATAACCCCCAGCTCCCTCTGAAACCTCATTGGGTCCATAAGTCGCCGGGGGCGGACCAATCACGTAGGTCAAGCCTCCCTGAGGAGTGGGGCAGCACAAGAGAGCCTCAAGGTCACCAGGGCGTGGTCTGACCATGACAATGGGGATAGATCTAACTCTCCCCTCAGATCACATTGCCACTGCTCGGACAAGAAAACTAAGTCGGGCATGAGACCACTGTCCCAAGTCAGGTCCCAAATAATCTGAGACAGGCCCATGGCCACCATGGTAGCCATGAACTCCCGAGCCGCCTCCGAGGTCCGTCCCAGGGACGGCAGATTGAAGTCCCCCAGAACCATAAGTCTGGGGAACTCCACCACCAACCCTGAGACAGCCTCAAGCAGGGAGGTTGCTACGCAGCAGGGGGGCTGGTACAGTAGCAACACTCCCAACTGTTCTTGGGAGCCCAACTTGAAAAACAGGGTCTCACAACCGGCCACTTGCGGAGCAGCGCCCCTGGAGGCCATAAGAGACTCCCGGATGACAACTGCCACCCCTCCTCCCCTGCCCTGATGTCTCAGCTGATGCCACACTTGAAACCCGGCTGGGCACATTTCCGAGAGAGCTATGCCCCCCCCTCTGAGGCCAGCCAGGTCTCGGTGATACACGCCAGGTCTGCCCCCTCCTCTGTGATCAAGTCACTTATGAGGGGAGCCTTATTATTCACAGACCTGGCATTAAGGAGCAGCAGCCGGACACCAGGGCCCTCAAAGATCTGCTTACCAGGGCCTGGGTTTGAACTCGGGGGGCCGGAATGCGCCACTGGTAATAAACACCGGGGGTGCCTTCCCCAAAGATGGCCTGCCCTCCGGTTCCTGCCATAACCTCCCATACCCGTCACCACCTCGATCAAATTCCCTGCCCCGCAGCCCCCAGAGTCTCCCGGCCCAGACGCCTCCACTCCTGAGACCCTGGAAAGCCTGGACTTGGGCAAGGGTCCCCTTCTCCATACATCCATCCTCTCACACACAGTCTCTCCTGGGTAATGGCAGGGCCCCCAGCACACCAGCTCATGCTCTCGGCGCTGGTAAGCCCCAACCACCCCGCACACCTCACACACTTTCTCTGTTCCCTTCTGTGGCCTCTCTCACTAGCCACAGCGAGGAACCCCCGTCACTCCTACCTACCCTGCCTCTCACTCAGGGATAGGTACTCTCACACAACTCATACAATCCTGGTCCCTCCCTCGTCACTCTCACTCACAGAGGGGGGCACCACACACATACCAAGGGACCCCACAGCCTTCTGACACCCTAATAGACTGGGGGTGGTCGATCCTCCACTTCGTCCGCCAAGCCGTTAGGATGTTACAGTGTTAAAAGTCCACAATATCATAGTCCACGGGGTTATTACTCTAGACCAGAGCTTTCCAAACTGTGTGTCGCGACACAAAAGTGTGTCGCCACACACAGTCTGGTGTGTCGCCACACAACCCGGAAGCGCTGATCATCATCAGCGCTTCCGGGTTTTCCCACGGCGACACACCAACGGCGGCACGCAAAAACCTGAAAGCGGCAGCAGCGCTTCCGGGTTTTTGCGTGCTGCCGCAACGGCGGCACTTCCGGGTTGGTGTGTCGCCGCGGGAAAACTTTGGAAAGCCCTGCTCTAGACCATTCCACCATCTGGGTCTCTTGTTTTATCCAGCCGATACCCATAATCCGTTCCCTCCACAACATTGGGTCGATAAGGCATCAGCCAGTTCTTCATATGGGGTGCACCAACAATCATCAGCTGAGAAGCACAGAGACCCCAGCTAGTCTCAAAGGACCCCAAAGTCTAAAGGGATCCAAGTCTAGCTCCCCCAGAGTCCACCAAGAACTCAGGAGGTCCACTCAGGTCTGCACAGACTCCCACTGAATCTACTCCACTCCAACATTTGGGGGGGTCCTGCAGTGGGCCAGCCATGCCAGTAATCTTCCTAGGCTTCCTGGACTTCACCGAGGTCCGTTTACGTCGTCGCTGAACTCCCCCGAATTGCCAAAGTCTGTCCACTATGGTGCCAGGACTTGCCACACCCCAAACATTGTTTGCCTCAGGGGGGGTGGATCCCCGGCCTCCCCGTGCCTCCACCACTTCAGTCTGCACGCTGGACTCTACCACAGCTCCGCTACAGCTCCGGCACAAAAAGCTTCAAAAAGTTTTAAAAAGCCAGCCCGGGAAGAGCCCAGCCCGTCACGTCAGGCTCTGCCAGCCCCCCGCCAAACTCCGCTGGGCCAAACTCCAACTCCGGCAGCCTCTGGTAATTCCGCTGGGCTCCACTGTAACTGCTGAGCTCCGCGCCGCGCTGCTGAAGCCTCGAGACTCAGCTGAACTCAGCTGAACTCCACCGCAACGCTCCACCCGGAGAAATCCACTCACCCCAAACAGAGATGCAACCTCTCCAGACCCCCAAAGGTAGAATTATGGGGTGTCCGGAAAGTTTTGAGGGGGTTATGGGTCTTCCTCCTGGAGCGGTAGCCGGCATCGGCTTGCGGTCGCCATCTTGGATTTTTATCCTTAATATCCTGGTCAGGGAAGGGAAAACCCCATGTGGTGAAAATAATGAATAAGTTAACATTTCAGGCTATACTAAATGTTATGCAAGACAAAGAGCTTTGAAGGCCATTTTACTCAGGAAAATGACCTACATTGAAAGATTATTACTAAAACGAACACAATCAAATCACATTTCCCCCTTATCCCTGTCTTTTAATAGAGAATTCTTAGACAGAGCTGTGGTGAAATCCATACTGAGTTCCAGTCATAAGGGGACTATGGCCCAATTTGTTACGATAGATTTCTTTAGCCCTGCAATCCAGCGCTCTCTCAGGGTGAGTCTGACATCAGTGCCTCTCAGAGTCCTTACATCCTGCTGCCAAAGTTTGGGAAAGCAGAAGAGCGCTTTGCATCTCTCTATCCTTTTCATATTGTGTTTCTTTCTTTATGTGTTTAGATTTACCTTTCCCATTGTTTGCAATGGAAAGAAATTTATTTAGCCAACCTCAAGGCCAGATAAATGCCATACTGGTGTGTGTGTGTGGGTGTGGGTGTGGTGGGGGGTTGTCTGTGCATGTGTGAAATACCAGGAAGTCATAGGAATCTTCAGATCTATAACTTCACCAGACTACACCAGACCCAACTCTGTGCTCCTCTTTCAGGCTACCATCAGTTTTCTGAGATCAGAAAGGAAATTGATTAGGATGGTAGAAGGAAATGATGGGAATGTATCACTGAATTTCCCCCTTCGGGGAAAATCCAACTAATCCTTTGACTCTGAGGACATTAAGGCACAAAGGGTATAGGATCACAGTTTGAAGTAACTACTTTCTCTAAACCAGTGTTTCTCAACCTTAGCAACTTAAAGATGTGTGGACTTCAAGTCCCAGAATTCCCCAGCCAGCCGTGCTGGCTGGGTAATTCTGGGAGTTGAAGTCCATACATCTTAAAGTTGCTGAGGTTGAGAAACACTGCTCTAAACTACGTCCTAGGAGCACCGCGAAGCTGCTTTTCTTAACCATATGCATGTTTTAAAATGAGCATTGAAAAACAGAAATAATGAAAACAATGTTAGGATGACTATTGCATCTGGTTCCAAAACAAATCTCATTACATGGTTTATTGATCAGCTTTTGAAGTGTTGATAAATATAAACATCTCAGTAATGTTAAAGAGTTTAATTGAAAGGTAGCCATGAAGCCAGTCCCTTGGCAAAAGCTATAAACATTTAGAAAGAAATTCTACTAATCCTACTTTTGTTTTACTGATATAATTAACAGGAGGACATTTACATCAATAACACTATACAATTTAACAGTTTGGGATTATGCTAATTATATTCTTCTTCTTACATGAGTGTTGCTATTGACATCAAGAGAGGGATTTTCACTGGAACCTTGATACGAGAAGTGGGAAAACTATCATTCTAATTGATCCCTGCTCTAAGGCTGTTTTTTTCCTTTATTTTTAAAGATACACGGAATGCATTCATGCATTTCTCATTTTAAGTTAATTTGGGCCTGAAACATGACAGTGAGTGAAGTGGATTTGTAGTGACCTAAAATAGGTAAAAACACAGGAAGGCACTAGGCCTATTCAGACATTTGGTTAAACGGTAGGAGACATCGAACATCAAATTCCCACTGCTGTGTCCCTTTCTCTTTCCAATCTCAGTGCACACAGATAGAGCAGCAGCCCTCCTTGCATTTGCTTGAAGGTGCCTTTGGTTCTCCACGCTGTCAGGGACCTTGCTTTTATAAAGTCTCAGATTACGCATATTCCCCTTCAAGCCAACACAAATAAACCTCCCCTTTAGATCTCCAGCTGAACACATGGAGGTTGGGAAAAGTAGGAAGGGGGCTGCATTTATAGGTCCCTTCTCTACCGAGTTTGAAACTTGCCACATGTTCAGCTGAATGCCTGAACAGGACTGCTGCATATCAAGAAAGCATGCAAATGCAAGTAGATGAATAGGTACCACTTCGGTGGGACGGTAACAGCGTTCCGCGTGGGTCATGCCAGCCACATGACCATGGAAGCGTCTTCGGACAACGCTGGCTCTTCGGCTAACAAACGGAGATGAGCACCGGCCCCTAGAGTCGGACACGACTGTGCGGGGGAACGTTTACCTTTTACCTAAACATGTAAAACTTGTCAGTGTTTCATTCATTTTCCAATGCTCTGTTTTAGTAAAAGAAAGCAATCTTTCTCGTATCAAATGTTTAAGAACAGTGAACTCAACCAGGCATTTCTCTCTCGGGGCTGTTTCATATATTATCCAACAGCAAACTGTGGTTTCTCAGAGGTCAGGTAGGCATCCATTCTTCATAGGTACAAGAATATGGTACGCTTTTGTCACATTCATGCTTCAACATATTTAGATTAAAAACATTAGATGGTCATCAAAAAGATGTCCTTTGTGAAGTGGCTCAGTAAAATCCAGAAGAACATTTAACCAGGGTTAATTTGTGATGTTTGCGACACCATGACTTAGGGAGATAATCTAATTTTAATAAATAAATAGCCAATTATACCCAAGACTTGTTTTGATAGTCTCACTGCCACCATTCTGCTTATTAGATTCCCCATGCTTGATTAAAAACAACCTTCATCCTAATAAATCATGCCACAGTAAGCAGGTTTGAGAATAAGATACTATGGATGAATCTGCAAGGAAGGGACCTCAAAAATCATAGCATAAGATTCAATAAATACATAAAAAGGGAGGGGGGAATATAGTGGCTTTTGCTAACCAAGATTAGGAGGATGTTTTAAATGTTTTATTATAAGTATATGCCCATTACTTTTTATATTTTAATGCACTTTAGTTGCATTTACGACCATATCTATATTTTATATTCAAACATTTAAAAACCCTGAGTAACAATAAATTTGTGCTAATAATCTACTCTAAAAAGTAGCATATGTCTGCTACTCTGCAGTCCATCTCTAACAGTATGATGGATGTCTCCCTAAGTTATCTCCCGCAGACATCAACCTGCATTTGACATTTTTCTTAAAGTTTCTATGTAGCCCTTAACTTTAAGCAAAAAGCAAACAAAAAAACCTTTCAACCACCACCAGAAAAATAATCCCACTGAACGTTATAAAGTTTCAAAGTAATGAAAATCGTAGAGGCTATTACAGACATTTTTTTTTCTTAAGAGACTTATTTATAAAAGGAGAAAAAAGCATTACCTTTCAAATAGTTAGCTGAAATGCTTTAGCTGTACTTCGTTTTTATATATTAATTAGAATTTCTATTATTTAAGCAAATCTTCCCTAGCCACTAAGTTTTTTCTCCATCCAACAAGATTTCCCTAAACATATCTTCATCCAAATTCCACCAGCCAAAACAGATACCCAACTATAGCCTTTCACTTTCAGCCCAGGCAGATTCCATGTTTTGGGGTTGTTGTCTATTTTTGCGGAAGTTCCCTTTTGTTGAACCACTGGGATTTGCTGCCTACTTAAGGCTTCAGCAACAGCTCATCTTACTGTAGCCTCTTTTGTAACCCAGAAGCTGATCCTAAGTTTGGGAGTGGATTCCTCCCAAAAATCTCCCAAAGAGAATCTCTTTCCACTCCTATAGAATTTATTCTCATCAAGCCTGCTTCTGCACCTCCACCAACAGGGGGAGCTCTAAGGGGTGGTTTCCTGCTTTCCTGGGGCATTCGATAAGGAAAAAAGAATATCCTGTTTCTAGTTGTGAACTTTTTGCAGCTTTTGCTTATATCACTGGGGAACAGCAAGCAGAAACATTAACAGTAACACACAGGTACCAAAGGAACTTTAAACAACACCAAGCTATTGAATGAACAGTGTCATGTAGAAATATACTCTGTGGTGCAGGGTATACCTAAAGTCCAGTGAACACAAAGCCAAGCCCACTCTCTCGCCTCCCTCGCAGCTATTGTATGCTCATTCTCATTTGCTATAGAGTCCTCATGTATCATAGGGGGTGTGGTGGCTCAGTGGTTAAGATGCCAGGCTTGTCAATCGGAAGGTCGCAAGTTTGGAGGTTTGAGACCCTGGCCCCACGTGACAGAATGAGCTCCCGCATTCGCCTCAGCTCTTGCCAACCTAGCAATTCGAAAGCATGCAAATGCAAGTAGATAAATAGGTACCACTTCGGTGGGATGGTAACAGCATTCCGCACGTGTCATGCTGGCCACATGACCATAGAAGCATCTTTGGACAACGCTGGCTCTTCAGCTAACAAATGGAGATGAGCACCGGCCCCTAGAGTCGGACACGACTGCACCAATGTGCAGGGGGAACCTTTACCTTTACCTTAACCTTACCTCATGTATCAGTTCTCCTCTCACTCCTTCCCAGGGTGTCAGTTTGGGCTAGACCTCCAATCTAGCCAGCACCTGTGTGGGCGACCAGTGCCTGCCTTTTCCTTTTAGGGACTGTCACCTCCTCACAAGTCCCTATGGCTTTTTTTTTTTTTTTTTTTTTTTGCTTTCCCAGGTGTTTGCACACATGGAGGCCTTCATACACACACACACACACCCCACACACATGACTGTATCTCCTTTGACACTAACACAGAACCTTTCTTTTTTTCCCTTATGGTATCATCGTAACTCTGATGAGCTTCTACAGTTGAGGGCATTGATTAATAGGCCATTGTTGGATCAATCACAATTAAAAAAAAAAAAAAAAGCACTCCAGGCTTGGCTGCCAGCTCGACCAGTCAGATTTCTCAGAGTGCTGAGAACTGGCTGAATTTTCCTTGCTTGCGGTGGATTGCAGAAGTTGTGAACCACTGAAGTTTTTTTCCCCTGAAGAAGGGGAGACCAGAAGATTACTCGTGGGGCCATTGGGATTGCCTACCCTTGTTTTTTCTGTAGTTTTCCACCGCGGAAAGAACAGGATAAGTGCAAGGGAAATGGCCGAGAGATATCAGGCTCTCGCAAGGGAAACAAGTCTCTTTGAAGAGACACAAGAGCGTCCAGCCGCTTTTAGATCACTTTAGGAATGTTTTTTTTTAGATTAGAATATTTTTGAAATCTAAGATCTATCTTTTGGACTTTGTTGAAAATGTTGGCTGGTTTTGTGCTTTCTTTGTTTTGACTGATTCTGGTGGAAGCTTGATGGACTCTATATTTGTAACATAATGAAACGTCTGCATTTTTTTTACTTTTCTTTTGTATTAGAGGGATTTAAGAGACTCTGTTTGTAATTCTTCGCTTGATAAACTAAATGACTATTCATTTTTTGAGAAACTCTTTGTTTGGATTAAGCAGTTTGCAGCTTGAAGAACGAAAGCTCGCAGTTTGAAGAATAAAAACACAGGGTAACGTTTTTTTTTCCTTGTCTTCTTTTTCTACATTCTCCCTGGTTGGATTCTGTTTCACTTGGAATATATTTTTTATTTCTCCTTCTATAAACTGTTTAAAATATTATTCTCTCCTGTATTTTGGATTATTGGAACTTTCTTTTTTCTTTTGACTTTAAAAAAAAACAACAACAACGTTCTGCTTAATAGATCCTGCTGGTAGTATTCCATGGATAGATTACATGACTATTGTTTTGACTAGAAGGGTTGTTATTTTAATTTGAAGGACACAGGAAAAATGGCTTTCCAATTAGTACTTCAGGAGTTCAGAAGAGAGATTACTGAGGCTCTTTCAAATATTCAAAGATCGTTGGAATTGCTGTTCGTAACTCTGCAAAACAGAGAGAAAGAACAGAGAACAGAAACGGAAACAGAAGGGAAAAATGCTTTTGAAGTGGAGGAGAAACAGAAGGAGGGAATTTTGAGTATATTAGTTCAGAAGAACATTCTGAAGGCTTTACACTACAATCTTGGTATAGATATGTTGTGGCAGTGGAGACAGAGTGAAAATATGGGTGTACAGTTGGATAGATGTTGTGAAATACGTGGAAAGGGAGAGAAGGTTGCTCTGATATTCTATATGAGATATAGAAAAGAACAGGCTGTATATTGCAAATTTGCCATAGTGTATTGTGATTTTGGCATAACCTAAACAGAAGATATGAGAAACTGTATGGATATAAAGGCTAATGAAAATATGGACTTGAATTGTTATGAGAAATTGTATGGATATATAAAAAGTGATATTCTAAATGTAAGATGCTAAATACAAACACAAGTTGATATTATAGAATATTGTTTTCCTTAGAGATATATTTATGAGAAGATAATGATATGATGAGATGAGATGGAATCAGAATGATGGTTACTACAGGATGATATATATCAATATGTATTGTATGAATATTATAAGAATTGATATATTAGGTATTAGGTTAAGTGATATGATAGATTATGCACTTAGTTTAAATGGACACTACTACAAGGAATGGAAATTATAGATGGATAATTGAGATATAAGAATTCTTTTTTTATGGAGATATATATATATTAGAATTAAATTATAGAAACATATGTATGAACATTATAAGAATTGCTAAATTATGTATTAAGTTACATAACATGTTAGGTTATGAGTCATAATATGAATAGAATATATTGCAGTTTATTAGAAGTAAATAAGGCTTTTATTTGTTATACTAATTGGACTTTATTGAAGATATAAATATGTAGTAATGAACATTCAATATTTAACTACTACTTCAAGGAGTGGAAGCCAAAGATGGATTATTGGGAGACAGTAAGAAAGGTGAAACCTATATGAAGATTAGAAGATTGGATTAAAGAAATCAAAAGGCATATGACAAAGAAAAGTTCCTGTATACTGTATGAAGGACTAACATTTAAAATCAATTATTGTACTTTAAGTTCAAAGATAGATTGGAGGACATCTATTTTCTATATTTTCTTTGATTATTATTTCTTGACTTCACTTTTTCTTTATCTTTTTCTTATTTTGTATTTCTGCTTCTATTTCTTTTTTCTATTCTAACTTTTATTATGTATTGTAAAACTTAATAAAAAATTTAATTATAAACACAATTAAAAAAAAAGTAACTGCCAACCAGCAGAGAACATAATAGAGAATATAGGAGCCCAGAAGCCCAGGATAAAAAGACTGGTGGTTCTTTCACAGGTGAAACTTCCAGCTCCTCAGGCTCCAGATGGGCTGAGCTGGCAGATGGATGCCCCAGAATTCTTTGCACAAAGCCTTATTCCTCCTGTCTCCCAGTAGGGGTGGATAGGGTTAAACTAAGGTCTAGGAAAAGCCCTCTATCTCTTCCCAAAAACTGTATCTCTTTCCACCATTTCCAAGCATCTTATTTCCTGTATCCTGCAATTTGACCAATGCGCTTAACTTTAACCTTTCCTGCCTTGCACCAACTTCTTTGCAACCTCTTTATCAAACCTTACCTTAATCGGTCTTATTTTTATCAAGCTTAGCTCCTTTTATCAAATTCCAATGACTTTGCATGAACAGTTCTTAAGCAATCATCAATCTTTATCACAAAACTTCAAGAAAAATCTTTTACATATTATATGGAACAGTCAAAAGTCTCTCAGCCATCCCATGATTGGTGAAAGACTGATTTCTGGACTCTTTTTGAACCCAATTATTCTACTTGCAGCCAAGATTATCTTGTCTGCAAATTCACAACAGGATCTAGATTGAAAGGGGATAATCTGTCCTTTCCCATGCAGTGAGAAGAAGCATCCCATGTCAGGGAATCCACCCCCACACATTTGAGCACACATAAAGCTCCGGATCAAGACATGAACATAAAATGTTCCCTAGTTCCTAACTGATAATTGAAGCACGTTGATGTACATGGATTATATGCATGCTAAAAAAAGAGATCAGAAGAAGAATGCTACATACAGCACCATAATTATTGAAAAGGAAGCCAGCCTTGAATTTAAAATACTGTCTCCCCTAAAAGGAAGACAAAATAAAAGGTTATAAACACACACAAAAATCCTGTACACTGCCCAGTTTCCCAGCCTTGTCAACTAGGGTTGTCAGTTCTCATTGAAACCAACACATACCTATCTACCTACACGATTTAACATTGATATATGTGTTTCATGCTACAAACCTATGCATATTTTCCTGTGAGATTAAGCCCTATGAAATATAATGGGATTTACTTCCCAAAAATATGCAGAGTTGTATTGTCAAATTGTTTTCTTATTCTTAGTTAGCCGTCTCAGAAACTTGGCTGAAGGGTAGCCTAAAACTCTTGTAAACATGAATAAACTGGTTTTCTCTTCAGATGTAAATAAGCTCTTCCTCCATTGAAAATGCATCTTAACTGTATTAATCAAAACACACTGTAGGGTACCATGGTTTTCCCTCTTAATTCTTGCCATGAAAAAAGAGAGAAGATTCAGGAGGGTTACAAGTAAAAGACAACATCATCTGCAACCTTATAGAATTCACTTAATGAGGCAGGATGATGAAAGACTCATCTGGAAGCATCTGAACTACTGAATGACTTGTGAACAAAGGAATTCTGGAAAAAGGCTAATGGGAGAGAAGATAGAATGGTTGATAGACATTGTAGTATTGGAATATCCATAGGTTGTATCTGGCATTAAATTCCAGAGCAACTCAATATGCTTCCTCAGATATAAACCCTTCTGGACTTGCTACAGGAAAGTATGCATAGGATTTGAATTTCAGGCTGCAATTCTAGCCCTCATCAGAACTGACTTCTAAGTATGCATGCACAACATTGCACAAAGAGGGAGAATTTAAGAGAGTTGAACATTTGTTCTGATCCGTGGTATCATATGAATGCTTTTATAAGGCAAGCAGAGAAATCAGATATCTGCAAAAGGGATATATCTGCAGTGGAAAGAACCATTTAAGAATTAAATGTACTATGTTAGTTCCAGGATTAGCCTGGTTTTGAGCTGATCCATGAATCAAGCTATCTTGGAAAATGCAAGGACCCTCCTTGACACATTCAGAGTATAACTAACTTGGAAACCTGCTAGCAAGAGCATTGCTGTTAGCAAGAATACTACTGGTAATACAGTTTAAAAAGGTAAAGGTTCCCCCCGCACATTTGTGCAGTCGTGTCCGACTCTAGGGGCCGGTGCTCATCTCCGTTTGTTAGCCGAAGAGCCAGCGTTGTCCGAAGACGCTTCCATGGTCATGTGGCCGCATGACGCGCGCGGAACACTGTTACCTACCCACCAAAGTGGTACCTATTAATCTACTTGCATTTGCATGCTTTCGAATTGCTAGGTTGGCAAGAGCTGGAGCTAGTGCGGGAGCTCACTCCACACATAGGGCTAGAGATTCGAACCTCTGAACTTGCGATCTTCCGATCGACAAGCCTGGCATCTTACCCGCTGAGCCACCACGCCCCTTGTACAGTTACACTTGCTAAATAAACTGTGGGTAATTTTGTGGGATGCCTATGCATAGATGGTATCCTTCTGGGGTAACCAGAATTACTATGCCTACTGAAGCATCAAGTAAGTTGACCCCATGTTAAGAAGCCTGTTGTCAACCGTGTGAAGTAGTCTAGATAAGAGCACATCCAGGAGTACTAGCTCTATCTTTATTGGGGGTGGGGGGTAACTGTTCAACCGTGTCTGATTCTTGGAGACTACCTGGACTAGTCCCTGCAGTTTTCTTGGCAAGGTTTTTCAGAAGTGGTTTGCCAGTGCCTCCTTCCTAGGGCTGAGAGACAGTGATTGGCCCAAGGTCACCCAGCTGGCCTTGTGCCTAAGGCAGGACTAGAAGTCATGGTCTCCCAGTTTCTAGCCTGATGCCTTAACCACTACACCAAACTGTCTCTCTATCTTTATTATAAGGTTACATTAAGATAATTTTATTTATTTATTTATTTTAATTTTCTATCCCGCCTTTATTATTTTTATAAATAACTCAAGGTGGGAAACATACCTAATACTCCTTCCTCCTCCTATTTTCCCCACAACAACAGCCCTGTGAGGTGAGTTGGGCTGAGAGAGAGTGACTGGCCCAAGGTCACCCAATTGGCTTTCATGCCTAAGGCGGGACTAGAACTCACAGTCTCCTGGTTTCTAGCCTAGAGCCTTAACCACTAGACCAAACTGGATCTTGCAAGACTGAAAGTATATCTCTCCCCCTCGCCTTTACTGTCCAAGAAACTAGGGAGGGTCCCTTCTGAGACAATTGCCATTCTCCCATTCCTTCTGTGGGCTCTTATCTGACTGTTGCCTACTCTGTGGCTATTCCTCCTGTCTCCCAAGGTCATTCCCACATACCATTACACCTGTTGAGACAAAATTGCAACTTTTGTTTTTGAAAAAGCTTCTCCAATATACTCCTTATTATGCAATGGCACAACTGGGGAAACCTATGTAGCATCTGTATTATTCAATCACCAGGTCATTAAGCAGAAAGGTTCAGCCACTAAGTAATTTTCTGAATTCCAGTCTATATCCATAACATCAAAGATGGAACATTTCACTTAACTGGGCAAATTAAGTCAGTCTTTTCAAAGTGGCTGGCTTTTACTTATCCTCCACATTCTATAAAACTGAAGATAATGCTCAAGAATAAGAAGAAAAGGAGGGCCTGCCTAATCACATCCAATCAGGAAGCCCAGATGCTCTCTCTGTCTCCAACCATCCTCTCTTCAATTGACTCTGAACATGAACTGAAAACCTTTAAAGAAGATGGTATGTAACTAGTTTAGGTATAAGTTCTTTGCATGTAGTTGTTCCTCCCCTTGTTTTTCCTTTACTTCCCAATTCCCCCCTTTTTTGAGGGGTGGGGCCTGAATTGAAACACAACCCGTCTTAATGATATTTTGCTGGGGAATCCTTTGAGGGAATCTGTCAGTTAAGTTTTAATTACCAGCCCTCCCGGCTCATAATACCTACTCTGTGGTCTTCATCTCTTAGGGAAGCATTATTTGCACCACATTCTGTGGTCCTTTGTGCAGCCTGAGGGGGGGGGGGGCTTTTTCAAATTCCGCCCACTTAAGTGTAATGCCTTTCTGGTTAGCAAAATACCTATGATCAGAACAAAAGGGTTATCTGATATAGTGCATTAGGGGGAATCAATAAGGCCTATTACCCTTTTTAATTAAGGCAACCCGATGATAGTTCTCAAGCTAAAATGTCAGCAACTGCACTTGTCTTTTCATGGTAATGCTACATGGGGGGAAAAACCCAGTTCAATAATTTTTGGGGGGTTGTGGTGGAGGAAGCAGCAAACCAGTCTCTTGTGAAACCATTCCATTATTACAAAGAAATTATCCAGTAAATTGCTGGTTGATAGAATATGGCTTCAGAAGACAGCCACATTAGCAAAATTCACTTCATTTGCTTACACTATACAATGCACCACTTTTGTTTTCTACTGGAATAACAATTATTTCCTGCCATACACTAATGTTTCAATTACTTATAAGATCCCTCTGTTCTGCAGGCTAATGATGACTGCAGCCAATTAAGCAGTAGACGGCCAGAACAAATATACTGAGCACAAGCTATCGATGAGTCCAGTAGATTTTAAGAAGCAGAAACCCTGAATCAGTGAAGTTAATATTGTACCCTATTTAAGAATTCCAAATCACTATATTAGGGATATCATACCTAGGCTGCAAAAAGGGTTAGTGTGATGGCTATGGAAGGTGCGCAGGACATCATAAATGGAAATTTGTTTCCCCAGTCTTTCACTTATGTCTTATATTCTATAAAATTAGGGGAAAATACTCAGAAAACATAAGAAGGTGGTGGGGAGAGAACATGAAGGGCCTGGCTATGAATATCCAAGCAGAAAGCCCAAGTGATCTGTCTTCAGTCGTCTTCTTTGCACTGAACATGTTCAAATTGAAGAGCTTATTAAGGCAGCAATAAGTAACTTGTTTAGCTCTGCTGACTGTATTGATTTTATTTGGAAGTCTGTGGGTATGTAATTTTATCTTCTCTTGTTTTCTCTATATTTCCCTTTTCCCAATAATGCCCTATTTATATCTAGGGATTAGGCTGCATTTGGCTTTATAAAGGAATTTCTCATTAAAACATATCTTATATTCAAGACTACATGATTACATTGCTACCCTTTGTGCTCCAGGGATGGCACAAGGTTTATTAAATTCTAGATTTCTGGAGTTTGGAGAGGAAAATCCCAAGAATATTCCATGAGCTGGGCTGCAAGGAAAGGTCCTGAGTAGAAGGTCTTTTTTATAGTAATTTTATTAAGCATTACAATTGCAAAGATAAGAACTAATAAAACTAAAAAAAATAATAGAAAGAAAAAATAGAAAGTGCAGAAAAGAAGAAAAATAGAAAGAAAAATAGAAAAAATAACAATATAGTAAAGAAAAAGAAAAGAAATATATAAAGAAATGACTTCCCTCTTCATCACAAGAATAAACAATTTCAGTAACTTATAAAATACAACAAATTATCTCTTTTTCCCATATTCCATCTGTTATCTATGAACAAATCCTTAAAGCCTCATCATTCGGTCCTGGTCAGCAAAAGTCCATTAAGTGTTACCAGAGATAACAACATATCTATGTTAACCTTGATCAAATAAACCAATTTTAAATTCCTTCCTTTTATTTTTAACAATCTTGATATTTAATCCCGTCAAATAATTTGATTTCTTTTCATTTATTCTCTGTCCCTTCTCGCAAAATTCTTCAGAGCTTTAACAAGTCTCTTTTGCAAATACAATATAGGAAAGTTATCCAGGTCACTCTTTTGGTTTGTTATTTCTTTATCCCTTTTAATTATTAAGACATCAGGCAGTTTCATTTGGATATTCGGTGTAGCAACTTTTTCCATATCATTTTTATAGCCTGTCATCTTGTCCGGTAAAACTTGTTCCTCTTCAATAACATCTTTTAAACACAGTCTATCTATAATGGCAGACAATTAATTTCTGGGTCCATTGTTCACAAATACCCTTCAATATATCTAATATTAAAGTATTTTGCTCCATTCTGTATTAGTAAGTGAAATTTAAGTGTTCTTCTCCTTTAATTGTAATCTTTAATTCCTTCTGGTTCCCTCTAGTGTCCAACCTTCAAAGTCCCATCCTATCATGTGTTTTAAGAATTCAAAACAACAGCATTTTCCCACGGGAAGGACTCCTATAATTAATTTCAATATCTTATTGCAAATCCATCTTGACCCTTAGTCCATTTGTAACTTTCCAAAATCAATGCTCTAATCACACTCTTGCTGTTTATTCAAAAAAAAGGTTTTTTTAAGTCCATAAATTTGTATTTAAAACTTCTTTCACTAAGGATTGAAGGGACTCACCCAGTGCTCTAAAACCTGTCATTGAAAAGGTTCCTAATAGCTAAAAAGCAGTTAAGAAGCAATTTCCGAAAGTGATTAAGAAATGAGGGTTGGTGAACCTTATGTCCATACAGGCTACATTATGGCTGTGAGTTTGGTTGAAATCCCTCGACTCCCAGCCACTCAACTCACAAGTCTACCAAAAAAGCCTCAGTTCCTGCAGTCTACTCATGAGAAGCAGCTGTCCAGAGTACAAGTGGGCGATCTCATGATCTCTCCTTTTTCTGGAGAGACTTCCCCGGCCATAATTTACCATCTGGCCGCCGATCACTGCCACAATGCTGGCCCCACTCATTCCGGGATGTCTAGTTTGCCTTGAATCCTCACCAGAAGTCCCTGGGTAGAAGGTCTAAGAAGTCCCTAACTGGACATACTGGGATGGACAGTGGGAGGGCCAGGAGATACAGTATGAGTGGTAGCAGCCTTTTATAATTCTCTCTTACTGGAGGGCCCTTGGAAGAATGGGTCTGCCATGGAGGTTTTAAACTATCCCCCCCCCCACCTTTCCTGGTTGTAACAATGACTCAAAAATCTCATTCACGCTCAATGGAATGTCCTCATAAATTCCTAATTCCAAATCAGAGCGACAGATTAAATAAGGCAAGTTAACTTTATTCCCCTGAAGCTTTTTTTAGGAATAACTAGTTATTCTTTCTGCTTTGTCCCTATACCCCAGGTCTCTTTGAAAACTATGATGTTCCTATTTAACAAGACTGTCTTACAGCACTTCTCTTTCTGTCTCTGTCTCTCTGTCTCTCTCTCTCTCTCACACACACACAAACACACACACACAGAGAGAAGAAGGATTGGACTCAATGTACATAACTGAAAATGAAAAGAAGAGAGAAAGATGTTTTTGGAATATCCCACAATAATCTTCTGTTCATCCTGCAATTTGCCTGTGGCATGAATGGAGAACTTTGTTTATAAGCAACGCAGCAATGGAGAAGCTGAGCAAAGGAGAGAGGCTAACGTGGTTGGGCAGATGCTTTCCAAGTCATAATCCAGACCACCCTTTCACAGTTCTGCCTTAGTAAAAGATAAGACAAGGTCACAGCTACACACACACAAGGACACCCTGCATCTGAAAGGAGCAGAACTTGCACAAAGCACATTTAAGTTTTGATACAGCAGAACTGAGCCCTGTGCTGAAGCGCTATACGCCACAAATCTATTTACTGGTGAGAGACAGCCAGCCTTTGGGTTAGGGTTAGGGTTAGGGATAACTTTGGATTCTAGACATGGCCCGGGGGGGGGTTGGGTTTGTCAGAAATGGAAGAATTGGTTTGGGCTCAGCGGAGCAACTGCAGGAGGATAGGACCCAGTGTGAGAGCACCAGAAAGGAAGGATTATTATCAAGATAGTTGAGCCGATTGCAAGGCTGGGCATGACTCACAGGTGCAACACATAGGAAATATGGGCTTCTTATAAGGAATTTAGGTAGCAGCTTGCCTTCTGGCAATTGCCTCCAGACCAGCCTTTCTCAACCTTTTGACCCTGGAGGAACCCTTGAAATATTTTTCAGGCCTCAGGGAACCCCTGTACATTCAGGCTCAAATATAGGCCAGAAGTTACAAAAGTATTATATTCGTTTCATGGGTAGGCCTGTATAGATGCATTAACAGTGTTCTTAAACTAAAAACAAAGAATGAAACTTATCTCTTTAATGTGAAGTTGCTGAATTGGAAATAATTTTTTTAATAAATCGTGATCTCCCAGGGAACCCCTAGTGACCTCTCGTGGAACCCTAGGGCGCCACAGAGCCCTGGTTGAGAAACATTGAGGCACTGCATCCTTCAAAGCTGTTAATACTTTCAGCCATGCAGTGCCTTTCTCTACTTTGCAGGACATTTTTTTCCACTAAATGCAAGAGTAAAATCAGATTTGTTTATGAGGTCTAAGAGAGAATAATATGAATAGAATGCCTAATAAAAAGAAACAGTAAGGAAGTTTTTTCTGTAAAGTAAATGACTAAATACTTTGGGGCAGATGATTTAATCTCTTGTGAAGGGACTCCATCTTGGTTTCAAAATAGAAAATGTGATACAAAGTATCTATGGGAAGCAAATAATCCTGCATGTGTATAGCATAGAATTCACATTATACTGGCACTCTTGCTATTATTTCTTAATACAATTAATGGCCCAGGACATACCATTAACAAAATAAAAGGTAATGCAATTAGGTAAGCAAGTAAAAAAGGCACCATAAAAGATTGGTACTTTGTCTGTTCAGACTCTGCTATGTTCCATCTAGTCATGTAGTTATTTATTTACTTACATTACTGTGGTGGTAGCTGGTGAGCCATGTCTTCTTTAGGGAAATGGCTTGTTAATAGTCCTTAATGGAGGTCTCTTTGCGGGAGCTAATTGTTGAGATGCTTATTGATGTGGGTGTGTTTGGAACTGGAGAACAATCAGACCTTTGAGAACTGAGACCTCCTTACCCAGCAAAGTCAAGGCTGTGAAAAGGACTATGTGTACTTGGTGGATGGATGATGTGCAGAAGAAACCACTTTCAAGAGAGGATAGAAAGAACATGTAAAAGTAAAAGTCTGCCCTTTTACCTCCATTCCTGGTGATTTACCTGGGCACATCCATTCAGGGTTTTTGGCATGAATGCATTTTTTTTTAATTTAACACATTTATATAGCCGCCCATCTCACTAAACGTGACTCTGGGTGGCAAACAACCAATAGTTAAAACAATATCATAACTATTAAAACACTTTTAAAAATAAATAAAAACAAGATAAATAAGATAATAAAAACAAGATTGCGGGAGAACACCCATCTAAACACAATACAACCATTGTGCAGGCTCCGCATGGGATCCCCAAGGTTGCTGGAAGAACCACGTTTTCACAGCCTTCTGAAAGGCTAACAGGGGTGGGGCTAATCTCACCTTGGGGGGGGGTGATATTACAGAGGGCGGGAGCCACAGGAGCCACGTCTGGATCCCATCAGAAGAAGCTCTTTAGCAGATGGGACTCACAACATACCCTCCTGCTGGACCTGATGGGATGGGTGGATGTGATTGGGAAGAGGCGGTTCCTCAGATAGCCTGGCCCAATGCCATATAGGGCTTTAAAGGTCAAAGCCAGTACCTTGAATTGCACCCAGAAGCAAACTGGCAGGTAATGCAGCTCTTGGTACAGAGATGTAACATGTGACATTCTAGGGGCACACATAACTGTCTGCACGGCTGCATGCTGCACCAGTTGAAGCTTCCAGATTCTCTTCAAGGGCAGCCCCATGTAAAGCACATTACAGAAATGAGCCTTCTCTGCAGCAGCTCCCGCCCTCTGGAACATTCTTCCCCCAGATGTGAGGCAACCCCCCTCTCTCCTAGACTTTCGTAAAAAACTGAAGACCTGGTTCTGTCAATGTGCCTGGGGTGGGGAGGGAAATAGTCATTCTTGGGGATGGCTAGTGCCTTAGAATGGCCCCTTATATATCCATGGACTGAAATAGATCCCTCTGTCATCTGGATTTTATTGCATCATATATTTTTATCTTCTATTGTATTTATATTTAATGTATTATTTATGGTGGTTATTGAATTTTAAATGTTTCATTGGAAGGACAGATACTGAAGCTGAAGCTCAAATACTTTGGCCACCTAATGCGAAGAGAGGACTCACTGGAAAAGACCCTGATGCTGGGAAAGACTGAAGGCAAAAGGAGAAGGGGACGGCAGAGGATCAGATGGTTAGATAGCATCACCGATGTAATGAACATGAAATTGAGTAAACTCTGGGAGGCAGTGGAGGACAGGAAGGCCTGGCTTGCTATGGTCCATGAGGTCATGAAGAGTCGGACACGACTAAACGACTGAACAACAACAACAAAACTGTAAACTGCTATCAAAGTTCCCCACAGCCAGGGCTGCAACTAGGGGGGGGGGACAAGTGGGGCATGTGCTCCGGGCGCCGCGCTTTAGGGTACTCCAAAATGATGCTTGGGGGTGCCAAAATGACAAAGTAACCCATGGGGGGGTGCAGATTCTATGTTTGCCCTGGGTGACACAGACCCTAGTTCCATCCCTGCCCGCAGCTTTGTCCAGAACCGTGTCTCTGTCGCCATCAGCCCAACCATCAGCCACACTGCCACACAGGGGCAACGAAGCAGCGGCAAACTCCAACCAGCCAACCTCCCTCAAAGCAGCCCATGCAGAGCTCCTGCCACAGCTGGCAATCTACATTCCTTGATGTTGGTGGCTGCCAGATCTAGGGAAAACAAGCTCAATAAGACTTAGTCTCTGTGAGTGTTTGGACCACCCAGGACCGGATACTTTCCTTCTTTAGTCCTGAATGGGGTTGCACTTCCCTATTCAGGACTGGTACGCAATTGGGGGGTTTTCCTAGGCACACATCTCGTGCTCAACAAACAGGTGGCAGCTGTGACTAGAAGGGCTTTGCACAGATTCATTTTGTGCACCAATTGCACTCATTTCTGGACCAGAAGCCCTCCAGAGAGTCACTCATGCTTTGGTCACATCACATCTTGACTATTGCAATGTGCTGTTCATAGGGCTGTCCTTGAATACCACTCAGATGCTACAGCTAGTCCAGAATGCACCAGCATGGGCAGTCATGGTCCCACCATGGTATAACCGTGTAACACCTCTGCTCTGTGAGTTGCAGTGGTTGCCTGTAGGCTTCTGAGTACAATTCAGGATGCTGGTTATCCCCTATAAAACTCTTCGTGGCATAGGGCCTGAGTACCTAAGGGACCATCTGCCCATCCTGATCGATCTGACAGAGTTGGCATGCTTTGATTAAAGAGGGACACTTGATGGGACCCAGGAAGTGAGCCTTCTCTATTGTGATACCTGCTCTCTAGAACACCATCTACTCAGAGGTTTGTATAACCCCTATCCCTGGCCTAATTCAAATGAGCTGTTAAAAGCTGGCTCTTTCCCTTGAACAAAAGAGTTGGAATATGGTTAGGAGTTGTAAAGGCTATTACGTTTTTTATGATCTTAAGATGAGACTTGTTCAACATTTTTTCCATGCTTATTGGACACCTCACAGAAGCTTTTAAAGCCTGGCTGTCAATTTCATTATTCTGGAAATGTAACATGATAGAGGGGACACAAACACATATGATATAGAATTCTCCCATTATTCTCCAATTAATATGGTTTGGGAAAGAGAAATAAGATTTAAATATGTTAATGTGATATTCAGTTATACACCAAACATTTGGAACTCACCAACATATGAGGAATGTTGGATTTACTGAGGTTGGGGTACAGCAAAGATTATTTTGCTATCTTGAAAAGAAAGTTTTATCTAGACTTACTATCTTGGACTTACGATATGTGTTCACTCTCTGCTTATGAATTGGCTCTCTGTTAACATAATGGAAAGAGTGATCAATATTACTCTGCCAACAAGGTTTAATGCTGTGTGACCTTATCAATTTCTAATCACAAGATGTTTTTAAAAAAATAATCAGATTTTCATTTGTAAAATGAACGAACAAACGAACAAACAAAAAACCAGTAAGGCTCCCTAGATACTCCACGTATCTATTACCAGATGGTGCTGACAAAATTTTGACAGCTAGGACTGCTGCCCTTTATATACATCAAAGTTCACTACAGGCTTTTGGGGTTTCAGACAGTTCTGACGGGGATCCCTGAGAAGCAGTCCATATATACTGAAGGAGAGAAACTGCTCTGCCAACTGCAAAGTTTCGGCTCAACTACTTGCATGTACACACATGCACATGAACACCCATTTCCTCTGCCTTCAGGGAAGATGTAAAGTGACCTCCAGAACCAGACTAAGAGGCATACCCAAAGAGCAACAGAGAAGCCCCTCACAAGGGCCTAGAAGTGGGGTGCAAACAGCTTTGACAGGAAGGAACCAGCTTGACGAGGGTGACTGGAAAACCAAGAGCAAGGAAGGCGTAGGCTTTCTTGAGAAAGGAGTTACACAGGACTTAGTCCTCACCTCCAAGAATTGTGTCAAATTGGTTCCATTTCTCCCAGTTTTAGGACACAAAGGCAACAAAGGCCTGGCAAGAAGTGACTGAATTTCGCATGTTGAGTATGATTGAACAGCCCAGTTCTTCAGATGGAAAAGTCTTGTACCTAGTCCTTGCATTTAGTGAAGCCAAGGAGGTCAGGGTTGTTCTAGACTGCTTCCTACAGAGAGACAGTTGAAGGAAAGCAAGCAAGATCGTATTCAGACTAAGCTTATAGAAAGGGAGCTTGTTAAGATTCTAAATAAATAGCTGTGTATGAGTGAATCACTGGAAGAGGAGAAATCTAAACCACTCAAGTACAAAATGTATACCTATTGATTTTTTTTCTTTTAAATGAACAGCTTAAGAAGCACATTTATCACAGAAAGTTCAAATAACCATTTTCCTCCTAAAGAAAAGTTCATTATCAACCTTACTTATAAACCTCTCTCTCTCTCTCTCTCTCTCTCTCTCTCTCTCTCTCTCTCTCTCTCTCTCTCTCTCTCATATTGATTGCATCAATGGGTTAATACCAATCTTTCGTCTAAGTTCCACATTCCTTCAGGAACCACAATTTCATTAATATTTTGTTGTGAAGCGGAGCATAAGGACATCTTAAATAACCCAGATGAACTGTGTGTGCATTAAAGCTATTAACACATTAATTAAGGGACATAAAATCCCAATTTTCTTTATTAAAGATAAATCAGTTGCTGAGAAATGGCAATGTGAATAATGCACAACTGAGCCCATTTAAATTAATTTTCTCATCAAATTTTTACTTAGCTGAATTACCAGCCTATGATGTCACCTTCTGTTTAGGGATGGAGAGAGGTGATAGGGCTATATTTTATGGAACCAATTAGCATTTCCTCAGGATTTACATGTCATTTATCATTCCAAGGAGAATGTGACATGACATTGCAGTGACCTTTGTTCTCCTGAAGGGTGGCTATTGTTTTTTTCAGAGAACTCAGAGGGTGATGGAGGCACATAAGTACATGAAATGTGATTGTCACATTTTATGTTCACTCTTTATACCTAACAGGAGAAGTTACTGAAAGGATACGGTCAGAAGTTCATTCAGCATGAGAATGATGGCCGCACACTGCTTTCCCAATCTTTTTAGAGAAGGTCAACAAATTGTAAATCCCTCTTTGCCAGGTCTTACTTGATTATAAGTCATAGGTAGTACTCACCATTACTTGACTGTACCCCCAAACGCAGTTTGTCCCACCTTTCCTGATGTATTGAAATCCCATTTATTTTGGCCCTGCGTGTAATATGTTTAAGGGAAAATTCAACAAGTAAGTCATATAGCCCTGTAACTTTACTTAGAAGCATTACAATTTCTATGATAGCTTTCACAAGACCCTTCAAAACTGGAGCCTAATCTAGATGATCTTCATGCAATGAGCAGTTGTAGACTCCCTTTCCTGAATCTTCACTGGTGTGGTAGCAAATAGTCAGCATGTGGGTTCAAGGGACCCTCTGGTAAACATGGTGGGTCAGGCCTTTCTCATGCTGGTAAACTGCATGTTTGGTAAACTGCATGGTAGGGTCCAGCTGTTGCTGGGAAACGCACATTTGGCAAACATAGTTTTGTCCTATGAGGTTTGATTTTCATCACGCAGTGCCCTTTGCATGAGAAGGAAGGAAGTTTCTCTACATTCACAACAATAGGAGAGACTATTCAATGATACCAATTGAAGAGAATATTTGTAGCTCAGGGTTGAACTGTGGAGTCCATGGTGCTCTCTGAGCCTTGTTGTTTTCTTGCAGACGTTTCATTGCCAGGCTAGGCAACATCTTCAGTGCGAAAAGGGAGTGGGACTTGCTCTCTGTTTATATACCCTGGCTTGTCCTGCCTGTGTTGGTGGGGGTGTTGGTCCTTGGTAGTACCTTGATTGGGTGGTTGTTTGCTGCTTGGTTGATTGACTGAGTTAATAGTTCCTTGAATAGGGTGTATTGTGTTGTTTGATTGCTCCTTTGCTGCTAATCTTGCTGTTAATCTTTGCCTATCTGGTTGTTGATTGCTGGCAAAGAGGTGTTCTGGTCTTCTGGCTTTTCTATTGTCTCTTATGAATGGTATGTAAATGTTGTTTACCTCTATGTGTCTGTTGATGGCTGCTTTGTCTGAGTGCCAAGCTTCCAGGAATTCTCTAGCATTTTTGGATTTGGCTTGGTTTAAGATGCTCACAGTTTCCCAGTTGAAAGTATGGTTAAGTCTGTCCATGTGTTGTGAGATTAAGGAGTTTTCATCATGTCTTCTGACTGCTAGTTGGTGTTCATGGATGCGTTCTGCTAGTCTTCTGCCAGTCTGTCCTACATAGTGGCTGTTACAGTCCTTACACTGTATGTTGTAGATAACTCCTGTTTTTTCTTCTTGGGCTACTGGGTCTTTTGGTTTACTTACGATGTTCTGAAGGGTTTTGGTTGGTTTGTGTGCTACGGTGATGCCGTGTGGTTGTAACAGTCTATTAGTAGTTTCTGAGATGTTTCTGATTTATGGCAGTGTAATCCTTTTCATAGCTTCTGTTGGTTTTGCTGTGGTAGGTTGAGTGGTCAGGCACTTTTTGATAAAGTTGCGTGGATATCCATTTTGCTGGAAGATGCTATATAAGTGGTCTGTTTCCTTTTTCTGGTGTACTAGGTTGCTGCAGTGCATTTGTGCTCGTCTGAATATTGTTCTTACACAGCTCCTCTTGTGAGAGGTAGGGTTATTGCTTTGGTAGTGGAGCACTTGGTTAGTGTGGGTAGATTTCTGGTAGACTTGTGTTTCTAGAATGCCATCATTTCCTCTACTGATGAGGATGTCCAAGAAGGGTAGTGTGTTGTTGTTTTCTTCTTCCCTTGTGAAGTCTATGGATGTAAAGAGAAAGAAAGGTCAAATCACTAAAGAAGAACAGAGGCGGATGAAAAGCAGTGGACCCATCATCCCACACTACACAGGAGCCGTGTAAGAACACTATTCAGACGAGCAGAAACGCACTGCAGCAACCTAGTACACCAGAAAAAGGAAACAGATCACTTATATAGCATCTTCCAGCAAAATGGATACCCACGCAACTTTATCAAAAAGTGCCTGACCACTCAACCCACCACAGCAAAACCAACAGAAGCTATGAAAAGGATTACACTGCCATACATCAGAAACATCTCAGAAACTACTAATAGACTGTTACAACCACACGGCATCACCATAGCACACAAACCAACCAAAACCCTTCAGAACATCGTAAGTAAACCAAAAGACCCAGTAGCCCAAGAAGAAAAAACAGGAGTTATCTACAACATACAGTGTAAGGACTGTAACAGCCACTATGTAGGACAGACTGGCAGAAGACTAGCAGAACGCATCCATGAACACCAACTAGCAATCAGAAGACATGATGAAAACTCCTTAATCTCACAACACATGGACAGATTTAACCATACTTTCAACTGGGAAACTGTGAGCATCTTAAACCAAGCCAAATCCAAAAATGCTAGAGAATTCCTGGAAGCTTGGCACTCAGACAAAGCAGCCATCAACAGACACATAGAGGTAAACAACATTTACATACCATTCATAAGAGACAATAGAAAAGCCAGAAGACCAGAACACCTCTTTGCCAGCAATCAACAACCAGATAGGCAAAGATTAACAGCAAGATTAACAGCAGAGGAGCAATCAAACAACACAATAGACCCTATTCAAGGAACTATTAACTCAGTCAATCAACCAAGCAGCAAACAACTACCCAATCAAGGTACTACCAAGGAGAGTACAACACCCCCACCAACACAGGCAGGACAAGCCAGGGTATATAAACAGAGAGCAAGTTCCACTCCCTTTTCACACTGAAGATGTTGCCTAGCCTGGCAATGAAACGTCTGCAAGAAAACAACAAGGCTCAGAGAGCACCATGGACTCCACTATTCAATGAATTAATAAATCTCATTTCAATAGTGTTTTTCCAAAACAGCAGTGCTCAGGGCAGTTTCCAACAACTTGGCTGTGTGTGGAGGCTTTTCTGATCCCCTCTTTTTGCAATGAGCCTAGTAGGAGGGATTTACACCTTGTTCCCTATGGTGCAGGAATGACCAACCTGAGCTGCATACTGTAATGTATTGAGTTATTATTGATACTGGTTGGTTAAGCATGCCTATGATTCTTTATTGTTATTCCATTACCTTGGCCTGCCTGGGAATGTTGTAATTTTTGCAGACTGACTAGAGTGAGTTCTATGGAAATTTCAGTAAAGGAAGCAGCTGAAAAATCTACTTCGGTGTCTTCATCTGATCCATAAAGAAGGCACAACAGTTGCAATCTTCTGAAAGCCTTCAGTGCTTCAGAAAGCGCAGACATGCATAGCAAAAGTTGCCAGCAAATTTGTAACTGATAAAGGGACAGAAGGGAAGAATGGCAAAATACACGGAGAATGAAAAAATATTGAATTTATTCAGTTCATTCAGTTTAATGATATTTTAGTAAAAAAATTAATCAAATTTAGTTTTAATCCCAACTCTTTCCTTTTTGGAGTGCAGTTCCCTCACTTGCTGCTCACAGGCTAAGTGGGGCCATTGGCCAAGTCACATCGTGCAGCTCTGCTAATATGTCTTGACCTCGGCCAGGCTCTTCCCGCTTTACATCTTAAAACTGCATGCTGGGATTTAGTTGGACGGTTCCTGCATTCTTCCTTATCATCAGGGCTTAGTTCTTGCTTTCTTACTGCTTTACTTGCGTTGCCTTCTGGCATCCCATCTCTGATGATCAGTAACCCCTCTTTCACATAGACTTTGGGAGGGAGGGGGAATGAGAAGCAGAAGATGCCAAGCAAATGCATGGGGAATCTCTGCAGGTAGAGTAACTGGAGCAACAGTCCAGCATAGTGGCCCTGTAAAAGAGGTAGTGCCCATACAAACAGGCACGGCCAGTTTTATGGGCACCTTGGAAGATCTAAAGAGCGATTATTGCCGGCAAGTCTGCTTAGATATCACCTTCTATGGTTCCTGGAAAAGAGCGTGCGGATCCTGAAGGGGGTAGGCAGAAGGGAGTATGTGTTTCTTGTAGGAGTTAGGCAGGGAAGTGAATGGCCTTAAGAAGTGGATCTAGAGTCTGCTGAATGACATGAGGGAGGATGTAAATTTTTGCTTTATGTGTATAGAAGTAATGAGTTGTCTGAATAGGGCTATAGATTGCTAGTAAATCTGGGAAGGAGAATGCATTCCTTTATTGGAATATTTGGGGGGAAATGAGTGGGGCAAAGCAAGTCTGATCTCTTCCTATTATAGGTGGATAAGTGTAATTTTGAGGAAGGTTCCTTGTTAGGGACATAGGGCTCTTCCTTTGTTACATTGAACCATGGTATAACATGCACCAGCAACCTCTTTTTCTTCTGCCACATCCCTCTAAAAGGCACAACCTTTCCCCTATCTTCCTTCCTGCTTTGTCTTCTGTGCCTAGGAAGATTAAGACCATTTCGCAAGCTCAACAGCAGCAGGGTAATCTTAACGATCCTCCTTTAGATGATAAAGGGACTTAGAAATAAACATCTCAAAATAACCATGACCTAGCCCCAGGTGCAAGGTCACACAGCCACCCTAGAAACATATTTAAGTATTCCCTTACTAACTTTACTCAGACTGAAGAAGCTCCTTGGATAAGGAGTGAAACGTTTCTACTGAGAAAATAGAAATCCAGTTGACATGATTCAAGCCACAGACTGTTCCACCTGGATGACTGAGAACCTTCATCGACATATCCCTCTAATGTTGCATCCATTTTATCCCCAGCCTATGAGTGA
The DNA here is from genome assembly GCA_023362775.1 of Charina bottae. Lineage (NCBI taxonomy): Eukaryota > Metazoa > Chordata > Lepidosauria > Squamata > Charinaidae > Charina > Charina bottae. Next base: position 56,294 of record JALMGJ010000009.1, on the reverse strand, counting down.
GACAGCTTTCAGCCGTTCTTACCCACCAGGGTCAAAGAAGCATTTCCCTCCTTTACTTGGTCGCTCTCCAAGGGTTGCCTCAAGGTTATAAAATTGGCTAAGCTTTGATCCGCATTATCCTGGATGGAAGTCAGGGGACTGTACTGACTGGGAACCGAGAATAAGGATAAGGACTGGGAACCGCACATTTCAGGCCAGTCAAGTTTCCTGCCAGCTAGCACTCGAACTCAGCCGTGGGGAAAGCTTCATAGACACGTGTGTGGAGCTTTCATGTCTCAGGAACAAAGAGGCTGACTGACGCTTCCACGACGGTGAAGGCTTGGGGTGCTCTCACATAACTCCTTCCATTTGAAGTAAGATTCCTGTTTGTTAGGAACTCATTTGGGCTTAAAACAGGGAGAGGGGGCAGAAGGGCATCGCGGCTGGCTGGCGCTCCAATCTCTCTGCGCACCAGGTCATCAGGTGAAAGCCTCTCTCTGATGTTTCTCATAAGATGTTTAATAACTTTGTGGCCTAGTTTAAATCCCAGTCTTCTATCTATCTCTTTATTTCATTACCTTTCTGCAAGCTGGTCGATCTGCAGCAGTAATGTTCCCAGCATCTGACATTGTGAGCAGAATGCTTAGTGCATTTTGGATCTGGGGCGTTTGCAGATATTTCTATCTGCCACAAAAACTAATCTCTCATTTTAGATACTCTGAAGAGTATAACGCTGTTCTGATTGTTTAAGGAAGGAAGGGGATGAATTAATCATTAGGCAAAGCATAGTGAAACTTTTTAACTTAGCCTTGTATTAATATGCCAACCGTTAACCCAGCACTTAGTACACTGAATGGCATAGCCAGGTGAGAAAATAAAGGTATAGCCATTAAAAGTTCAAAGAATGTAGCCAGTCAGGCTCCACGAATAATTATTTCAAGAATTAGACCTGGGTAATTATTCTGTGGGACTCTATTTCGATACGTTGTGAGGATTCTTCAGATTTTCCTTCCAGTATCATCTTCCATAGGCCATGCTCCTTGGGTCATTTTCTCTTCTCTTCAATAAAGAGGTAGGCAGAGACCTTTGGGGTATGATTATCGTGTGAACAACTTATCAGCTGGTGCTCAGTTGCACATACATTGCAACTGATTTGTCCCTTGCATTTGACCTTCGTCCAGCCTCTGCATCTAAGTGTAGAATTTAGATTTTAAATTATTTTAGCAAAGTACAAGATGTGCAGTTGGGTGACTTGCTTAAAGCATGAGGGCGACCCTGGGGAAAGAGTATGTCTCACTCTGAGAGCAGAAGGATCTGCCATATGGACACACCCTACATCTTTCTCTGTGATGTCACAGCCCTTGTATTCGAAAGGAAACACATTTTCTGCCCCCACCCCACCCCCAGAGAGCCATATGGCTCCCCCACAAATTATATACTGAAAGTCCTTGCTGGCTTAGTATGAGTGTTGAGCCCCTGCCAGTTATCTTTTGGTTTTCTTTCTTTCTTTCTTTCTTTCTTTCTTTCTTTCTTTCTTTCTTTCTTTCTTTCTCTCTTTCTTTCTTTCTTTCTTTCTCTCTCTCTCTCTCTCTCTCTTTCTTGTTTGTTTGTTTGTTTGTTTGTTTCTCTGTTTCTCTGTTTCTCTGTTTCTCTGTTTCTCTGTTTCTCTGTTTCTCTGTTTCTTCTTGCATTTATATTATCACTCAACTCAAACAATGTGACTCTGGGTGGTATACAAAAGAAAAAAAAGGAAAATCAAACCAACAATACAGTGCAAAGCAAATATATCATAAAGAGTGGATGCAGCCAGGGCCGCAACTAGGGGGGCCGGGGGCCGCACTGGGGGAGTGCCAAAATGATGCCCAGGGGGCGCCAAAATGACAAAATAACCCATGGGGGGGGGGTTCGGAATCCATGTTTGCCCCGGGTGACACAGACCCTAATTCCATCCCTGGATACAGCTGAATCTCTAATATGTGGTGGATTCCAGCAGTGCTGCTGATTCCCAGGAAGGGAACACATTCCAGGCAGATAAGCGCCTCTGTTGCTGGGGTTCAGGGTAGCTCTGCCCTAGGGCCTCTCCTAGGCTATTTACCCTTAGGTTAGTTAGGTACCTTTAGTCTGGCAAGGTTCTGTCTGTATGGTATGAACAATAAAGAACTAGAGTTGGAAAACATTGACTCAGCATGGTTCTTGGCCTGACCCCGACATATAACTCCTAAGAATGGGGACACTATTTTTATTTTTTGTCTCAGTTTTATTATTCTTGCTTTTTAAAATGTAAGCCACCAAGCATTGTTTGGAGTTGGCTGCTCTCTTAATTTCATTGAATAATAATAACAGTAACTCACCTGTTATTCAAAGGCAATTATAGGGAGCAAGCTTATGAAGAAAAGGGATTGATCTCTATATCTTTCTTCCCATCAGCCAGTTGGATCTTCAAAACAAAATATTCCACTGCAGCTTGCTAAGAAATGTAGGAGCCTGGCAGAAAAAAGAGGGTAGGGAAGGCAAGAATTTGGTGGACTCTGTTTATATAAGCAGGAAAATCAACTCAGGCAGGAGATTTTAATGTGATCAAAAGGATTAAAATTAGATTTGCTGGTAAGTGGCTTATAGAAGTGGAGAGAATCAGGTCTATTATAAGTAAAATTTACAAGAAACTGACTGGAGGGATTAAGATCAGCTTGCCTGTATTATTTCTCTGTATAGATAAATTCAGCAAGTAAAGAATGCAACTTCTCACTTAGGCTCTTTCTAAGTATGATAGATACTTAAAAAGGCAGGGACGTAACAGAAGCAGAAGAGATTAAGAAGAGGTGGCAAGAATACACAGAAGAACTATACAAGAAAGATCTTAATGTCCCTGATAAATACGATGGTGTGGTCACTGACCTTGAGCCGGACATCCTAGAGAGTGAAGTCAAGTGGGCCTTAGGAAGCATTACTAACAACAAAGCTAGTGGAGAAGACAGTATCCCAGCTGAGCTATTTAAAATCCTAAAAGATGATGCTGTTAAAGTGCTGCACTCAATATGCCAACAAATTTGGAAAACTCAACAGTGGCCACAGGATTGGAAAAGGTCAGTTTACGTTCCAATTCCAAAGAAGGGCAATGCCAACGAATGTTCAAACTACCGTACAATTGTGCTCATTTCACATGCTAGCAAGGTTATGCTCAAAATCCTACAGGCTAGGCTTCAGCGGTATGTGAACCGAGAACTACCAGAAGTGCAAGCTGGGTTTCGAAGAGGCAGAGGAACTAGAGATCAGATTGCCAACATTCGCTGGATCATGGAAAAAGCAAGAGAGTTCCAGAAAAACATCTACTTCTGCTTCATTGACTACGCTAAAGCCTTTGATTGTGTGGATCACAACAAACTGTGGCAAATTCTTAAAGAGATGGGAGTACCAGACCACCTTACCTGTCTCCTGAGAAACCTGTATGCGGGTCAAGAAGCAACAGTTAGAACTGGACATGGAACAACTGATTGGTTCAAAATTGGGAAAGGAGTATGACAAGGCTGTATATTATCACCCTGCTTATTTAACTTATATGCAGAGTACATCATGAGAAGTGCCGGGCTGGATGAATCACAAGCCGGAGTTAAGATTGCCGGGAGAAATATCAACAACCTCAGATATGCAGACCATACCACTCTAATGGCAGAAAGCGAAGAGGAACTAACGAGCCTCTTGATGAGGGTGAAAGAGGAGAGTGCAAAAGCTGGCTTGAAACTCAACACTAAAAAAATTCAGATCATGACATCTGGTCCCATCCCTTCCTGGCAAATAGAAGGGGAAGAAATGGAAGCAGTGACAGATTTTATTTTCTTGAGCTCCAAGATCACCACAGACGGTGACTGCAGCCATGAAATTAAAAGACGCTTGCTCCTTGGGAGGAAAGCTATGGCAAACCTAGACAGCATATTAAAAAGCAGAGACATCACCTTGCCGACAAAGGTCCGTATAATTAAAGCTATGGTTTTCCCAGTAGTAATGTATGGCTGTGAGAGTTGGACCGTAAGGAAGGCTGAGCGCCGAAGAATTGATGCTTTCAAACTGCGGTGCTGGAGAAGACTCTTGAGAGTCCCTTGGACTGCAAGGAGGTCAAATCAGTCAATCCTAAAGGAAATCAACCCTGACTGCTCATTGGAAGGACAGATACTGAAGCTGAAGCTCAAATACTTTGGCCACATAATGCGAAGAGAGGACTCACTGGAAAAGGCCCTGATGCTGGGAAAGACTGAGGGCAAAAGGAGAAGGGGACGGCAGAGGATGAGATGGTTAGATAGCATCACCGATGTAATGAACATGAATTTGAGTGAACTACGGGAGACAGTGGAGGACAGGAAGGCCTGGCGTGCTATGGTCCATGAGGTCACGAAGAGTCGGACATGACTAAACAACTGAACAACAAAAAAGTATGATAGATAAGAAAATGATGGATGTTGGCTGTTCTCTAACTATGGAGAAGGTTAACATTCTTGCAAGTGCTTGGTTGCCAAAATCTATCTTTCCCGTCTTATGTTTAACAAGCCTTGCCAGTACAGTAGCTCCCAAACTGTATTCCAGGGGCTAATGAGGTCTCCCAAATGTTTACTATGGTTTCTTTTGATTCTTCAATCAAGAGATGGTGTATTCCCTATTACTAATCTTCACCTTCAGAAAATTACTGGCTATAGCTAGGACATAGGTATTATTTATTACATTACTTTTCCCAGAACAAGAACAACCTTGTGGATTGGCTGAGTGAGTGTGACTGGCCCAAATTCACCCTGTGGCCTTCCATGGCTACGACTGGAGTGGAACCTGGGTCTTTACCATCCTAGTCCAATATTTTAACCACTGTTACACACTAGCATTCAGGATGGAGCGTATTTACTAGGCCAATTTAGTAGGAATAAACAAACAAACAAAAAAACAAATGCACAGACTTTCAAGATCTCCAGATTTCTTCATCAGGCAAGAAGCAGATAGTGCAGGGTTTCCCAAACTGTGAGGTAAACATTTCTTGGGGAGGTGCAGACAGAGTCCAGGGGAGGTGTGAAGAACCTTTTAGTTACATTGGTACCATAAATCCACCTTTCCCAAAGTTTTACTGTATTGTTTTCATTGTTCATTTGTGTTCATTTTGGTGTTTGGATTTTTAGGGGGGCCGTGTATATTAAGATTACACTAAAGGGAGGGGTGGTGGCTAAAAGTTTAGGAACCCCTGAGATAGTGGGTAAGAGGATAGAGAGGGGGGAAATGGCTGATTTGATACCAAAGTTATGACATCTGCATGGTGGCAGGATAAGAAGGCAAACATTCAAACTATTTAGCACTATGATAGTTTCAGGTCATACCCAGGATGATCCCTACAGGATTTTCCCTTATGCCTAGCCTAGGTTTAATCAGCCTTGGCAACATATTTTCTTCTGCTGTATCCCCACGACATTACTTTCATTTTGCACCCAGCCCATGCGTGAGGCCGGCTCAAGTCATCCCTACCCTTGTTAATATACGTTTTTCCCATTCAGCTGATTGCATCCAGCAACAGCTACAAAGTGAGTAAAATCTGTCATGCTTCACCACATTGCAGGCAAAGCTAGATGACCAATGGCCAGGGGGATTAGAGGACCGCATCCTGACTTTTCCGGATGACATGGACATAATCCCTTCCCTCGGGTCCCCAGTCAGCCTCATCCACTGCCATTCTACTGCAGCCTCAATTTATGTGTTTGTTTAGCATATTTCTACCCTGCAGCAATTCAAAAAAGACTCTTGGCAGCTTACTGTATGTAGAATTAATAATACAGGTAAAACATCCAGGGTGCAATCTAAAACCCAACTGCCACAAATAAAAGACAATAAGACTAAAGAGCTGGAGACCAGGGCCACACAGAGCTTTGGATCTTCAGCAAGAAAAGGGCTTTGGAGCGGGCATAGGGATGCGGGTAACACCCATCAGCAAATTCTTAAACCCAAATTCTTTTTCCTGAATTGCACTGCAGCTGCAGAGAGGAGAGAGCCGATCGTGGGAGACGAAGAGTTGTCAACTGGCACTCTGTGAGTGCCCTGCACACTCCAAAGCACCTTTTCTCCCAGTGCTGGTATTTTGTTTGAATTGTTCAATAGCGCTACAGTGCTCGGCCTGCAGGACCCTCAGTGCTTTAACTCTATGGCCCTCTCTTGGGATAAAATAGTCCAGAGCTTTCCAAACTTTTCATGTTGGTGACACACTTTTTAGACATGCATCATTTTGCGACACACTCTTACAGCAGGGCATCATTTCGTGACACACTCTTACAGCAGGGCACAAGGCAGGCACTAGGACCTGCATGGAATCCTGGCAGGCCAGGTTTGAAGGCAGCAGCAGCCTTGACACACCCAGACACTGCAGCTGACACACTAACGTGTCCCGACACACAGTTTGGAAAGCTCTGAAATAGTCAGTGAAACAATGAAATGACAAGAGCAGGTCATCCCTCGATGTTCCCCAAACAAGGCACTGAAGAACATGGAAGTCAGACTTGGTTGCCTGTACAAAGAAAGGAGAGATTCTTGACAAACTAGGATCCCCAGAAGCCAAACCAAAAAATGATCAAGACCACAAAAATAGATAATGAAGGAACAACTACTAATTAAAATTTATTGTCTGTCCCCATGTACAAAATTAGTTGGCTCCCATATGCTTTCACCAGCTTTTCTCTCTCACCCAAACAACTCACCCATTATAAATTCCCATCCCTTCTTCCAGAGGAGGTGGAGGAGGAGGCGGCTAAAGGACGGCTGCATTAATATGCCTCTCTGCATCTAAACCATCTGATGCAATATTCTATTAGTCAGGGCTTCTTTTCCAGAAGATTGGTTTCTATTTTGCGGCAATTAAATCATTTTCCTTCTCATGAACTTTTGCATTCTGGTTACATCGTATGTCTTGAGCAAATGCTATTAGCACCCTGCAGCGCTTAGTTTATGTACAAGGGTTTATGGTAAGCAGGGGAATGTGCTGACATTTCCTGGAAATGAAGCATCTAGGTATGCCCTGTTTATACTAGTGCATTGAGTAAATGCTTCTGAGATATCTTCTCCCCATCGAATTTTCACTTACATTTATATACAGGGGAGTGGAGAGCAATCCAAAGCAGCTCTATGTATGCAGAAATAAATCAGACTGTGTTCTTTGAGGCTGACTCTGCAGCAAGTATCAGTGGGACTACCTTTGGCAAAATTATCCCCCGTCTAAAATTATCAGTCAGAGCTCTACCAGTTTTGAGTCTACCTGGCCATTTGGATGCCACACTAGCAGAGAAAGAAGTATCAAGCCAGTCTAGGTTGCTCTGATTATGAAGCAAGATCCAGGTCTAAGGGTCAAAACACACAGTGCCAGAAACAGGCTTCAAAATATGCTAGTGCACCCCACAAAACATGCTAGCAGCCACCCATTATTTTTTGTTCTCCTCTTCTGACCACTTGCTTATTCACTCAGAGATATCTTCAAGGCAAGGAGGAAGGCAGGAGAGCTAAGAGGATCTTGGGGCTGAGGCAATGTTAACCCCTGATTCTACTCTAGCAAATTGCATTCGAGCTGCACTCCTTGTCTTTTGCCAGCATGGTAGATCAAGGAAGAGCTGAGCCTGCATTCTGATGATCATTAATACACACACTGTATTTAGCCTCCCTGCTTTCCATTGGAGAATACCCCGCCCCTCCTGCTTTTCTCTGCAAGGCTATCTGTAAAATGCCAGTTCAGATCTATGGTCTCAGATCTCAGGGCAATAATTAGAGAGGATTAATTTAAAAAGAAAGGAAAAGCACTTGACCTTGAGGGGAGTAACTAACTTCTCTGCCTCTCACACTGCACCAGTGTGAAAAACAACTGGTTTGGGGGAAGGCCATATTCTTATGCAGTCAATGGGAAATTGATTTCTTTTTAATGGTTATGGCTTGCATGCTTTTATATATTTCTGTTTTTGTCCTTTTTCCTGTTGCTAGTCATATAACTACTGCACTCAGGAGCCTGTCTGACACAAAAATCAATTACAGCCTTACACTGCAGTCGTATTTGTAATGCTTCCTCTTTGAAACTTCAATAAAATTGAGACGCTGCAATGTAATGTAATGCTTCCTTTTTGAAACTTCAATAAAATTGAGACGCTAAAACCAGAGTGACCCAAGTGACATAACTATCTGCGGCAACAGACAAGATTGCTCACCTTGAATTATCACAATGCTCAGGGGCCAAGAAGGAATACCAGGCCCGTTTACCATTCAATTCTAGATACCTTTGCTGGTGTTTTATACTTGGCTTGCTACACTTTTTCTGTAAGTGAAACTGGACAGGCAAATATACACCTATGGGAAAAGCAAAGATCAGTAATACAAGCAGGTTCCACTGCTAGACATGGTCTTTACCAGGGTGAGGAATCAATGGCCCTGAAAATGACAAATCCCAGTGTTTCTCATTACTAGGCCAGGCTGGGTCAAGTACATTTTAGGGGCTGAATGTTTTCCATCTCCACTTTATACTAAGCACTGGTGCTGGAACTGGAGCTACACCTCTCTTGCTTGCCTTCATCAATAAGCAAGGAATGATTACTTAAGACTATGTTCACCTGAAACACTTGCTGATGGTTAGCTTAATCACAATTAATGGAAGGGGCCCAATTTCCTGAGTTTACATAACACACTCAGCCAGAAATTAACCACATGTGCTGAGTTCTTATGACACACTAGATTAAAACATGTTGACTAGCTTGTAATTTTGTATGCTCTATGAACACAGCCTCTGAATAATGGCATTGATGAACAAAGTTCTTCTATGTCCAAAGTTTGCAACTCTTCTTTATATTTGGCTTTGGGTGTTTTTCTAATCTTATGGTAAGGAAAATTTAACTGCATTTCATGTACAAACATCTACCAAATGGTGGTTCTGTATGGACCCGACTTGCATAGATTGCTATTCTCACAACATTTTTATTCTCCTCTTCTGCCAAAGAGTTCACTGTGCTTTACATGACATCCTCTAACTCTTTATCCTCACCATCCTTTTTTAGGTCTGGGTCGATGGTGTAATGTTATGTCTTAAGATTCGGTGCAGAGTCTTTTGATACTGTACTTCCAAGTGCTTCAGCCATTTCTGTCTATTCACCTGGAAAAGGTTCTTATCTTCAGCTTTAATTACTGTAAGTAGCTTTTATCTGGATCTTTTGACACTTGACAAATTATTTATCCATTCGCTCCCATGAAAATGGGACTTCTCTCCCCTTTTATCAACGTGTGTGTGTGTGTGTGTGTCTTAAAATAGGCCCTCTTTTTCCTCCTTCAGCAAGGAGATTAAAATCATAATACAAGAGTTAAGACAATGAAATCATATAGCAGAAAGAAAAATAGCAGATCAGTATAATCATACATTCAGTGTAATGGAGTAGTGTCTTAAAAGGCACAGCATGAGAAATAAAACATCGCTGGGGAGGGCATTTGTGAGAAAGTCCTATAGTATATATTATATTATATAATATAATATAATATAATATAATATAATATAATATAATATAATAATATAATATAATATAATATAGTATAATATATATAATATAACAATATAACTCAGCAGTGCCCCCAGAATATCTGATAAACCAGGCCCAATCCAGGAATATTGTCTGGGCCAGACCTTCTGTTTTCCTCTCCAAGACACATCTAAGATTTTATTTAAGCTCTTCTACAAAATAGTGTAGCTGGTTAAAACTATTCAGCTCCTTCCCTGTTCAGATGTGGAATTGCTGGGTCCAGCTGTGAAATAAAATTTCTTATTTTCTAGTTAGATCCCTGACATCAGAAATAAGTATGCCACTCAATCAGACCAATTGTCTAATTGGTCTGATCAGACCAATTAGTCCAGCCGAGGAGTCTGGCTTTCAGTCATTTCAGATTCCTTTAAAACAGCCAGTCTTTTGCTTTCAGATGGAAGAATTAGCCTATAAAATCCCATCAGGAAGCCGGGATGCTCTCTGCCAGACCATCCTCTGCAATGATCCCTGTGTATATAGTCTGACACTTACCGTCCTATTCAAGCTAGTAATATAGAAGTAGTAAAATTATTCTTGCTTTTATTGAGAGTTCTACATGTGCACATTTTTCTCCTCTTTCCCCCACTTTCCCTTTTCCAAACAAGTCCTTTCTATTTGGATATTTGGCTGCAGTCATTAAAAAAAAGTTACTTCTCCCTAAAAGGGTTCTCACTTCCAGGTCTGTGCACGCTAAACATTGTGTTTTGGGGAGTTTTACAAAGTTGTAAGAATAATTTAAATATTTATTTATTTATTATTACATTTATATCCCGCCCATCTCCCCCACAAGGAGGGACCCTGGGTGGTTAAATATCCTTTCCAAGCACCAACTGGGGCCTTTGAAAGGATATTTCAAGCCCTTTTCTTTTTTCCTAGACCTGCTCTTAAATTAGTAGTCCCTAGCAAAAGACCTTCAAACTGCTCACTGGACAGATTAGAGTTTGTCAGATTAACCTGATATTCAAAACAAAAAAGAGATGGGAGTTTGACTTGTAACATCACTTCTACAATCTTGCCTATTTTGAACCCCCCTCCTCCTGATGATGATGCTGGCCTGACCAATGGCAGTCTACTGTAGCTTTTTCTAAAACTAACAGAGTAACTCTCGGAAGAAGGAGTTGGCCTATGGGGAAACAATAATCTTAACTTCCTAGATCCATAGCATTATTCCTAATATGGGAAGCTGAAAGATCTCCACCAGTATCCCTTCCTCATTAAAGATTTGTGAAGGTGAAGGTTTTGGAGCAGGTTCAGGAGTGGCACTTGGTGGTTCAACTCCTGCATCCTCGGCCTCATCATCTGACTCTGGTGGAGTTTCTGCCTGGGCTTCTATCTCCCTCTGGGTCGGTGTGGTGGTTGTGTCTTCGGATGTTGGGCTAAACAACGCAAGCTGGTAACTGCCACTGTTGGTTTCTCCGCAGACATCGTCAGCATGACTATGGTAGCCTTTCTCTCGTTCATTGAAGTATACCACTCTGCATGTGCTTACTTTTCCTGTCTTTGGGTTCAGGATTCTGTATCCCTTGCTTCCTGGAGCATACCCAATCATGATGCCTTCTTCAGCTCTGGGGCTGTCCTAGTTCAGCCTCTGCCCCAGGGCCTCAGCGATGAGTCAGAGGACGAGCTACCCCTGGCAAACCCCCAGGGGATTGAGCCAGGCGAGGCCCCAGATGCGCACACGGGCCCAGACGATGACCCGGCACCACAGGAGGCAGCAATACCTGAGGCTGCAGGAGAGCAAGCTGGGGATGGTGGTTTGGCCCCACCCTCTAGCCAGCAGCCAGCAACCGAGGCTACAGCGGAGCAAGCTGGGGATTGCGGTTTGTCCCCACCCTTTAGCCAGCAGCCAGCTGGATCCCATCAGCCTCCCAGCTCTCCTGAATCCCCCAAAGGGCAGAGACGGAGGCGTGTGTGCCTCGCCTTAAAGGACAGGAGGAAAAGTGCTCGGCTGGCTGCTAGGGAGTTACGCAGAGGGCAGGGAAAGTCTTTGCAGGACCCAGAGGACAGCTCCTGAGCTCCTGATAAATCACCAACGAAGCAGTGAGGGATTTGTGGGAGCAATGTTGCACTTTGGCTTCGCGACCACTCTGGTATCCTGTTCTGTTTCCTGCGTTCCTGACCCTGTTTGGACTATCTTACTCTGCCTTCTGGACCCCTGGACCTGGCTTGGATTATCGTGGCTCGGACTTCTGGAACCCTTGACCCGGTTTGGATTATTGACTACCCTTTGCTTCACTACTCTGATTATTGGCACACGCTGGTTTGTCTCTCTCTCGGCCAGTCTTGCAAAGTAACCTTGGGCTGCATTCCTTACCTCGGGCTGACTGCCAAGACTCTCCAATCTGTTCTGGAGGCGAGCCAGCACAGTTTGCTCCCACCACCAACAAACGCTGGGAGAGAGAAGGACGGTTTGTTAGCAGCATGACTAACCCAGCTGCCGAGGCTATGGCCAATTTGGCAGCTCAGAATCAGATGCTGGCCACACAAGTAGACCAGCTTACGGGGCTTGTGAGCCAGCTACAACTGCAGCTGGCCACGGTGGCTGCCGTGCCCAGCAAGACCCCGGCTTACTCGGGAGGAAAAGGAGAGGAGGCGCCGGGCCAACCTATGCCTCTACTGTGGCGGGCCGGGGCATTATGCCAGCTCATGCCCCGAAAAGCAGTCAGTGCCGGGAAACTGGCAGCCCCAGGTCAGTGCCGGCCGAGCGACCTGGGGCGTGCAGCCTCTGCCCACAGGCCAACAGGAGAGGAATTCCAGCACCTGCTGCTGCCGGTCAAGCTGCGGCTGCGGGCAGGGCAGTGGCTCCTGGCCCATGCCTTAGTGGACTCAGGGGCCTCCCGCTCCTATATGGACAGTGACTTTGCAGCCCAGCAGCAGGTCCCGCTCCGCGCAAAAAAGGTGCCCATGTCCGTGGAAGCCATTGACGGGCGGCTGCTGCAGTCGGGCCCGGTGAGCCAGGAGACGGCGCTCCTCACCATGGTTGTGGGCCAGCACCAGGAGCGGCTGCGCATGGACATTACCAAGATGCCCCGGTTCCCGCTGGTGCTGGGGATAGATTGGCTGGAGCGGCACAACCCCATGATAGACTGGGCGCGTCAGCGACTCCAGTTCCGGGAACCTTGCCCGCACCTGGCTGTCAAGGCACTCCTGGGGGCCGCCAGCGCCGAGGGGACTCCTGCCCTTCCCCCGGAATACCAGGAGTTCGGGGATGTCTTTGAGGAGAAGGGGGCAGACCGGTTACCGCCCCATCGGCCCTACGATTGCGGGATCAACCTCAAGCCTGATGTTCCCCTGCCCGCAGGCCGGCTGTACTCTTTGTCGGAGCCGGAACAGGCCACCCTCCGGGACTTTTTAGCCAAGAACCGGCAGAGGGGTTTCATTCAGCCCTCCAGATCCCCGACCTCAGCCCCCGTGCTCTTTGTGAAAAAGAAGTGTGGGGAGCTGAGGCTTTGCAACGACTATCGGGCGCTGAACCGGATAACCATTCGGGACCGGTACCCACTCCCCTTGATACCAGAACTACTGGATCGGGTGCACCAGGCCCAGCTGTTCACCAAGCTGGACCTGCACGGCGCCTACAACCTGGTCAGGATCCGGGAGGGGGATGAATGGAAGACGGCCTTTGGGACGCACTATGGGCAATACGAGTACCTGGTCATGCCTTTCGGACTTTGTAATGCGCCCGCCGTCTTCCAGCGCTTTATTAACGATGTGTTTCGGGACCTATTGGACCGGTTTGTAGTGGTCTATCTCGATGACATCCTGATCTACTCCAGGGACCCCGCCCGGCATGTGGAGCATGTCCGTACAGTTCTGCAGCGGCTCCGGGAGCACCGGCTTTACGCGAAACTGGACAAGTGCGAGTTCCATGTCCGGGAAGTGGACTTCCTGGGCCACCGCCTTACTCCCGAGGGTATAGCCATGGACCCAGCCAAGGTCACCTCGGTGACGCAATGGCAAGCTCCCAGGAACCAAAAGGAGCTCCAACGGTTCCTGGGGTTCGCGAACTATTACAGGCAATTTATTGAGGGCTATGCCGCTCTGGCGGTGCCGCTCACCCGGCTACTGAAACCCTGTGAGACGTTCCGGTGGACTGCAGAGGCAGAGCAGGCGTTCCAACACCTAAAGAGCCGCTTCGCCACGGAAACAGTGCTGCGACACCCAGACCCCCAGCTCCCGTTCGTCGTGGAGGCGGACGCCTCCAGCTATGCCATCGGGGCGGTCCTTTCGCAGCAGGCCACCCCTACGGAGCCACTGCGTCCCTGTGCCTACTATTCCCGCCAGCTCACCCCTGCAGAGCGTAACTACACCATTTGGGAGCGGGAGCTGCTAGCCATAAAGACGGCCTTCGAGGCATGGAGGCATCATTTGGAGGGTGCCCGACATCCAGTGGTCGTCCGGACGGACCACCGGAACCTGGAGCATCTGCAGACGGCCCGATGCTTGAACCAGCGGCAGATCCGTTGGTCGCTCTTCTTCACCCGCTTCAATTTCCGGATCGAGTACATTCCGAGCGCTCAAAACAAGCGGGCCGACGCATTATCTCGGAAGCCGGAGTACACGCCCACGGCAGACCTGACTGCCTCCCCGACCACCGTACTGGCCCCAGAGGTGTTCGCGTCCACCGTTCCCCAGCCCACATTTCGGGACCGGCTCCGAGAGCAGCAGGCTAGGGACCCCTGGACCTGGGAGCAGCTGGGCCGCCTGCAGCAAGCCCGTGCACCGGGCCCTTCGGACTACGCGGTTGCTGACGGGTTCCTAACGCACCAGGGCCGCTTGTGTATACCGGCTGGGCCCCTATGGGGGGAAGTTCTCGCCTTGTGCCATGACACGCGCCCGGCTGGACATTTCGGGTGCTTTAAGACTTTGCACCTGCTGACCCGAGAGTTCTGGTGGCCCCGGGTCCAGGCGGACGTGGCACGCTATGTGCAGACATGCAAAGTGTGCCGCCGAGCGAAGAATCAGCCGGGCAAACCCTCAGGACTCCTGCACCCTCTGCCCACTCCACCACGCCCCTGGCACACCCTATCCATGGACTTCATCACCGACCTCCCCAGGGCCGGCTCCTATTCCTGCATCTTGGTGGTGGTGGATCTCCTCAGTAAAATGGGACACTTCATCCCGTGTGCTGGCCTCCCGACGGCTAGGGAGACGGCGCAGCTGTTCGTGCAGCACATCTTTCGGCTACACGGCCTCCCGGAGCAGGTGGTGAGCGACCGGGGCTCCCAGTTCTCCTCCCGTTTTTGGAAGGCGCTACACACCCTGCTCGGCACGGAGGTGCATCTCTCCTCATCGCACCACCCCCAGTCGGACGGCCAGACCGAGAGGGTGAACGGGGTGCTGGAGCAGTACCTACGGTGCTACGTGGGCCACCAGCAGGATGACTGGGCAGACCTGCTCCCTCTGGCGGAGTTTGCCTACAATAACTCCCTGCATTCTTCAACCCGGCAGACCCCTTTCCTGACCCTCTACGGCTACCACCCCCGTTTCTTCCCGTCCGTCCTTCCCAGTACCACAGTTCCGGCAGCGGAGGCCTTCGTCCAGGAACTTCGGGCTCAGCACTCCGTGCTCAAGGAACACCTTGAGCAGGCTAAACGGGCCTATAAGGCCAATGCGGACCGGCGGCGGCAGCCAGGCCAGGACCTGCAAGTAGGCAACCGGGTGTGGCTTTCCACCAGGTATCTGCCCAGCTCGAGGCCCTCCAGGAAGCTGGACGCCCGCTTTATCGGGCCGTATCCGGTGGTGGAACGCGTCAACCCCATGGCTTTCCGCCTGGACCTACCCCCATCTCTTCGGATCCACCCCGTGTTCCACCGGTCCCTCCTGGTGCCTGCCGTCCCTCCGGATCCCCATCGTCCCTCGGTGCCACCCCCGCCACCGGTGATGGTGGATGGCCAGGAGGAGTTTGAGGTGGCCCGTATCTTGGACTCCCGCATGCGGAGAGGGCGCCTCCAATATCTGGTTGACGGGAAAGGGTACGGGCCGGAAGACCGCTCCTGGGAGCCCGCGGCTCAGGTCCATGCCCCCGCCATGGTCCAGGACTTCCACCGGGCTTATCCTCGCAAGCCGGGACCCGTAGCTTCTCGGGGAGGGGGCCCTGAGGGGGGATAGTGTCCTAGTTCAGCCTCTGCCCCAGGGCCTCAGCGATGAGTCAGAGGACGAGCTGCCCCTGGCAAACCCCCAGGGGATTGAGCCAGGCGAGGCCCCAGATGCGCACACGGGCCCAGACGATGACCCGGCACCGCAGGAGGCAGCAATACCTGAGGCTGCAGGAGAGCAAGCTGGGGATGGTGGTTTGGCCCCACCCTCTAGCCAGCAGCCAGCAACCGAGGCTACAGCGGAGCAAGCTGGGGATTGCGGTTTGTCCCCACCCTTTAGCCAGCAGCCAGCTGGATCCCATCAGCCTCCCAGCTCTCCTGAATCCCCCAAAGGGCAGAGACGGAGGCGTGTGTGCCTCGCCTTAAAGGACAGGAGGAAAAGTGCTCGGCTGGCTGCTAGGGAGTTACGCAGAGGGCAGGGAGAGTCTTTGCAGGACCCAGAGGACAGCTCCTGAGCTCCTGATAAATCACCAACGAAGCAGTGAGGGATTTGTGGGAGCAACGTTGCACTTTGGCTTCGCGACCACTCTGGTATCCTGTTCTGTTTCCTGCGTTCCTGACCCTGTTTGGACTATCTTACTCTGCCTTCTGGACCCCTGGACCTGGCTTGGATTATCATGGCTCGGACTTCTGGAACCCTTGACCCGGTTTGGATTGACTACCCTTTGCTTCACTACTCTGATTATTGGCACACGCTGGTTTGTCTCTCTCTCGGCCAGTCTTGCAAAGTAACCTTGGGCTGCATTCCTTACCTCGGGCTGACTGCCAAGACTCTCCAATCTGTTCTGGAGGCGAGCCAGCACAGGGGCCTTGTTTGGATCTCTTTTCCTTTGATATGTGTGCATAAGCCTTGGATCCAAATACTCTCAGATGTTTTACACTTGGTTTGTGTTCATGCCATAGCTCAAAATGTGTTACCTCATTGGCTATGGTTGGCAGTCTATTCTGTAACTATGTAGTTGTTAAAACAGCATCTGCCCAGTTTTGTCATGCAGATCTGCTTCTAAAAGCATACATCTTACCACGTCCATTAGTGAGTGGTTTTTCCCTTCTGCAACTCCATTTTGTTCAGGTGTGTATGGGGTGGTTAGTCTGTGTTCTATGCCTAGCTGTGTTAGGTATGTTTGCATGGTTTGTGAAATAAACTCACCTCCGCAGTTGCTTTGGGGGGCTTGAGGGGTTCTGTTGAACTTGTTAGTCACCATGGCTACATACGCTTTCAGCATGTCCACTGTTTGGGATTTCTCCTTCATTAGGTAGGTCACACAGTATCTGGAAAAATCATCTATAAAGCATAAAACATATTTATTTCCACCCACTGATGCTTGAAGGGGTCCACACAAATCAGTGTGGATAAGTTTGTGTGGCTTAGTTGCCCGCCTTTCCCTTTGTTTGGGTATGGCTGGTCTTGTTGCTTTTCCTTTGATGCATATCACACATTTTGATTGGCATTTAACATGGTTGCTTATTTCAAGGTCTCTTACCATGCCTTCAGTTTTCATTCTTAAAATTATGTTAAAATCACGGTGCGCAAAATGTCTGTGCCAGGTGGTGGCGCTGTTGTCCTCCTTTTGCTGCTGATAGGCGAGGCTGACATCTGGTGGTGGTTGTTCGCAGTGCACCTGGTAGATGCCATCTTTTTGAAAACCTGTAACATAAATCTTTTCTCCACTGGTGACTTTACATTGTCCATTAGCATTAAAAAAAATCACATCAAAACCTTTGTTATTCAATGTTGAGACACTCAGTAAATTGGCTTCTAAGTCTGGTACATAGAAAACATCTGTTGCCATAAGATCTTTGTGTTCACTTCCATTGATGCATCACAATGGCACACTTCCTTTTCCTTGAATCAAAATTGAATTGCCATTCACTAATGTTATGCTTCCTTCTGTGTTTTTACTTAGCTCACAAAAGTCACGTTTATTCCCACATAGGTGCCATCTATTACCCATTGTCTAGGACATTTATTGGTATCAGCTTTATAAACAGTGTGTAAAGCCTTCTCACCCTTAAAAAATTTTTTCTTGGATCTGTCCTTGGAAAAATCTTTCTTGTCTCTATTTCTGCAGAACCTTGTAATATGTCCTGGCTTTTTACATGAATTACAGACAATGGCACTTTTTCCTGTCCCTTTGGCTTTCTGATGAGTCACTGATTGCTCTGGCTCATGTTTACCCTTCATTGCTAGGTAACCAATGTCTCTGCCAGGCTCTCTATTGTTTTGCAAATTATTTTGCCTTCGATATTCCAATCTGATTTCTCCTAGAAGCTGAGAAAGATTTTTGCCCTCTAAATTCAGGCCAGCAACAAATGGGAAAAATCTATTTGGTAACGTGCTCAGCACAAAAGACATCTTAAGTTTTTCGTACCGTGAGATTCTGGACTGTGATCAGCTGATCAAAGATTGCCTGTATCCTGATCAGGTGGTCATTTACATTTCCACTATCTTCCAAATTGCATGCATGTAGTTCTCATAACAAAGAAATCACTTTTTGATCATCAGCTTCTGAATATCGGGGTGCATAAATTCTCAATCATTTTCTTTGTAGTAGAAATATTTTTAATCTCTGGTAATCTGTGATCTGGAAGAGATCTAGCAATAAGAATTTTAGCTGTCTTATCTTTTTTCTTCCACTGTCTTTTGGCTTCCTCCCCATCCTCTGATTTAGGTTCAGGTAAATCCAGAACATCCAAACTATCTTCAAAATCTAGCTGTATCCTCAATCTGAATAGCCATGCTGAGTAATTATCCTCAGTCAATTTTGGTATGGGGGGAGCTCCCTCTTCTTTCTCCATTGTTCAGAGAGAGGGAAAAAATTTTCTGAACTTTGCTTTTTAAATGTGCATGCGGCTTCCCTTTTTTGGCTGTGAGGCCAAAAATAAAACTTTTCAAGAATCAGTTCTTGGTCAGTATACTGGACTCTGCTGGGCTGCACTGGTTTGTACTGGTTTGTACTGGTCCTGTAACCCTTGATGGAGTTTTGAAGGTTAATAAAAGAACTCCAAGCAGCTAACAACAATCTTGCAAAGTAGAAGCGTGAACCAGAAGGGACTTGCACATTAAGCTTAATTACGTCCAGAAATAAATTCAGTCTTCACACAGTAGTTAGATGAAGAAAAAAATAGAGATAGCTTACATTTATTCAGTAGAACTGGATACAAGTAGATTCATAGTAGATCTGTGTGCAAGCAAGATGAAAAGGACGAGAGCTGCATTCTGCAGCACCTCCTGCTTGCAGGTGTGCCCCAAAGAGAAATGGAGATTGTTAATCCCCCAAACTCAAGAAGAAGAAGGAAGTGGAAATCAGGTGACCTATGTGACATCCCACAAGCACAATAGAGATGTGTTTACTAGAAAGGACCCCCCTTTTGCTTATGAGACAATGCTGAGTTGACCCCTGATAATTCAACAGTTACTAAGTATCACTTTATGATTATTTGAATTATCTGTACATGAGCTTATTTTACTTAGGTCTGTGCCCAATGACATAATGAAACCATGATGTAAGATAGTGTACTGAAAATCATCCACCGAGAAGCTTGGAGGAAAGGTGAGTGATTAATATTGAAGATGAAAATAAAAATATTAACCTGAGGGAACAAAGAGTGAGCATAGCTTCTTTAAAGTTTGGGTCAAAAAATTGTCTGCCTCCTTCTACAGGAATATGAAACAGAACTAAGAATAAAAGTATTTGATTTTCAATCACTACCTTTTCTCGATTAATTTTAATCTATTTTCACACTGTCTTAGCAAAGTAAGTTCAGAGACAATTTGCAGTCAGTCTTGAAAATGTCTTGTTTCTTTTGATTTTTAAAGACTTGCTCTGCAGTAGGAGACTTTTCACCAAGTACAAAAGAGAAGCTTAAAATCTGCATTTAGATGGAAATATCAAAGCAGCAATAAACACAAACTGATTTGCACCATTTCTTCCAGAGAGAAGTCCTGTCATTTCACTCTCTCTCTCAAAACACTGATGTGCAATACCTCCCTCCAATTTGTGATTCGAGGATGGTTTTTATATTTGCCTGCTTCAGACATTCCAGGGCTTTGAAAGTTCTGTAGGGTACATGCATGTTTCTCTGTTGGTTAGGCAGATTTATTTACTGACTTACTTTATCATTTATATGGCCACCCACTCACTAGCAACTCTGGGCAGCTAACAACATTGAAAACAACTAAAGAAATGCCAAGAGCAAGAAAAGAAAAGGATCACCCTCGACTTTTGCCTTACTACAAGAGTGGTGGAGGTGAGAAGGAGGAAAAAACCTAGTAGTTATGTACCTCAATTTGTTAACAGCCTACACATCTGCAAAACAGTTGATGCTTTCAAAGTAGTTTCACATACACTTCTAATGGCTACAGCTTGTTTGCAGTCAATCATCTATAACATCAGGCAACAGAATAGATTTTGGTGGCTGAGCTCAGCTACAGAGTTTTACAGAGTTTTAAGTGTTACAGAGCTTTCATAGCTTTTTACAGGCTACAGGCCAATTCTTGTTTTGCTTATGCCCTGTCAAATATCAATATGTGGGCTTCGGATTGCTAATTAAAAGTAGCTTTCTGCTCCCCGTTAGCTTGAAAAATTGTAGGTGTCTTCTATTTGCCAAGCTAAAGAGCAGCTGTGGAAATGCATTCTCACCGAGTACAGCTTAAGTGGGGAATCAGATATTTATGATTAAATCAGGGCTCCAAATGGCTATCTATGGCATACTTCCTGCAGATCTCACATTATTCTTTTGTGGGGAAGGAGATATTTCACACACATGCATGTACCTCCCGAGCAATTTCTTTTTATTCATCAGTAGGAACAGTAAGTTGATTACATAAATAAACTCTCATCAGTGTGAACTTAGTTCATTTCCAGTAATTAAACACTGAAGTGCTGTGGCATACCCAACTTTTACAACAGCTCCGTAATTTGTTTTTTATCCCAACAGCCGCATTGGCCAGGTGAAGAACTAATGAGAACAGATGCACATACAGTACCACAGGCACCTTTTCATCTTTTAAATGGTCAGTTGTATAAGGTAGGTATATTTATACATTTCACCTGAATCACATCACAGAACCTGCTTGGCTGGACTCACTGTGCCAGTAAGGCATCCGATCCTAGAAATCAAAATGCCTTCTTGGAAATAAGAATCAATCTATAATGCAGTTGAATAAAGAGTCCGCCCTACACAAATTACAGGAAAGAGGGAGCCCACATCTGGTGTCTCTTCTTTGCCTTTCCATTTTCCATCATAATATGGAATAATATGTGCCAGAGGGGAAAGATTTGAAATGGCATGCTCACTCGACATTGGGAGGCCACCCTCACAGTTTCCGAAAGCAATCTTACCACTTTCTAAATTGCATGGGGAACTCACCCACTTCAATCCTTCCACCTGTAAGAGATGGAGGGCAACCAAGCCACAGGCACAGCTTTGCTTTACTTCCCATATAGTTCTCATTGCAGCATGGTAGGCAGGAAGACTTGATTCTAGAAATTTTCCTGCTGACTTTCTAATCTTCTGTGGCCAAGAAGTGTATTAATTGCTTTTTTGAGAGCAAGGGAAACATTCAAATTTGATAGTCATCATTGGCTATCTGCAATGGTACAGTGCACAGATATGTGTATCTTATGATCCTACTTCAATTGCAAAACTGTTCATTTATACTACCTTTTTATGGCTTTGTCCTGAAATCTTGAGGAGGAGGAGGAACATATGGCAAGTGAATTCATATGTTTATTCACTTTAGGGAATAATAAAAAGGCACCATAGCACCTCTTCTTAATGGTATATTTTAAGTTGTCTTATACGAGTGGCATTTAAACAAACCGAAACAGAATTCAAATGTTAAAAAAGAATGCATCTGTTCTCCTGGGATTAACCACCCTAAGCAGTTAAAGTTAGCTTTGACTAAGGGCCCTTCTCACTTGCTTCTAACCAGGTTGCAAATATGCCTTGGTAGCCTCTTTATTTTGCCATGTCCTCATCACGTTGCCTTCATTTCATCTCCAGCCAATGAGTGAGACAACCTTAAGTCATCCTTAGCTATTCTGGTTTTAAAGGAGTGTTTTCCCTTTAAGATGGCAGCAGCCCATGGGAGTTGCAAGGTCTCTAAAACCTCATGTGCATTGGAAACTATTCTCTGGGTGGGGCAGTGAGGTGACCCATAGGGAATGGAGCCAGCCCAGTAGTGTCAGGGCGATGTGGGCATGATCCCTCCCCTGTGGTCCAAGACATTCTCCTCTGTGTGTCATGCTTTATTTTTCCCATGTTGAGGAAAGAATACTGCAGCTCAATGCAGCCCACCGAACAATGGATTGATGGGGGGGGGGAAGCAGCATGCTAAAGCCAGGGGGCCAGCTCTCTCAAAATCTGGCTCTTGAGAGAGCTGGCTCTTCCATTTAGTAGTAGTATTTCTCCTCCAATAGTATTGGAGTAGTATTTCTCCTCCAATCTCCAATCAGCTATTTGATGGGCTGATTTGGGCAGCAGAATTACATTCTGTCAAAACGGAAGATTTTGGTATGGCCTACACACACAGCCATGCATAGCTACGCACTTCCTAGTCTCCAGAAGGAGAACATACACACGAACATGGCTAAAAGACCGGACAGAAGTCAAGAAGCATAGAACACCATTTTGCATGGTTAGATATTCAGTTCTTCCAGCTTTCTGATTGGCTGGAAGTTAGGTGTGACACACACTAGGCCTAAAGCATAGGCCATAGCAGTGCTGCATCTAAGCAAGCATGTGATTCCCCCCTCCCTTGCTCTACACAGAGCAAGGCTTCCCACAGAAGGAATCAGGAGGACTTGTTCCCATGCAAACTAGCCAAAACAATACACACGTGACAGTTGTTATCTGGCCACCTGGCTGTGCTTTGTAGAGAAAACAATTTGCCTCTTACATACGAGAAATCTGACACCCCTCCCAAATTGTTTTCGGCACACACTGTAGCAATATTGGAAACTCATTTTTCAGGAACACAGAGACACAATATATTTTATTACAAATCATATTTGCTCAAGTCCCAGCTTTGCGATCATGGTTGCATGTTTTTCAATGGTCAAAGCTTTCGTGAACACATCTGCCACATTTTGTTCAGAAGGACAATATTCTAATTGTATGAAACCTTCTTGTACAGCATGTCTAACATTCTTATACTTTACATCAACACATTTTGTGCGCCCTCTTACATGTTCTGTTAGAGCAAGTCCAATACATGATTGTGAATCTTCATATACAGTATAAGGCAAGTTTATGTTTACAGTTAGATCATGAAATAGTTGATTACACCAGCGTAGCTCATTTACTGCCTCACTGAGGGCGCCGTATTCTGCCTCCACGGTAGAGATTCCCACAGAGGTTTGCTTTCTGGAGCTCCAGGCAACAGAAGAACCAGCAAACTGACACAGAAAACCACTCACAGATTTTCTATCCCCCTCCTCTGCAAAGGAGCTATCAACATAGATCACAGGCATTTCAGGCTTATTAGCTGACACTTTAAGGCAGAGATTTGCTGTGCCTTTGAGATAACGTAGGATTCTTTTCAATCCTTGCCAGTCTCGCATAGACGGTTTGGCTATCTTACGACTTAGCACTTCAACTGGGTAAGCTAAGTCAGGACGTGTCCACTGCGTTAAGTGCAGCAAACTACCTACAGCAGAGTGATATAAATCAGGGTGGGGGCAAGGTTCCTCACACGTGTCACTCTGTAGGAAATCAAGAACCATAGGGGTTTTGGTAGGTTTTGCATCTGACATATCAAGCTGAACCAACAACTGATCAATTTTTCTCTTGTGACTCAGATAAAACTCACCACTCTGAGATCTAGATACTTCAACACCCAGATAGTATTTAAGTTTGCCCAAATCCTTCAGCTGAAAATACTGCCCCAGCTGCTTGGCAAATTCTTGTACAAGGTGTACAGATCCAGTTGCTAAGCAAAAATCATCCACATAAGTAAGAAGTACTGTATAGTTACTTCCAGAACCTCTTATATACACACAGGGATCAGCAAGTGACTTTTTAAATCCCAGTTCTGTTAAAGCTGCATCCAAGCACTGATGCCAACAACGACCGGCCTGCTTTAACCCATAAAGCGCCTTGCGTAGTCTGTAGACTTTCTGGGAATTGTCACAAGTATAGCCAGGAGCCTGCTTCATGTACACTGTTTCAGGGAGATCTGCATTCAAGTATGCTGTGTCAACATCAAAATGATGGACAACCATTTCACGCTGTGCAGCCAGAGAAAGTACCATACATAAAGACTCTGGTCTAGCTGTGGGTGCATAAGTGAGATCATAGTTTTAAAACCTTTCTTGTGAAAATCCCTGAGCAACAAGCCTGGCTTTGTACTGCACTGTATTATCAGGAAGAAGCTTCTTTCTGAATACCCATCTGGAACCTACAGCTTTCTGGGATGGGGGCAGGTCAGTGACTTCAAACACCTTTTGATTCACTAAAGCCTCATACTCCTTATCCATCGCTGTGTTCCACTTCTCCTGCTCTTCAACAGGCAGGAGCAACATCTCCTGGAAAGACTGAGGTTCACAGGTGATTTGACACACTCTCACCTGCTGAATCACAAATCTGTCAGGCTTCACACCCTTTGTGGAATGAGAGGACCTACGAGGAATGACCACTGCACCTTCCTCATCACTGTCTTCTATCTTTTCACTACCTGATTCCCCCTCCAGGTCCTGAACCTGCTCAGGTGAAATTACTTCTTTCTTCACCTGAGGGGACCTTTTCACCACACTAGGAGACTGGGGAACAGAAGGTACCTGGACTGGTTGTTGTCCATTTACTGGAGCATGGACAGTAGGTGATACACTAGATTGCAACAACACTTCTGAACTAGCATTTAACCTTTCCCAACCAGTAGGATGCTCAAAATTAGCACTTCTGGAGATTACCACTTGACCATAGCCTGAAGAAAAACGGTAACCCTTAGACCTTGATGAATAACCAACAAACCTTAAGCGCTGTGCTTTTGGTTGGTTCTTCCTTCGCTGAGACTTGGGGATGTGAACATATGCAAATGTTCCAAAAACATGCAGGTACTTCAGCGAAGGGCACTTGCCAAACAAAAGGAAGTAAGAAACTTCATTTACAGATGAATTCCACAACCTGTTGGTTAGATACACTGCAGTCATGATAGCCTCACCCCAGAAATGGGATGGCACCTGAGCATCTAACATCAGACTATTTTTAATGGTATTAACAACACCAATCTTCCTTTCTGCTATTCCATTCTCAGCTGGAACACTGACATTGGCAAGTCTATGGGAGATTCCTTTCCTATGAAGCCAATTCTGGAACTCATGGCTTAGGAACTCTCCACCACGATCAGACTGAAACTGACCCACTTGATAACCATAGTTTCTCTCCACCATTGCTAAAAAGGTAAAGGTTCCCCCCGCACATTTGTGCAGTCGTGTCCAACTCTAGGGGCCGGTGCTCATCTCCGTTTGTTAGCCAAAGAGTCAGCGTTGTCCGAAGACGCTTCCACGGTCATGTGGCCGCATGACACGCGCGGAACGCTGTTACCATTGCTACGAACTCCTTAAAGCGAGCAAAGGCTTCCGCTTTAGACTTGAGCAAATAACAAAACATAAAGCGAGTATGGTCATCTACCAGAAGAAACATGAAATGTGCCCCTCCTTCACTAGGAGCATAGGGGCCAGCTAGGTCTCCATGAACCAACTGAAATGGTCTAGTTGACACTCTGTCACTTTTCCTAGCAACAGGCGCAGCCTTGATCTTAGATTGTTTACACACAGTACAATCAAGAAAGTTTTCACATTTTCTGGACCTTAGCTCAGGATACACCTTGGCCATCTGGGACAAACTTCCCCACCCGGGATGTCCCAGTACTCTGTGAAAATAATGAATGCATTTATGATGTGGGGGAACGTTGGAAACACAATTTCCAGCCACAATCTCCTGCTTAGGAAGCATTTCATACAACTGATTCACTAACTTCCCCCTAGCACATTCAATTCCATCTTTTTCAATAGAACATCCAGTACCCTTGAATACAACAGTATACCCAGACTTGACCAGGGCTGGAACGCTGAGGAGGGAAAAATCAAGTGTAGGAACACACAGCACATTTTGCACACTTATCCCCAAACAAGGAATATATACTTCACCCTGAAAAGACATATCAGCCATGGATCCATCAGCTAGAGCAACCTGTTGGATTTTAGGCTTGCATTTTGTTAACAACAACTGTTCATTGTTCACAATGACTTGGCTGCAAGCTGAGTCCAATAGCCAAGTCTCTGGAGATCGCTTACTCGCAGCAGTTAGCAGAGCGGAAACTTGGGTACGTTGTCTAGGTGGCTTTCCCTTCTTTCGAGCAAACCTCTTTCCACTGGCATTAACCAGCTGGGCGAGGTGGCTGGGGACAGTCTTTCAGGAAATGCTGAGAAGAATTACACTGATAACATCTTCTTACAGCACATGCAGACTCTGTTCCAGCAGGAAAACGCTGTTTAGAAGCCTCAGGAACAGCAACAGATGGCTTACCCTGTATCTTCTCTAGGTCATGAGCTTGCTGAATTTCCTGTAGCCGGTTTGTGAGATAATCCACAGTAAGGTCCTGGGGTCGTAACATCTGCGTTGCCTCGATGAGCATATCAAAGCTGCTGTCCAAACTTGACAATATGATGCACGCTCTCTGCGTATCTGGTACCACAACGTCTCTCTCTGCAAGCTCAAGAAACAAAGTCTTGAGTTTATGGAGGTGGGTCATCACATTCCCACCCGGCTGCAGCTTTAAATTGTAAAGCTGATGTGATAGTCCAACAATGGCAGCAGAGGTTTGTCTTGAATAAATGGCTTTAAGAGCTTCCCAGCACCCATTTGCGGTGTCTAGATTGCTGACATGCAGTAACTGAGATGATTCCAGTCCCAGAATCAAATTGCCATAAGCACGGTCCAAACGCAATTGCACTTCGTCAGAAACTGGAC
Organism: Charina bottae; assembly: GCA_023362775.1. NCBI lineage: Eukaryota > Metazoa > Chordata > Lepidosauria > Squamata > Charinaidae > Charina > Charina bottae. The sequence goes on along the minus strand of JALMGJ010000009.1, from coordinate 29,686 downwards.
CAGCTGGAGGTGGGTTTTCCACATATTGCCACAAGCCTTCTTTTAAAAAGAATGGTTTAATCTTCACATACCAGGTCCGATAGTTTGTGCCATCTAAGCGCTCAAAAGGCAGACTAGTCAGTCCTGCAGCAGCCATGCTGACCACTCAAAGAAAAACGTTTACTCTAAATGCAGCCTCAAATAACAAACCCCCTTTTACAGCCAGGTACAACGCAGCAAAAGCGTGACTTCCACACTGGGCACCATAACCTGTGGGATAATGCTGGCTTATGGGGTTAAGGCACAGAGTAATCAGACAGAGTGCAGCGTTTATGGCTAAAATATTTAATTGTAATAAAAGGCAATAAATGTATATACAGTTACATTATTGCAAAAAGGAAAAAACAAACGTACAAGCAGAGTTTGAAGACATGAAGGAGCCATGGCATGGCCTACACACACAGCCATGCATAGCTACGCACTTCCTAGTCTCCAGAAGGAGAACATACACACGAACATGGCTAAAAGACCGGACAGAAGTCAAGAAGCATAGAACACCATTTTGCATGGTTAGATATTCAGTCCTTCCAGCTTTCTGATTGGCTGGAAGTTAGGTGTGACACACGCTAGGCCTAAAGCATAGGCCATAGCAGTGCTGCATCTAAGCAAGCATGTGATTCCCCCCTCCCTTGCTCTACACAGAGCAAGGCTTCCCACAGAAGGAATCAGGACTTGTTCCCATGCAAACTAGCCAAAAACAATACACACGTGACAGTTGTTATCTGGCCACCTGGCTGTGCTTTGTAGAGAAAACAATCTGCCTCTTACATACGAGAAATCTGACAGTGGGCATGATCCCTCCCCTGTGGTCCAAGCCATTCTCCTCTGTGTGTCATGCTTTATTTTTCCCATGTTGAGGAAAGAATACTGCAGCTCAATGCAGCCCACCAAACAACGGATTGATGGGGGGGGGGAGCAGCATGCTAAAGCTAGGGGCCCAGCTCTCTCAAAATCTGGCTCTTGAGAGAGCTGGCTCTTCCATTTAGTAGTAGTATTTCATAGTATTGGAGTAGTATTTCTCCTCCAATCTCCAATCAGCTATTTGATGGGCTGATTTGGGCAGCAGAATTACACTCTGTCAAAACGGAAGATTTTTGTGCTCCAACCCCACCCAACTCCTAATAACAGCTGAAGAAGGAGAACAATGGGAGAGGAGAAAGGAGCAGAAAAGGTCTTTCAGAACTCCCCACTTCTGCAAGTGCAGCATTTTGATAGATGAATTTACCATGAATTAGCATGCCAGATGTCTAAACCCACCCATCCCTACATAATGCAAGATCAGGACTCATCTATACAGCTGCAAGCAGGAACAGAGGCTGTAGAGGTCGGATAGAGATGGGTTGTGTGGGCAGCAAATGTTATGCCAGGTTGGTTTATTCCCCAATTGAGGATGGGTGGATAGCACTTTAACTTGGCAGTGGGGAAAGGCCCTAACTTTAAAGTGGTGGGCTTTACTTTCAATAGGAATTGTCATCCAATTCTCAACATGTTTCTTAGGACATTTAAATTGTATTTAGCTGGGGTTATAATCCACAAAGCACTTAGCTTTAGCTTTCTCAGTAATCCAGTGTGCATCAGCAATAATGTCTCGTGTTCCTCGGCCTTTTCCCACTTGAACATCTGGCTTGTCTTTTTCCATGTAGGGCTCTAATCTACATTGGATGATCCTAAGCATTATTTTGCTAGCATGTGAAATTAAGGATATTGTATGATTAATAGGTACCACTTCGGTGGGTAGGTAACAGCGTTCCGCGCGCGTCATGCGGCCACGTGACCGTGGAAGCGTCTTCGGACAATGCTGGCTCTTTGGCTAACAAACAGAGATGAGCACCGGCCCCTAGAGTCGGACACAACTGCACAAATGTGCGGGGGGAACCTTTACTTTACCTATGATAATTTGCACATTCTGTTAAGTCTCCTTTTTTTGATAGTGGAATGTAGATTGACCTTTTCCAATCTGTTGGCCACTGTGTCATTCTCCAGATTTGCTGGCATAGTGTCAGGCCCAGTCCAAGAACAACGGAGAATCAGTCCATTCAAACTCCAGTTCTTTATTTGCTCACACCACATAGACAGAATCTTGCCAGACTAAAGCTACCTAACCTAAAGGGAAATAACCCGGGAGAACTCTAGGGAGGGGCTATTCTGAACCTCTTTGTTTTCCCACCACCTGGACTGTGCCTCCTCTTATCTCCTCCACCTCCTTGGAATGTGCTCCCTCCTTCCTGAGAACCAGCGGCACTGCCGAAATCCACCACATCACCCTCCCCTTCAGAGACACATTCCATAACACATAGCTTGGTTAGAACCTTGACTGATTCTTCTTCTGTTGCTTGCCATATCTCAGTGGGTATTTCATCAGTTCCTGTAGCCTTCTGACTTGGTAATGACCGGAGTGCTGGTCTAAATTCATCTTCTATTGGGAATAATAGAGTGCTGATATTATAAAGCAAATTGCTTGGTCAGTTGCAAAAAGGATCAGGCATAAATATAATGTGTAATTTTCACTGTGATCTAAAGGAAGCATTTTCATCATGCATTTTATAATATAAATTCTACACAGAACAACTAGTGATACACTTACTGCTGGTATACTGTATATTATAAAAATGGATGCACTTTGTTAGCTGCTCCCTCTTGTCACTGACTAATCAGCACTGGTATGATATAGAACATTTATAGCATTAACTAATGAGGTCAGAGACAGAAAGAAAAAAATCATTTGCATTATACTGCATAAAGTATATGAAAAGCCCCGAGTATCTTGGCGAGGAAATAAGAAAGAGAAGGAAAAGGGGAAACAAAGGGAAATGAAGGACAAAATGAATGAAGAACCAAATTGGAGGGAAAATCAAGGAAGATGGTGGAAGTTAGGGGAACTTGGGGGGAGGAGGAGGAAGAGAATATGTTTCCAGGAAACAATTAATTAAATCTTCAAAACAATCTATTCTTGCATACTTTGAACATATTGTGTGAAGACCTACTGTAGCTCTCTGGAGAAGGCCCTAGTGCTGGAAAAGGTGGAATGAAAGAGAAGAAGAGGAGGACCAGCAGCAAGGTGGATGGACTCAGTTACAGTGGTGATGGGTGCACCATTGGAAGACCTGAAGGACCAGGTTCAGGGATACATCCTCATTGAGAAAGTCTATCTATGTGGTCTCTAAGTGTCAACACTAACTTGATGGCACATAATCAATTCTTGCATAGATATGTACCCTGCCTTTTCTAACAAAGTTGAAGTATCACCAGTATTGTATAATTCTATATTTAGTCTCTTGTCCAAAAGGCTCAGGCTCTTTAATATTAAAAAAAAATGAGAGCAGAGGAGGAAAGAAATAAATTTCCCTTCACTTTTTTTTCCCTCTTGAGTTCCTGTTTCTTTCCCAAAGAAAGTATTATAAAATGATATAATAAAGTCTTCAAGAGCCAAGATCCGGCATCCTCACTGCCTGTCTTCATTTATTAGCAAAGATATCCCCCTCCTATAGCTCTCTGGCTCTAAAATCCTCACAAAGATACTTCTGTCTGAAGTTGTTTGGTATTGGTAGATTGAAAGATGGAATAAGTGAAAAATTGGAGCAGACAGCTACTGATTGCCCCTGCCTGCTCTTCTGCAGGATATGGATGAAAAGGTCAGTTTTGTGTGCTTGCTTTCTAGTTGGTGTAAGAAATACATATCTCAATATTTAAGGTTAAGCTTAAGTTCAGGAAGGTAGAAGAGCAGGAAAATGATGTCAGTATCAAGACTGTTTCAGAAAGTTTTCAGAATTTTTGAACTAACAGGGGATCCCCTTTCAGAACTTTTGGAAAACAATGAAATATATGCAGTGCTTATTATTTAGTATCCTTTATAAAATATACTATATAACCGCCCAGGGTCCCTCCTTGTGGGGGAGATGGGCGGGATATAAATGTGATAAATAAATAAATACTATACTATACTATACTATACTATACTATACTATACTATACGTATAACTTGGATATAAAATATGTTTGGTGTATTAAACTGAAGAATCTTGTTTATTCAGGTAGTAATTACAATTTTCCTTTAGTAGTTAATATAAATTTAGTAGTAATTATAAATGAATACATTTCCTTAAAATGACTTTAAGTTTTGTTGTATATAGAGCTATAATATGGCTAAGGGATGTAGCAGCTCTTCATTTCTTTCCTGGCCGAAACCCAATGCTTGAAAGCAGAAGAAACTATTAACACTTTGGTAAAGCAAAGGCAGTTCTTTATTTTGGATTTTGTCTACTACTGTATCAAAGAGATATAAAAGCACTAGAAAAAGCTGGGGTGAAAAACAAGCTGCAGGACTCACCTGCACAGCCTGCTTGCTGCAGTGCAAAGAAGCCCCACTGACTACTTGCCGAGGACAGGAATTCACAACATCCTCCTCAACCCAGCCCTGGCCCATCGCAAAGGCAGCATCCACCCATCTGATTTTGCTCCATGTCAAAAGTGCAGACCAGTGTTTCTCAGCCTTGGCAGCTTGACGATGTGTGCACTTCAACTCCATGCTGGCTGCGGAATTCTGGGAGTTGAAGTCCACACATCGTCAAGCTGCCAAGGTTGAGAGACACTGGTGCAGACAGTTGTCTAACTTCTGCAGGCCCATTAGTAGCAGCCCATCTGCCGCAAATCATTCCCAGCTACTTTTAAGAGCAGGGGCCTGCCCTGTTACTTTGGCCACCTGAGGTCCTTTCTGGCCCTTGGCCAGATTTTCAGGGCCATTTGCCTTTTCACAGCAGGAGAGTTGGGGGTCAGAAATGGGGAGAGCAGGGGAAATGGGTCTTATTGATGCCAGTTCTCTGGGCACTAAGAGGACCCACTTCCCCTCACAGGGTGGCTGTAGAGCCCTTTTCCATGCTTCCCTTCCAGCAGGGGAGGGAAAATGGTATGAAAGTAGATCTTCTACTGTGCTGGCTCGCCTCCAGAACAGATTGGAGAGCCTTGGCAGTCGGCCAGAGGTAAGGAATGCAGCCCAGAGTCACTTTGCACGGATAGCCAAGAGAGAGACAAACCAGTAATCTGTGTGCCGATAGTCAAAGGAGTGAAGCAAAGGGTAGTCAGTAATCCAAACCGGGTCAAGGAGTCCAGAAGTCCGGGTAACGATAATCCAAACAGGGTCAGGAACGCAGGCAACAAGACAGGATACCAGAGTGGTCGCGAAGCCAAAATGCAACGTTGCTCCCACAACTCCCTCACTGCTTTGTTGGTAATTTATCAGGAGCTCAGGAGCTGTCCTCTGGGTCCTGCAAAGACTCTCCCTGCCCTCTGTGTAACTCCCTAGCAGCCAGCCGAGCACTTTTCCTCCTGTCCTTTAAGGCGAGGCGCACACGCCTCCGCCTCTGCCCTTTGGGGGATTCAGGTGAGCTGGGAGGCTGATGGGATCCAGCTGGCTGCTGGCTAGAGGGTGGGGACAAACCACCATTCCCAGCTTGCTCCCCTGTATCCTCAGGTATTGCCAACTCCTGCGGTGCTGGGTCATTGTCTGGGACCGTGCCTGTGTCTGGGGCCTCGCCTGGCTCAATCCCCTGGAGGTTTGCCAGGGGCAGCTCGTCTTCTGACTCCTCACTGAGGCCCTGGGGCAGAGGCTGAACCAGGACACTATCCCCCCTCAGGGCCCCCTCCCCAAGAAGCCATGGGTCCTGGCTTGTGCGGATATGCCCGGTGGAAGTCCTGGACCAAGGCAGGGGCATGGACCTGAGCTGCGGGCTCCCAGGAGCGGTCTTCCGGCCTGTACCCTTCCCAGTCTACAAGGTATTGGAGGCACCCTCTCTGAATGCGGGAGTCCAAGATACGGGCCACCTCAAACTCCTCCTGGCCATCCACCATCACCGGTGGCGGCAGTGGCACAGAGGGACGATGGGGATCCGGAGGAGCGGCAGGCATCAGGAGGGACCGGTGGAACACGGGATGGATCCGGAGAGATGGGGGCAGGTCCAGGCGGAAAGCCACGGGGTTGACTCGTTCCACCACCGGGTACGGCCCGATAAAGCGGGTGTCCAGCTTCCTGGAGGGCCTCGAGCTGGGCAGATACCTGGTGGACAGCCACACACGGTCCCCTACTTGTAGGTCCTGGCGGGGCTGCCGCCGCCGGTCAACATTGGCCTTATAGGCCCGCTTAGCCTGCTCGAGGTGTTCCTTGAGCACGGAGTGTTGAGCCCGAAGTTCCTGGATGAAGGCCTCCGCTGCCGGAACTGTGGTACTGGGAAGGACGGATGGGAAGAAACGGGGGTGGTAGCCATAGAGGGTCATGAAAGGGGTCTGCCGGGTTGAAGAATTTAGGGAGTTATTGTAGGCGAACTCCGCCAGAGGTAGCAGGTCCGCCCAGTCATCTTGCTGGTGCCCCACGTAGCACCGTAGGTACTGCTCCAGCACCCCGTTCACCCTCTCTGTCTGGCCGTCCGACTGGGGGTGATGCGAGGAGGAGAGGTGCACCTCTGTGCCTAGCAGGGCGTGTAGCGCCTTCCAAAAGTGTGAGGAGAACTGGGAGCCCCGGTCACTCACCACCTGCTCGGGGAGGCCGTGCAGTCGGAAGATGTGTTGCACGTATAGCTGCGCCGTCTCCCGAGCGGTCGGGAGGCCGGTACACGGGATGAAGTGTCCCATCTTACTGAAGAGATCCACTGCCACCAGGATGCAGGAATAGGGGCCGGCCTTGGGGAGGTCGGTGATGAAATCCATCAACAGGGTGTGCCAGGGGCGTGGTGGAGTGGGCAGAGGGTGAAGGAGTCCTGGGGGTTTGCCCGGCTGGTTCTTCGCACGGCGGCACACTTCGCATGTCTGGACGTAGCGCGCCACGTCCGCCTGGACCTGGGGCCACCAAAACTCTCGGGTCAGCAGATGCAAAGTCTTATAGTGCCCGAAATGTCCAGCAGGGCGAGCGTCGTGGCACAGGGAGAGAACTTCCCTCCGTAGGGGCCCAGCCGGTATACACAAGCGGCCCTGGTGCATTAGCAGCCCGTCAGACACAGCGTAGTCCGATGTGGCCGGTGCAGGGGCTTGCTGCAGGTGGCACAACTGCTCTCGGGTCCAGGGGTCCCTTGCCTGCTGCTCTCGGAGCCGGTCCCGAAGTGTGGGCTGGGGAACGGTGGATGCGAACACCTCTGGGGCCAGTACGGTGGTCGGGGAGGCAGTCAGGTCTGCCGGGGGCATGTACTCCGGCTTCCGGGATAAAGCGTCGGCCCGCTTGTTTTGAGCGCTAGGAATGTACTCAATCCGGAAATTGAAGCAGGTGAAGAAGAGCGACCATCGAATCTGCCGCTGGTTCAAGCATCGGGCCGTCTGCAGATGCTCTAGGTTCTGGTGGTCCGTCCGGACGACCACCGGATGTCGGGCTCCCTCCAAATGATGCCTCCACACCTCAAAGGCCGTCTTTATGGCTAGAAGCTCCCGCTCCCAAATGGTGTAGTTACGCTCTGCAGGGGTGAGCTGGCGGGAATAGTATGCACAGGGACGCAGTGGCTCCATAGGGGTGGCCTGTTACGAGAGGACCGCCCCGATGGCGTAGCTGGAGGCGTCCGCCTCCACGATGAACGGGAGCTGGGGGTCTGGGTGGCGCAGCACTGGTTCTGTGGCGAAGCGGCTTTTTAAGTGTTGGAACGCCTGCTCCGCCTCTGCAGTCCACCGGAACGTCTCACGGGGTCTCAGTAGTTGGGTGAGCGGTACCACCAGAGTGGCATAGCCCTCAATAAATTGTCTGTAATAGTTCGCGAACCCCAGGAACCGTTGGAGCTCCTTTCGATTCCTGGGAGCTTGCCATTGCGTCACCGAGGTGACCTTGGCCGGGTCCATGGCTACACCCTCGGGAGTAAGGCGGTGGCCCAGGAAGTCCACTTCCCGGACATGAAACTCGCACTTCTCAAGCTTAGCGTAAAGCCGGTGCTCTCGTAGCCGCTGTAGAACCATACGGACATGCTCCACATGTCGGGCCGGGTCCCTGGAGTAGATGAGGATGTCATCTAGATAGACCACAACAAACCGGTCCAATAGGTCCCGAAATACGTCATTAATGAAGCGCTGGAAGACGGCGGGCGCATTACACAGTCCGAAGGGCATGACCAGATATTCGTACTGCCCATAGCGCGTCCCAAAGGCCGTCTTCCATTCGTCCCCATCCCGGATCCTGATCAGGTTGTAGGCGCCGCGCAGGTCCAGCTTGGTGAACAGCTGGGCCTGGCGCACCCGATCCAGTAGTTCCGGTATCAAGGGGAGTGGGTACCGGTCCCGGATGGTTATCCGGTTCAGCGCCCGATAGTCATTGCAGAGCCTCAGCTCCCCGCACTTCTTCTTCACAAAGAGCACAGGGGCTGAGGTCGGGGATCTGGAGGGCCGAATGAAACCCCTCTGCCGGTTCTTGGCTAAAAAGTCCCAGAGGGCAGCCTGTTCCGGCTCCGACAATGAGTACAGCCGGCCTGCGGGCAGGGGGGTATCAGGCTTGAGGTTAATTCCGCAGTCGTAGGGCCGATGGGGCGGTAACCGGTCTGCCCCCTTCTCCTCAAAGACATCCCCAAACTCCTGGTATTCCGGGGGAAGGGCAGGAGTCCCCTCGGCGCTGGTGGCCCCCAGGAGTGCCTTGACAGCCAAGTGCGGGCAAGGTTCCCGGAACTGGAGTCGCTGGCGAGCCCAGTCTATCATTGGGTTGTGCCGCTCCAGCCAGTCTATCCCTAGCACCAGCGGGAACCGGGGCATCTTGGTGATGTCCATGCGCAGCCGCTCCTGGTGCTGGCCCACAACCATGGTGAGGAGCGCCGTCTCCTGGATCACCGGGCCCGACTGCAGCAGCCGCCCGTCAATGGCCTCCATGGACATGGGCACCTTTTTTGCGCGGAGCGGGACCTGCTGCTGGGCTGCAAAGTCACTGTCCATATAGGAGCAGGAAGCCCCTGAGTCCACTAAGGCATGGGACAGGAGCCACTGCCCTGCCCGCAGCCGCAGCCTGACCAGCAGCAGCAGGTGCTAGAGTCCCTCTCCTGTTGGCCTGTGGGCAGAGGCGGCACGCCCCAGGTCGCTCGGCCGGCACTGACCTGGGGCTGCCAGTTTCCTGGCACTGACTGCTTTTCGGGGCACGAGCTGGCATAATGCCCCGGCCCACCACAGTAGAGGCACAGGTTGGCCCGGCGCCTCCTCTCCTTTTCCTCCCGAGTAAGCCGGGGCCGAGCAGCCCCCAGCTGCATTGGCTCTGGCGCGGTTGGGCTGTGGCCACCAGGGGGCCAGGGAGCCGTAGGTGCAGGAGGCCGGTGGCGCCCTAGCCCGGGATCAACACGTCCCCGGCGGGCCTGGCGCCTGTCCTCCAGCCGCCCATCGATGCGGAGGCACAACTGGATGGTTTGCTCCAGGGTGGTAGGGTGTTCCACCCAAACTACCTCGTCCAGCATGGGCTCAGACAGCCCCTCTAGATACTGGTCCCGCAGGGCAGCCTCATTCCAGTCCAAATCCTGGGCATAGAGCCGAAACTCGGCTGTGTAGTCTGCCACCGACCCTTTTCCCTGTTGCAGCCGCCTGATCTGCCGGTTGGCTCTGGCCAGGGCTTGAGGCTCCTCAAAGGCACTCCTGAATTGTGCCAGGAAGGCAGGGTAGTTGTTCAGGAGCGGAGAGTCAGCCACCAGGAACGGGGTGGCCCATTTAGCCGCACGGCCCTTTAAGAGGCTGATAAGGAAACAGACCTTGGTTTGGTCTGACACAAAATCCCTCTCCCGTACCTTCATGTATAACGTGCATTGTCCCAAGAAGGCAGGAAAGTCCTCAGGCTTGCCCTCATATTTCTCAGGAGGGCTCACTGGGCACTTGCTGGGCACGGCAGCCACCGTGGCCAGCTGCAGTTGTAGCTGGCCCACAAGCCCCGTACGTTGGTCTACTTGTGTGGCCAGCGTCTGGTTCTGAGCTGCCAAATTAGCCATCGCATCGGCAGCTGGATTAGTCATGCTGCCAACAAAACGTCCTTCTCTCTCTCAGCGTTTGTTTGGGGTGGGAGCAAACTGTGCTGGCTCGCCTCCAGAACAGATTGGAGAGTCTTGGCAGTCGGCCAGAGGTAAGGAATGCAGCCCAGAGTCACTTTGCACGGATAGCCAAGAGAGAGACAAACCAGTAATCTGTGTGCCGATAGTCAAAGGAGTGAAGCAAAGGGTAGTCAGTAATCCAAACTGGGTCAAGGAGTCCAGAAGTCCGGGTAACGATAATCCAAACAGGGTCAGGAACGCAGGCAACAAGACAGGATACCAGAGTGGTCGCGAAGCCAAAATGCAACGTTGCTCCCACAACTCCCTCACTGCTTTGTTGGTAATTTATCAGGAGCTCAGGAGCTGTCCTCTGGGTCCTGCAAAGACTCTCCCTGCCCTCTGCGTAACTCCCTAGCAGCCAGCCGAGCACTTTTCCTCCTGTCCTTTAAGGCGAGGCGCACACGCCTCTGCCTCTGCCCTTTGGGGGATTCAGGTGAGCTGGGAGGCTGATGGGATCCAGCTGGCTGCTGGCTAGAGGGTGGGGACAAACCGCAATCCCCAGCTTGCTCCCCTGTAGCCTCGGTTGCTGGCTGCTGGCTAGAGGGTGGGGACAAACCACCATTCCCAGCTTGCTCCCCTGTATCCTCAGGTATTGCCAACTCCTGCGGTGCTGGGTCATTGTCTGGGACCGTGCCTGCATCTGGGGCCTCGCCTGGCTCAATCCCCTGGAGGTTTGCCAGGGGCAGCTCATCTTCTGACTCCTCACTGAGGCCCTGGGGCAGAGGCTGAACCAGGACATCTACCTACATCCCCACACTAAGGCCGTAGCAGTGCGGAAGTCTGACTGCAAAACCCTGAGGTTCAGAATGCCCCACCACCACCACCCGCTTAGGCCCTGCTAACCCGAAGCCATGGAGGGGTGCTTTAAATATATGCCCCATGGTCTTTCAAAAGACCTCTGGACATAGGACACCTTGATGCATGTCCAGCAATATGGCTCCCCTGTAGCTTTGGTGCTACAGGGACAAAGCTGTGGGGAAATAGCTGTACCATGGTGTAGACCCATGTACTACAATCCCCTCCTGCTTCCTGTGCAGATAGAACCCTTATTCTGCCCTGTTGCTGAGGCAGAATAGGGGTTGTAAATGAAGTCAGCTTTATTTTAGACTGGCATAGTATTCTGTGGCTCCCCACTGGATAATGGCATTTCGGTGCTGCCAGGCAGAAGAGCCCTCCAGAGACACGCTTGACCACATAAAACTATCTCTAGTCTCACTTCTGAATCGGATGTCCTATCAGCACTTTCCAATGCTTCTAAGCCTTTACTTTTAGCATTTCTTTCTGAAAACTGAAGGTTTCCATTTACTGGGACAACCTTCTCTATTCTTGCATGGCTTTGTTTATTTCTTGATTTGGCAAGACTGTTTCAAAACACAGAACATTTTCCTCTACATCTAAATTATTGTAGGTATAATTTCAAAAGAAGATAGTGGGAAATATTTCGTAACCCTTTTTTTCCTCTCCATTTTCCCATTTTTTTCCTAGAAAAAATGTTCTTCCCACCTTTTTTTTTTCCAGACCTTTGTATCTCTAGTTTCACGCAATTACCATAATCAAAAGAATGAGACAGGCAGAACTCAGAAAATTCATCTTTTCAGCTGCCTCAAAAAATGAAAAGTTCAGCAAATGAGTAGCGATGATTCTAACACAATTGCAGATGGGTTCATAGCCTGAAGAATAAAAGCAAACCTATCTTTTGGGTTCTGCTTTGTGAGGCTGAAAAGGTTCTCTTTTGTATATAGAATTAAACTGCTATTATATTACGAACTAACAACTAAGGTTTTTAAAGAAACATTAATTGTAATGCTTTTAAACCTGAATAAAATTATTTTTAAAAGAAACTAACCTGCTACAAACTCCTAACTACAGAACAAATAACATCAGAGCAAAAAAAAGCAAATTGAAAGCTTTTCCCTTGTGTTTTATATTCACACTGCACACAGATTGTTTGATGTGCCATCTAATTTGTTAATGATATAAGTTGCAATGAGATCTGGTGGGAAAATGGAACATGGATCAAATAATGCTTTTTTATGATTTCAGAGAAGCTTTTGTTTTTTTCATAACTAAATCAATGTCTATTAGACAGTTTGGCAATTTTAACTCTTTTGCAAATGAAAAAGTTTTATTTTGCTATATCAAATTGGACTTACTGTTACTATGGGAGAAGAAATGCTAAGGACTCACCCACTTACCATGCTAATCATTTTAGAGAACATGTCCTTGTGACAGCCTTTGTCTCATCTACAGCCCACTGTGGAGGCAGCAGACATTCATCCTTAGCTGTTCCAGTTTTAAAGTAGAATTTTCTACCTACTCCCAGGGCAAATCTTGGCATACAAATGATCTTCAATGCCTCATTCATAATCTTGGTGATGACAACTCCTGATCCCCTACTGGCCACTATCCCTTCTCTTCAGTCACTGAGTATTGCCTTCATGGGCTGCAGGAAAAAACAGACACCTGGCTTCCACAGAGGTATATGCCTATGTATTACTTGACCTGTGCTCCATAACATGCCATTCAGGCATTATGTGAGTTTCGTACATTGGCATAATGGTCTCCTGGAAGATGACTAGATCGGAGGAGGAGGACGACGACGCTCTGCTGGTCAGTTTCAGCTGGGAAAGAAATGTATGGTTGATTCTGTCCTGCACTCATTTAATAAATGCATTACATTTTTCTGCTGCTTTTGCCAACAACCAGTTTTGCTTGGCCTTATTCTGAGCTGTTATTACTTTGGGAAGTAATACTCTACTCTACTCTACTCTACTCTACTCTACTCTACTCTACTCTACTCCCATTTGATGTATTCGTAGAATACTATATGTACAGGTGCTCAACCCTGTCATTCCATTGCAGCATTTCTCCAACTAAGGTGTTTGGGAACTGGGGTGAAACTGACAAAAGTTCTTCCTGTCGGTTCCCCTTCTAGCCTAAGTGACAGAAAGACTGGTAAACCCCCATCCGAAAGTAGCTTAGCTCATAGGACAAGCTGGAATGAAGTATGAAGGAAACCTCTCAGTGTACCTTGAGGGCTCCATCCTGCTACCTCTTGCATCCTGGTCTGCGAACCACTAACCTGCCTGCTGGGGTATTTTTTGACACATTAGTCTTCTGGAAGATCAGTAGCCCAATAAAGCCATGTTCAGAAGCACCCAAATGACAGGTTACCAGCACAGAGCATCTCAGCCCAATGTCCTGTTACTCAAGCAACTAGCAAGGTAGCTAAAGCGCTTGCTCGTGCTCATCCAACCTGACCTGTTCCGACTAAGAACCAATGCAGGAAGGGGTGAAATAATAATCTTTATTTACAACAGAGTACACACACAATGAGTAAAATAGTGGATGGTTCTTACGCACAAATGTGCTAGTCCGATACCGGCATGAAGCGGGAAGCCACCACGTGGCGGCAGGTCAAGTCCTTGCACTGCAGACCAGCGCTGCAGCAGGACAAGATTAAAATCCAAGGTCCAACACGGTGACTAGGCACGGCTTGAGTTCATGGATGAGCGCGGTGGCAAGACAAGGCTCGAAAACAGGAACAGGCGCATCCTTGAGGCGAGGCTTGAGTTCCAAATCCAGCACGGCGGCAAGGCAAGGCTGGAGTTCAGAGTCCGACACAGCAGCAAGACAAGGCTGGGAATCACGATCCAACGCGGCTGCGCAGCAAGGCTGAAAGTCATGAATCAGCGTGGCAGCAAGGCGAGGCGGGAACTCCCGGTCTGACGTGGCAGCAAGGCAAGGTGGAAACTCTCGGACTGGCGCAGTGGCGATGCAAGGCAAGGAGTCTGTTTCTGGCACGGCGGCAAGGCAGGGCTCGATATTGGGACCTGGAGCAGTGGCAAGGCAAGGCTCACGTGTGAGGCCTGGAGCGGCGGCAAGGCAAGGCTTGAGGTTACAGTCAGGAACAGTGGCTAGGCAAGGCTCGACATCTCGGTCAGGAGTGGCAGCAAGGCAAGGCTCGAGTTCACGGTCTGGAGTGGCGGCAAGGCAAGGCTCAGGGTCCGGGTCTGGGTCTGGCACGGAGTCTCAAGGTGTTGGTGTAATGCGGTTAGAATGGTTGTCTCTGGCAACCTGTGCAGGCTTCATAGCCTTTTTATTCTTACGATTTTTGTGCCGTTTGCAGGCGGGAGCCAATTGTGCCTTGCACTGCTCGGCCCACCTTTCCAACCTCATTTCTCATGCGCTGATAGGTGGAGGTGGTTCTTCCTCCTGGCTTTCCCCAATCAGCGGCTCCAAATCTGACCCACCACCTGATTTGAATTTCACACCTTCCCAGCTCTTTCCCACTTTTTCCCTTACTGGCCTGTCCTCTTCCGACTCGGACTCAACCTCCATCCTGACACAACCACACTTTAAGGGAAATAAGTGGTGGTTTTCTCCACTGGCTGCTGACACTGGATGGAAGGAGAAACAAGGCCAGAGCAGTCGGCCTATCAGTGCTTTTAAATTGTCCCACAGTAAGGACAGGACCCTTCACAACCTCCATTACTGGAGCAGATTAGAGCTTGGCTGTTGAGGCAGCCCAAATTACGCCAGCAGCACTTTTCTGTTGTGTAAGGACTGGAGGAATCCCATTAGCATGGTGGAGAGGAAGAGCCCTGAACTAAACTTCATACTTGAGGATATTTTTGGAAACAATTATATGTATAAATATAAAACTTTTGTGGATGTTGTACTGTTAATTAAATAACAGAAGTATTAAACAAACAAAGAAAAACCAATAAGAACTACTATAGCCCTTATAAAAAGGTTTAAGATATGAAAACAGCAACGAATGATGCTTTGAAGATCCTCTGAATTGGAGAGTCTGCATCAACTTCCAGGAGGTTGTTAATAAGGAAATTGTTGAAGCTCTGGGATTATTGATTCTTTGCTCTTTTCATCCTATTGACCAATATGTGCATTTGGAGTAGAGAGGGCAAGCAAAGGATTCACTTTGCCTTTGCTCTGCTTTCTCCTGATTGGATGGCTTGTGTTCCTAAGCTCCCCACTCCAACATGCTTCTGCAGAAAGGAATACTTCCTTCCCTTCCCAAGATAGCTGAAAGTTCAAGCATTCTATCACAGCATATATCTTCCATTATCAATCTCCCTTGTCATTTGGACTGTACGCATCTGTCTCTAGATACTCTTAAGGGGCTTGTTTCTATTCACACCTTTGTGTTCTGCTAGTGGATGAACTGGAGGATTGCAATCAGGGTTACTTCAATCCTATAGAAGCGAGACAGGCCTCCTTCAAATAGGAGTTGTATTTTAGTTCAGCTGGAAGAGAAAGCTGGCTTAGGCTGAGGCCAGCACTGACCCGCACAAATCTATTTCATTGACTGACTGATTAGGTGCCATCAAGTTGTTGTCGACTCTTAGCAACCACATAGATAGATTTTCTCCATGATGATCTGTCCCTCACCTGATCTTTCAAGTCTTCCAACTGTGCACCCATCACCACTGTAACTGAGTCCATCCACCTTGCTGCTGGTCATCCTCTTCTTCCCTTTCTTCTCTTTCTTCCACCTTTCCCAGTATTAGAGCCTTCTCCAGAGAGCCAGGTCTTCACAGAATGTGTCTGAAGTAGAATAATTTGAGCCTGACAAACCTATTACAACTCATTAAGCTAAATCCGTGTTTCAAGGAGCTTAAGCTAGCCTTACAAATGATGATACCGGAACTCATGTGGAGGATTGCATTTCAATTTTGGTCAAGTATGTTTTACAGAAAATGAAAGTAATACTTAGCTCAAAGGGATTGAGAAAAAAGGAGAAAAATGGTGTATGGGAGTTAAGAAGTTTTTGTAATACATTTACTGAAATAATCTATGACTCAATAACCCTGAGTGGATAAACCATATATAATAACTTCTTGGGCAGAGGGCAAATTGAACACAGTAAGCAGCATGAACTTTTAAAAAGTCTTTAATTTGTTCTATTGGTTTCCTGGTTGTTTAATAGTCAAAACACTTTTTTAGCTTAGAGGTTTAACTTGTTGTTCACATTATAAAGACCTGTAAAGATAGTGGCCATTAGAAAAAGGAACAAGGAGTGTTTGCCTAAAAACTTCTAAATAGGAGGCTTGGGTATGAGGATGAGGCCCCTCTAGCCATCCTCTCCACAATGATCTCCAAACTTGGGCTGAAATCTAAGATTTTATACAAACAGAAATTGCACACAAAATAACATATATTAAGGAAAGTTGTATTTAAAAATTAATCTTCTTGCCTTTTTTAAAAAAAACATGGAATGATTCATCAATTTAATGGAAAAGATTTTTGGTTGAGCATCTGGGAGCTTTATGTTAAAGTTTGGGAAATGTATTTCTAGCCATCCAGCTGGCATATAGCCAGCAGCATCTCCAGAGGGAAGGGGTGTCCAAAAATGCTAGATAGCAGACATGGCATCACAATGCAAATTTTGTCCTGTACGTCCACCATTCTGAAGCCAGCAATTGTCACTGCTGATTCCCTTGCTATACATACTAATAAGAAGTCAGGTGAAATAAATGCATATGAAACATATTTTGGAAAATAATGTAACTTTGCCTATATTATTAAATGGAGTTCAGAAGAGAATAATTTCATTAATTCTTAACATTTAACTTCCAATATGTCTATGAAGGTTCTCAATTTAACTTCCAAGATTTCTATTTTATTAAGCACAATAATGAGCAAGTAGCATCTGTTGAGATCAGTGTGTGGTGACCTCAGCAGTTTATGGTAGATTTCCTTTTCTTAAAATTACAGGTTCAGGAAATTTGACTGATAGTTGATAATGTTGGAATTCAGCAAATCAAGTATGCCTCATTAGCATATGGGTGATTGCTCTAGGAGGCAAACTCTGTGCTAGAGGAAGCTGCTTGTTGCCCCTCCCACTTCCTCTTCTCTCTCTCTGCTCCTTCCACCGACAGAGAAGCAGCATGCAAGCTGCTCTCCCTCCATCTTGGCCACATGGACGGGCATAGGAGATTCCCCCCCCCCTTCTCCACACAGCCTCTGGCAGAAAACAGGGCCAGAGGTATGCAGTTTAGGGAACAGAAAGAAGAACTGAAACCAATTTTCTACTGAAATGGCTGTACCTGGACAAAATAAATGTAAGAACTCTTTTGTACTTACTTTTTGTACCTGCAATGTCTAAGCATGTGTTTCTTTATGCTTGGGTGGGCTAAAAGTGTAAGAATAAGAACCTGAATCTCTCTAACGTGCTCACAGGCTGTGTATTTAAACAATATTCCTTTTTCTGCCCCCAGGGGTTTACACAACGTTAAGCTCTGCTCCATTCTCTGGTTCTAACAGGCCACTGAATGATCTTCAACAGGTTATGGGCCCAGGATTTTGTAGAAAGAGGTTTTGTTTTTAAACAGCAGGAATTTTTCCTTTTTGCCTTGTTTTATTTTTGAGCAGAAATTTTCTTTTTTTGCTGGTTTTGCATGAGCATTGTTGTTTTTGAGAGAATACTCAGTCTAACTACTGAAGAGGTTTCTTACACAAGGAAATAGCCTTAAGCATAAAGGTGTACTCCTGCCTCACAATCCAGTGATTTTTAAACTAAAACCCAGAGAGTTTTATCCCTGGAAGATATGGGTGGAAAGGCAGGCAAGGATTTTTAATCTACATAATATTTTGAATGAAGATCCTCCTAGTCCAGATTCAGCAGCATATGCAGACTGGATGGCCAATGATCTTAAGCTCCAAGGCTTGATCATGAATTCCTTAAGTGCACAAATGCTGGTACAAATCCAGCACAGAGATAATGTGAGAGGAATGATGGAAGAATTGTTTAAACTCTATGGCAGGGCTTTCCAAACTTTTGCCATTGGCGACACACCAACGGCTGGCCCACAAAAAGCTGGAAGCGCCACCACCAGTGTGGCGCAAAAACCAGAAATGCCGGCGGTGGTGCTTCCGGGTTGCTGCCATGGCGGCAGCGGCTGCCCCTTTGAAAGGGCAGGCTCTGGGAACCCCAAAAATGGCCTCGGTTCTGGCATACCCATCCCTATTAATGAGCTATTGCAAAGACTATACTTATTCCATGAAGACTGCATCATGAGGAACTTCTCTCTTTCAGATTTGGAGTGGGGTACCAAAATATCAATCACAGATATTTGTTTCTTGGTCTACCTAGGGAAGACTGTGGGCAGGAGTTAAAGGCACTTGTCTCAGAATGTCAAGAGTAGCAGTTTTTCAGAGCAGAATAGGTTTTGCTTGGGTTCATCATAACATGATGAATATTTGCATCAGAGAGAATACCCAGAAGATACTAGGGAAGGTATAAGGAAATGGGAGAATTTGAGCTTTAGGGGAATTCCTAGTTGGCCATTAACAGCTGATCTTAATGGAGGAAGCCCATGGCTGTTGGCAAATGTGGGCACCACCACATGTTCCCACATGTTGCCCCCTTCCAAAACCAGCTCTGTACCTGTACAATCCCAGGCTATCCTCTATGCTCAGCAATTGAGCTGGTTTATCCAGAACTGTATTGAAGATGCTTTCCCATTTGATAAGCTGAAGCTCTGTAGAATGTATGGGTATGGCATTTCCCTATTGGCAGGAACTCTTGTTTTACTTCTTTTATTACTTTTATTTGAGGGACCACCTATCTCTGATTATTTCTGCCTGGCTGATGAGATCGGGCAGAGTGGGTGTGCTTCAGGTTCCTTCGATAAAACAGAGTCATGTATCAGGACCCAGAAAACATGCCTTCTCTGCCTCAGTGCTTGCACCCTGGAACAGCATCCCCCAGAGATTTGTATGGCTCCAACCCTAATGACCTTCAGAAAGTCACTGAAAACTTGACTATTTTCACAGGCCTTGGGACAGGGTGGTGGTTGAGTCCCTATAGATTGTTTTGTTGTTATTGAGTCTTGCTTCTGGGTGCTTATGATCCATTTCTGTTTTAAGTGTTCCTACTTTTTAAATGTAAGCCACCCAAAGTCATCTGGAGTCAGGTGGCCTCTAAACTGAATGAATGGGTGGATGGGATGGGATGGGATGGGACAGTGTCTAGATGGCTTTGCAACTTTTCACCTTTGTGACTATTCTGGTTTTTTGGAGATCACCAGAGAAATCAGCATTTGATAAATTAAAAACATGATCAAGG
This sequence comes from Charina bottae, assembly GCA_023362775.1. Lineage (NCBI taxonomy): Eukaryota > Metazoa > Chordata > Lepidosauria > Squamata > Charinaidae > Charina > Charina bottae. Next base: position 10,546 of record JALMGJ010000009.1, on the reverse strand, counting down.
GATCAAGGCACTGACATAATGCCATAACTCATGAGCGTTTCAATTGGAGGTCAGCCTTTATTAATGGCGCTATGGACTTTGAAGAAGCACGAGTACAGGGCGAAAAGGAGAAAAGAGCTAAAAGGAAGGCATGTCAGGCAAACCCTCATCATGACCGTCTCCCACCCGGAAACCTATGCCCTCACTGTGGGAGGTTGTGCGGATCCAGAATTGGCCTTTATAGCCACTTACTTAATACTTTAACACACTGTTATAATTTTACCTTTGGAAGACAATCTTACTCGGCTACGAGTGATTGCCAATGATGATATTTTGAGTTCTCCTGTTGAGCAGCTGAAAGGAACAATGATTGTGTTCTCAGCATTTTGAGGTTGGTGGCAGTAAAGACAATTGCTGCTTGTCATGAAATTGCTTTTAAAGGAATGGAGAGCAGAAATAGTAGCTTGTTTTGGAATTGCCTGTTGCTGTTGTAAATATAGAAGAAATTTGTGGAGAGAAATTTTGTATTTTGTGTATTTTGTTTTGACAAACAATCACAAAATATTTTTGTTTTGGCTACTAACACATCTGAAGCAAAGAGTGCTAAAATATTGGCATTGTTTTAAGGAACAGATATACATCAAAACTGAATGTTGAGTGAACATCTCCAGCCTGAATTACCCTGAATATCCAGCCAGCATGGATTATTGGCCATGACAGCTGAGAATTCTGGGAGTGTTATTCCTGACAACTTGGTCTGACAGTCTGGTGAAATTTTATTTTTAGATGTTAAACTCAATTCATTACCAAAAGTACTCTATACAATTATGCGCATATTAATGCTATGCAGCAAATAATGGGAAAAATCAACCAGAAAATCAATCAATCAATCAATCAATCAATTAATATCTCTCTCTCTCTCTCTCTCTCTCTTTTTTTTTTTTTTAACTTAAAGCTGTAATCCAACCCATTTGGAAGGTATTAGGTTTGAGAAAGTGAGCCTATTACAAACCATATTCCTGTTTCCTTAAACAGAAAAATAAATAAATACTGCTCTTATAAATATGTTTGCACACAGGAGACCTGTAATAAATTGCTCATAATGCTATAGGCACTACTGATTTTGTGTATGTGGACTTCATTTGCCATATAATCATTTATATTATATGTGATAATAAAGGCATTTGGGATTCTGTTCTTCAGATAGAAGCTTGAGTTAGCTTCTATCTGAAAATGCTTATAGGATACTGAACCAAGATTTTTTTTATTAAACCTGTAAACTCCTATTGCCTGTGTAATCAAAGTTTACTTTAACTGAGGATTCTGCTCAATTGAAAGAGATTTCTCTGTTCATGTAAGACTCTTGTGGTGAAGAAACCTAAAATTTTCCTTAGGTCACACATTTTCCAAATGAATATTTAGAAAAAGTCCATGGGAAATCCGACTCTTCCTCTAAAACCTGTCTTTTGGCTAACTGAAGATTTAAGGATTTTTTTTCTCTGCTTCTTCAAGTTATGCAATGAAGCTGCTTAGCATATTTGGCAAAAAATATCCTTCAGACATGCAGTGTAACAATTATATATCCCCCCATGTTTCTTAAAATGCATTTATTCTACTTCTAACCATCTTCCTACTCGAGAAATTACTTGAGGTGATGAGAGTTTTCTAGCAGGCAAAATAGAAGGGAGGGAGGGAGGGAGGGAGGGAGGGAGGGAGGAAGGACCTTCTTCTAATACTTTTCCCTACTATACTGCTATTATTCCATTCAAGCTGACAGCCACTCAGGTTGCTTTAGAGTAGGGAAAACAAGCCATTGGGATGAGCGTACCATTCAAAAATATATCAGCTGGTCCTAGCTGTTGCATTCAGGTTGTCTGAAAAGTTATTTGGGTGAGTTAAGGATGTTGGTTGGTTTGTTCCCATGTTGGTCTGACTCCGTTGTCCTGAAGAATCTAAGGAACAGTCTATAACAGAAATGAACTTCTCTCCTCCCTACTAAAAATGTGACTTCAGTGGCACTTTCTCTTCAGCACCTCCCAATCTACTAAGCACAAAGGGCAACAGGGTGCAGATAGAGAAGGATTTACTATGTGTCCCTTCTTTGCCTATCCCTCTGCCTGCTCTGTTTATGAGGTGGCTTATCTCAGGTCACTTCCTTCTGCCCTTCTTCCAAGGCACACACCGGGTGGCAGATGCTGACACTGGGCCTGATCCCATTCTCTGAGAAAAACGTCTCAGTCTCATTTACTCTCTTAGCAGATCCAACATCTTCCTTGCCCTGGTACAAGGATGGCCCTCTAACCATTTCCCATGCACACGTCCTCATGCTCCCATTTGAGGCCCCATGAGAACAGCTTTAGGTGCCACCTTCTGGAAGTGGTGTTTTCCCTAATACCCACCCAAAGACTTTGTGTGCAGGCCATGTGTTGGTGTGCATCAGGGAGGTGGTCTGATATGACATGCTCCATGCTGGCAATCTTGTGGCTCCCATTAAGGCTGCTGCTTTCTTGGGGGACCATCCCCTGGTCCTTGACCTCTTCATCTGCCCCTCAGCCCTCTTCTGGCTGCAAGGGAAACTAGAACTCCAGCTTTCGCAGCTACTTTTTTTTTACTTTTCTAAATGGGTTGGTCCACTAGAGAGTGCAAAATCTTGAAATTGACTAGCACCTGCCTGACTTAACACATGTAATTGAAAGGAATCGGCTCTTGCATTTTTGTAGTCTACCTGGCAGATAATTCCCTTTGCAGTGGCTGTTGCTCCCAAAGAAGCCCTGATAACTCACATAAAGTTCCTAGGGTAGTTTTCAGCTCCCACATTGGTTCCCACAGATAAACTCCTTTCTCACACTGCAGATTTTCAGTAACACTTAACCAGAAGCTGCATTTTAGCTACACAAATCGAGACAACCACCACATGGCATCAAGAAACATAAAACACTCTAACGGTTTGTTGTCACCTAGTGCTTGATAGGTCAAAGAATGATCTGGTTGACTCTTACACTTTATATATATAAATAATATTGAAGTATATAAATATAAATAAAAAATATATAAATATAAATATAAATAATATAAATATAAATATAAATATAAATATAAATATAAATATAAATATAAATATAAATATAAATATAAATATAAATATAAATATAAGTGAGGGGCGTGGTGGCTCAGCGGGTAAGACGCCAGGCTTGTCGATTGGAAGATCGCAAGTTCGGAGGTTCGAATCCCTAGCCCCGCGTGACGGAGTGAGCTCCCGCACTAGCTCCAGCTCTTGCCAACCTAGCAATTCGAATATATATATGACCACCTGGGATATGGATATATATATATATATATATATATATATATATATATATATATCTATCTATCTATCTATCTATCTATCTATCTATCTATCTATCTATCTATCCCACCTGGGTCATGAAAAGCCTCCTCTAATTGGCAGGCATAATTATCTGGTTACTCAAAAAGTGTTCTTTTTTCTTTCCTGTTACACTGTTGACTGATTGAACTTCAATATAAATATAAATATAAATATACAGTATTTGAAGTTCAATCAGTCAACAGTGTAACAGGAAAGAAAAAAGAAAACTTTTTGAGTAACCAGATAATTATGCCTGCCAATTAGAGGAGGCTTTTCATGACCCAGGTGGACTTGGGTGGGGCTGGAATTTCAGCTGAGGGAGCCACCAACCACATGTTAAAGCTGCATAGAAAGCAGCACAGCATCATCATTCCAGGTGCATGATAAGGGCATGTTGTGGAGACTACAAATTGAGGATAACATGATTACCTGCCAGCTCTGGCCCTACCTGGCAAAGCAGCTGTGTGGATATGGCTCTCTTTTCCTCTAGCCCTTTGAACTTGTCCTCTTGCAGATGAATATAATGAAATCATAATTTGGGGGGGGGAAATCATCGCATGAAAGGATACATTTGCATATCTATCATGTTTAAAACAACATTGATTCTCATGGCTTTTTAAAATGGGAATGAAATTGAAGATGTGAACATTTGCTGCCATCACATACCATTAAACAGTAGAAGCGCCTTCTCCACTACTTTCATTAGCAAAAATGTTTGCACAGTGAGCATTTAAACTCGCCATCCATCTGGCTTTGAGGAGAGGGAAAGCAATACAGACCCCTTTCCCCCTCTCTTGTGCCTATATTTCCAGATAAGATCTGATTTTCTTCCCATCTCACAGTAATACAGCAGCAGGCTGGTCAAATCTCCTTATGTGAGACATATCCTGGTGACAAAATGAGAGCCACTATTTTGGACTTCAGGAAAAGTTCTAAATCACTCTTACTGCAGACTTGCTTAACCAACTGCCACCAACTTACTAATAAAATCCAACCACTATGGTATATAACAGACCTTACAGCCCACACAGAGCTTATAAAATGCCTGTTCATTTGCTGCTTGTCCAAGTGTATTACTAAGCATATTAGTACAGGAGGAGCTATTAAAAAACCTAGGGTATGATGGATACGTAACAGTAAAAAACCCATCGTTTGTATTCTGAAGCTTTACAAAAAACTGAGGGTTATCTCTTTCATACACATACACTTTCCTGGATTTTTGAGAAGTGGCAAGATTCAGAAGATAGATATGGAAGCTGGTGTCAGAGATCGGCAGATCTCTGCCAAAGACGCTAGACGGGATGCACATTCCAGGAGGCTGCAAGTGACACAAAAGAGACGCCGGCTTTGAAGTAGACCGGTTCGCACCTAGCTGACGATCGCGAATACACATCTCCGCGAGCGGATGTCTGAGCAGCTTGGAAAGGCACGAGTTACACGTGTCACCACCAAAGAACCTTGGGGGGGGGGAAGGGAAGTTTTAAATGTGCAGGCTTTACAGGTTCCAGCCATTCAAGTCTTTGTTTGTGTTAACTTCTGTATGCTGTAATAAACTCTTCTGCTTCTAAGAACTCATGTGTCTGTGAGTTACTCTAGAGCAGGGAGATTATAGATATCGGATGGAGTGCCTTACATAAAGACTTGAATCAAAAAATTTTACTACCTATCCCGGGGATTACTCTGATATTCAGCGAACCCCCGGTTGAAGGTGGCCACGCACACAACCACACCTCAATAACGTAGCACGAAATGGAAACGGTAGAGGTGGCAGAAATCCGCGAAGAAGCCGGACCCAGCTCAGCAAGCACCCAGAAGATGGAGAGAGCTGCAGGCGAGCGGGAGAGCAAAAAAGCACAGAAGAAGGAAAACCACATAGAGGTAACCAAAACCCCCCTTCATCTAAGCAGTACCGAGCCAAGGCTAGCAGGATGGTCCGTAGCTGTGGGCTGGTCCGTAGCTGTGGGCGAAGGGATAGCGGAGAAAGGGGGAAAAGGCAACCAGAAGAGGGTCACACCAACCCAGCACATTGTGCGGTTGGAAGAGCAGATGTCCAATGTGCAGTTAAATATAGGACTGCTGATCAACAAAATGGACTCGTTGGGCGCAGCCTTTGGGAAATTGATGGACAAATTAGATGAACCCAGAGTGAGGGAAGAGAGTCTGGCGCCACCCGAAGGAGAGGGGGACATCGAAAGTGAGGGGGAGGAAGAAGAGGAATTTCGCCCCTACAATCGATCACCCATGACCCCATCATACAATCAATACACGACCCCGGGGGGGGTGCATACGCCGTTTGGAACAGGTGAATTGAAAACAAAATTTAATGGAGACCCCAAGAATCTAGCATGCTTTTTAACGCATGTACAAGGGTTCATGAGAGAATTTGAATACACCTTCAGAACGGAGGAGAGCAAAATCAGGTACGTCTCCAGTTTTTTGGAAGGTGAGGCAGGGGACTGGCTTGTAATGCTTCACGACAGGGGGGCAAGGGAACTACTGGACTTTCAGGAGTTCATGTACGCCCTTCGGAAACGATTTGAAGATACGCTGACTAAAGTCTCAGCCAGGGCACGACTCTGGAACTTAAGGCAGGGAAACAGAGCAGTAGCTGAATATGCTATGGACTTTAAAAAGCTCTTATCTTACCTGCCTGAATGGCCGGAATCTATAAAGATTGAACACTTCCAGTATGGATTAAAACAGGACCTACTGGAAAAGGCATTAGATAGAGATGACCCTGGAACTTTAGAGGGGTGGATCCAATTAGCTGGGAAAATTGAGAGTAACAGACTACAGCTACAAAGTATCAGAAACTTACAATTCAGGCAGAGGAACGAGGGGACTTTCATTAACCAGCCCCGCTCGAACGTGAAACAGCGGAATTGGGAAGAGGAGAAGGATCACCGGACAAGAGAGGGACTGTGCTTCCGCTGCGGGAAGGAGGGACACCGAATAAGCGCTTGCCCTCAGGGGAAAATGAGCGTTAAGGAAACACCTCCGGCGAAAAAGGCAGCTGACAGAAGTACCCTCAAAACAACACACACCAAGGGAAAAAGAGCGGCTGCGGCAACCGTGAACCCATGGCAGAAACCGGACCTAGAAGAAGACAGCGACGACTCTGACTTTGAAATCCAGACGGCGGGAAACGAGCCAGGTCTGTTCTGATGAGCGCCACAGGACAGACCTCCACAAAGGGGCGCAAAGGAAGTAGTCGCAACAACCTGACAATGCACCTAAAGGTACAGCTGAGAACTTTGGGTGGGAGGAAAAAGTATGCGGGGGTTGCAATGCTAGACTCGGGTTGCTCTAGAAACGTAATGCACCCGAACGTAGCTGAAAAGATGGGACTGGACCTCTTTAAGCTTAAAACGCCCATCACATTTTGCCAATTGGATGGGTCGGAACTGAAGGGGGGGCCAGTGGAGTTCTACACTGAAGGACTGCAAATGACTTTGGGGACTCATGTAGAGACTTTGCGGTTCCTAGTGGCTCCCATTGCAACACGACCCATTGTGTTAGGATTGAAATGGTTGAGGGCAAGAAACCCCAAGGTGGATTGGGTCTCAGGAGATTTGGACTTTACGGATGGGACTTATCATGAGATGGACAATGATAGCACACCTAGCTGCATTGAGCTGGGGGCAACGAGGATGGAATTTGAGGAGGGGGAGCAGGACCAAGGGGGTGGCACACTCACAAGCACAATTCCGGAGAAATACCTCCCGGTAGCAGAGATATTCAACAAGAAGGAATGTGAGCAAGAACCCCCCCATAGGCAGTCAGATGCAACCACTGACCTCATCCCAGGGCCACCGTTTCCCAAGCCCAAGATGCATGCCATGATGCAAAAAGAACTGGAAGAATTGCGCAAATTCATAGATAAAAATTTGGCACGGGGGTTCATTGAGCCAGCCAACTCCCCCCTTGCAGCCCCAGTATTGTTCAGGAAGAAAAAAGATGGGTCCCTCCAGCTTTGCACTGACTACAGGGGTCTTAATGCAATTTCGGTTACGAGACAGTACCTTCTCCCTTTGCTGAAAGACATGTTAGCCCAGCTATCTAAAGGGAAAATTTTTACAAAACTAGATGTTAGGGAAGCTTACTATCGTGTTCGCATAAGGGAGGGGGACGAGTGGAAAACTGCATTCAATTGCCCATTGGGTTCTTTCCAATACAGGGTGCTCCCGTTTGGGATTGCGAGGGGACCGGGAATCTTCATGAGGTTCATAAACGAAGTATTGTATGAATTTCTGTACAAAGGGGTAATTGTATATTTTGATGACATACTGATTTTTTCTGAAAATCTGGAGGAACACATGGAGTTAGTTAAGAGGGTGCTTGAGAAATTACTCGAGGCAAAGCTTTATGTAAAACTTGAGAAATGTGAATTTCACAGGGAACAACTAGACTTCTTGGGGTATCGCATTTCGCATGAGGGCATCGAGATGGACCCTGAGAAAGTCAAAGCGGTCCCTGGGCTGGCAGCCCCCCCGAACGCGCAGACAGCTGCAAGCATTCCTCGGGTTCGCAGGGTTCTATAGGCAGTTCATTCAAAATTTCGCGCAGATTGCGTTGCCCTTGACTGACCTATTAAAGACGAAAAGCAAGGGCACAAAAGCAAAAAGCCCCACTACCGAGCACAAAACTCGTGTGGACACAAGAATGCCAGGTCGCGTTTGATAGGCTAAAGGAGATGTTCACGAGGGAGCCCATACTCAAACATCCAGAAGCTGACAAACCATTTGTGATACACAGAGATGCATCAATTAGCGCAGTGGGGGCCATACTACTGCAGGCAGATGACACTGGGAAACTAAGACTGTGTGCATACATTTCATGGAAATTTAATCAGACGGAGAAACGATGGCATATTTGGGAGAAAGAGGCATTCGCTGTCAAACATGCCCGTGGCGACACCTCCTAGAAGGGACAGCAGAGCCGTTCCAAGTGTGGACTGACCACAAAAACTTGGAAGCTCTCAAATCCCCTAGAAAACTAAATCCTAAACACCTCCGGTGGGCAGAGTTTTTTAGTAGGTTCAACTTCACGTTGAAGTACTTCCCTGGGGGGAAAAACTACTTGGCAGACGGGCTGTCACGCCTACTGCAGCATGAGGGCAAAATGGAGGAGGTCATTGAATCGCTCATCCCCTCCCAACCAGCGGAGGCTCAGAGCCCAGCGACAATAGAAGGGAGGGGGGAAGGCAATATGGCAATCATCCGCAGCAGCGTGCAGCGCGCGGCTGAGAGCAACCAGTGGACAGCCGAACTGTGGGCGGCAACAGCAACAGACACCTGGTGGGGGGAGAACAAACAGACCCTAGTGGAAAAGGATGAGTGGGGTGGAAGGACAACAAAGCCTATGTCCCTGAGCCCCTACGGCAAAAGGTTTTGAACATGCATCATGATCACAAAACGGCAGGGCATTTCGGCTTTGTAAAAACACTACACTTAATCCGATGCAAATTCTGGTGGCCATCCTTGCGCACAGACGTTAAAGCATATGTGCGCTCATGCCCAGTGTGCGCAACCGCCAAAAGGAAAATGGGGAAACCCACAGGGGAAGCTGCAGGAAGTAGCAAACCCCACACAACCATGGAAGCAAATTGCCATGGATTTTATAGTAGATTTACCGATGAGCAAACAGAACACGGCCATTTGGGTGGTCACAGACTTATTTTCCAAGCAGGCACACTTCATTGCGTGCAAAGGAATACCGAATGCCCAAAAACTAGCTAGACTATTTATCCAACACATCTATAGAGCCCACGGAACGCCGGAACGCATAATCAGTGACCGCGGCAGCACTTTTACTTGCAAGTTTTGGTGGGCATTTTTGAAGTTAATTGGATCGGAACAGGGGCTCAGTAGTGCGTTCCATCCGTGCACAGATGGTGCGAGTGAACGTCTGAATGCCACACTGGAGCAGTACCTTAGATGCTACATTAATTATCAACAGAACGATTGGGCGGAACTGTTGCCGTTCGCAGAGGTTGCTTGCAATAATGCACTACATCAAAGCACAGGGTTTTCGCCATTCAAAGTCACTACAGGGCAGGAATTTGTAACTATCCCCGAATTGGCCACGGCACACAACACAGAACTACCACAACCCTTAAAAGCGGACGAATGGATAGAAAAAATAACCAGTAATTGGCCAGTCATGGTGCAAACACTGCAGGAAGCCAAGGCAAGTTACAAAAAACATGCTGATCGCAAGAGGGGGGAAGAATGGGACTTGAGAGTAGGAGACAAGGTGTACTTGTCAACGAAAATCCTGAGGGCAACACAACGTCACGGAAATTGGCACCAAAATTCATAGGTCCATTCCCAATCATTGAGGTCATCAACCCAGTAACGGCAAAATTGCAATTGCCAAAGGCACTAAGAAAGGTGCACCCTGTTTTCCATATCAGCTTGTTGAAACAACACCACAGTTCACAACACTGGCACCCAGAACCAGAGGAAACCCCCCCCCCCCCCCCATTACTGGTAGACGGAGAACCACACTTTGAGATTGACAGGATTCTGGACTCCAGGTGGCACAAGGGGCAGTTGCAGTACCTAGTGAAGTGGCAGCATCTACCAATTGGAGACAGGGAGTGGGTCAGTGCCAAACACACACGCGCTCCCAAACTCGTAAAAACCTTTCATAGGGAGTTCCCGGACAAACCGCATTGAAACAGGCGCTTGAACAATGCAATGTGCTAAAATACTTTTGTGCTCTCTCCCTACAGGAAATGTATGAAAATGTGTAGAAATGTATGAAAATGTGTAAATAATTGGTTGGGTTAACAAAACATGCAGCTAAGGGGGTGGGGGGAGCATCTTGGGCCAGGAGCATGTCAGAGATCGGCAGATCTCTGCCAAAGATGCTAGACGGGATGCACATTCCAGGAGGCTGCAAGTGACACAAAAGAGACGTCGGCTTTGAAGTAGACCGGTTCGCACCTAGCTGACGATCACGAATACACATCTCCGCGAGCGGATGTCTGAGCAGCTTGGAAAGGCACGAGTTACACATGTCACCACCAAAGAACCTTGTGGGGGGGGGAGGTAAGATTTAAATGTGCAGGCTTTACAGGTTCCAGCCATTCAAGTCTTTGTTCATGCTAGCTTCTGTATGCTATAATAAACTCTTCTGCTTCTAAGAACTCATGTGTCTGTGAGTTACTCTAGAGCAGGGAGATTATAGATATCG
>JALMGJ010000089.1:240000-426556 GCA_023362775.1 Charina bottae | reverse complement strand
CAACTCTCACAGCCATACATTACTACTGGGGTTAGTAACTACCTCCAGACCTTACTTTGCCTCAAACCTCATTCTCCAAGAATACTGTAATGGTATGTGGGAAAGACCTCGGGAGACTGGGCAAAGAGATGCTGCCAAGGGAATGGTCAGATAAGAGAGGGCATAGCCCACAGATGGATAGTGGGTGGGGCAAGAGGCTCAGAAGGGACCCTCCCTAGTTTCTCGGGCTGCAAAGGAGAGGGTGGGAGAATTGTACTTTCAGACTTGCAAGATTCTGTTAATGTAGCTTTACATTAAAGTAGAATTAGCTCATCTGGTCTTGTTTCCTTCCTTCCTTCCTTCCTTCCTTCCTTCCTTCCTTCCTTCCTTCCTTCCTTCCCTTCCTTCCTTTCTTTCTTTCTTTCTTTCTTTCTTTCTTTCTTTCTTTCTTTCTTTCTTTCTTCTTTCCCTTCCTTCCATCCTTCCTTCCTTCCTTCCTTGTTTCCTCTTCCTTCTTTCTCCTTCCCCCTCCCTCCCTCCCTCCCTTCTTTCCCCTCCCTCCCTCCCTTTCTTCAGTAGTATTTCTCCTTCCTTCCTTCCTCCTTCCTTCCTTCCTTCATTCCTTCCTTCCTTCCTTCCTTTCTCTTTCTCTTTCTTTCTTTCTTTCTTTCTTTCTTTCTTTCTTTCTTTCTTTCTTTCTTTTCTTTCTTTCTTTCTTTCTTCCCCTTCCTTCCTTCCTTTCCTTCCTTCTTTCTCCTCCCCCCCTCCCTCCCTCCCTCCCTCCCTCTTCCTTCCTTCCTTCCTTCCTTCCTTCCTTCCTTCCTTCCTTCCTTTCTTCTTTCTTTCTTCTTTCCCTTCCTTCCTTCCTTCCTTCCTTCCTTCCTTCCTTCCTTTGTTTCCTCTTCCTTCTTTCTCCTCCCCCTCCCTCCCTCCCTCCCTCCCTCCCTTCTTTCCCCTCCCTCCCTCCCTTTCTTCAGTAGTATTTCTCCTTCTTCCTTCCTCCTTCCTTCCTTCCTTCCTTCCTTCCTTTCCTTCCTTCCTTCCTTCTCTCTCTCTCTCTCTTTCTTTCTTTCTTTCTTTCTTTCTTTCTTTCTTTCTTTCTTTCTTTCTTTCTCTTCTTCCCTTTCCTCCTTCCTTCCTTCCTTCCTTCCTTCCTTCCTTTGTTTGTTTCCTCTTCCTTCTTTCTCCTCCCCCTCCCTCCCTCCCCTCCACCTCCCTTCTTTCCCCTTCCTTCTTCCTTCCTTCCTTCCTTCCTTCCTTCCTTCCTTCCTTCCTTCCCTCCCTCCCTGCAATGAAAAAGAAAAGAAAAGAATGTCTTTCCCTCTACCTCCCTTCATATTCTGCCGGTTGCAATTTTAAAAATGTGTAATATAAAACACGATGCTAAATCAATATAATGAAAATGAAAATGAAAAATAATATAATTACAATCAATTAGCAATTAAATCAATTTTTGCTATACTTGGCAAACTTCAGATGGGTGATTTGGCTGGCTGAGGAATTCCATATGAGTGGAAGTCCATATGTTTGAAACTTGCCCAGCTCCAGAAGCACCATATTAAAAGTCTGCAAAAGAGATGTCATTTTCTAAATACGAAAGGTGTTGGACCGTCATACACCTCCTTGGGGAGTTTTGTGAATTCTGGAGAATTATCAAAATGGGCCTGTGTTCTACAAAGCAGCCATCGTTGCAAACCTGGGCCGGTGCCTGGAACTGTCTAAATAAATAATAACAGTGTAGTGGCCTGAGAGTGAAACTTGCAAGGCCAGCCCTACTCTTGGACAGAGCGAAGGAACTGCTGGGAAGAAGCAGGACACAGTCCCTCGAGATTCCCATTCCGATGGAAGGCGGATCACTTTTCTCTTGCACCTCACCCCGTGAGGGTCAGTTTGGTGTAGTGGTTAAAGGCACCAGGCTAGAAACTGGAGGCCCTGAGTTCAAGTCCTGCTTTAGGCTCGAAGCCAGCTGGGAGACCTTGGGCCAGTCCCTGTCTCTCAGCCCTACGAAGAAGGAGGCAATGGCCAACCCCTTCCAAAAAGACCTTGCCAAGAAAACTGCAGGACTTGTCCATGCCAGAGTCAAGACTGACACAAAGGCACAAAGATTAGTAGATAGATAGATAGATAGATAGATGATAGATAGATAGATAGATAGATAGATAGATAGATAGATAGATAGATAGATAGATAGATGAGAGACAGATACAGGGGAGAGAGACAGATACGGGAGAGGGAGAGAAAAGCCAGTATGGTTAGTGTTAAGGCAACAGGCTAGAAACCAGAGAGTGACAGTTCTAGTCCCGCCTTAGGCGTGAAAGCCGGCTGGGTGACCTTGGGTCAGTCCTGTCTCTCAGCCCTAGGAAGGAGCCAAAGGCAAACCAGGAGGACTGAGAGTTCCAGTTCCGCCTTAGGCGTGAAAGCCCGGCTGGGTGACCTTGGGCCAGTCCCTGTCTCTCAGCCCCAGGAAGGAGCCAATGGCAAACCAGGAGACTGAGAGTTCCAGTTCCGCCTTAGGCATGAAAGCCGGCTGGGTGACCTTAGGCCAGTCCCTCTCTCTCAGCTCTAGGAAGGAGCCAAAGGCAAACCAGGAGACTGAGAGTTCTAGTCCCGCCTTAGGCGTGAAAGCCGGCTGGTGACCTTGGGGTCAGTCCCTGTCTCTCAGCCCTAGGAAGGAGCCAAAGGCAAACCAGGAGACTGAGAGTTCCAGTTCCGCCTTAGGCGTGAAAGCCGGCTGGGTGACCTTGGGCCAGTCCCTGTCTCTCAGCCCCAGGAAGGAGCCAATGGCAAACCAGGAGACTGAGAGTTCCAGTTCCGCCTTAGGCATGAAAGCCGGCTGGGTGACCTTAGGCCAGTCCCTCTCTCTCAGCTCTAGGAAGGAGCCAAAGGCAAACCAGGAGACTGAGAGTTCTAGTCCCGCCTTAGGCATGAAAGCCAGCTGGGTGACCTTGGGCCAGTCCCTCCTCTCAGCCCTAGGAAGGAGCCAATGGGAAACCAGGAGACTGAGAGTTCTAGTCCCACCTTAGGCACGAAGCCAGCTGGGTGGCCTTTGGCCAGTCACTCTCTCTCAGCCCTAGGAAGGAGCCAATGGCAAACCTGGAGACTGAGAGTTCTAGTCCCGCCTGAGGTATGAAAGCCGGCTGGGGGACCTTGGGCCAGTCACTCTCTCTCAGCCCAACTCACCTCACAGGGTTGTTGTTGTGGGGAAAATAGGAGGAGGAAGGAGTATTAGGTATGTTCGCCACCTTGAGTTATTTATAAAAATAATAAGGCGGGATAGATAGAAATAAATAAATAAATAAATAAATAAATACATACATACATACATACATACATACATACATACTGTAGAGAGAGATACAGCAGAGATGGATGGATGGATGATCTCATGCTTAGCCTTCTGGTGTAGTTCCTCCATCACCAAGATTCATCTGCCTATTCAGATGGCCTCTCTTCACATAAAGAAAGCCAGCCCATACAGCCAACCCCGCAGGGGTGTCTGTAGGATACTGTCAACGAAGTCAAGACAACCGCCTACAATGGTGCGGTTGACGCTCCATCTGCTTTTTGAGGTGCGCTGCTGCCCTGCGCGTCTGAGATCAAGCACACCCGTGTTCCCTTTCCATAGGCCTGCGATGTCAACGCAAACGGCAGGGAAGGGACCGTGGTTTGCACGGGGTTGAGCTTCTGAAGGCCCCAAATTTAAGGGAGAGAGAAAGTGAGAGAACCGAACAGGGGATGGATGTACAGCCTGGTCCATAAATGATGGATGTGACCCACAGAGATTATCTCCTTTAAATCATGGGATTAGAGGTGAGAGATTTACAGCCCACCAGAAAGAAGAAAGTAAGAAAGCCATCACTCCATAAAGCTCCTACAAGCTCCAGAGCAAATTTCTGCAAATAACTTGACCAGCTCTTTGCCTTTTATGTACAGATTCTCACCTCTAAACCCATGTGCCTGGAATTGCTGCCAGGTTTGGGGGAGCTAAAACCTCACCCAGATTCCTTTAACCCTTGCTGCTCCCTCTCTGCAATTTTATTGTGCCCCAGTAGAGAGTGGCCTCGTTCTTTCCACTCCTACCTGCCAATCCCACTTCTGCCACCATGCAGACTCTTGCCTCTTCCCCTTCTCACCCACTGAAGCTCTTTCTGTTAGTGCTGCTAACCTCGCCTCCCCATCCTTCTCCCACCCCCATCTTTCTGTTGGGCAAGCCAACGCTGGGGAGGGGGAAGGGGGAAGAGGGAAGGACCCCAGCCTAGCAGTTCAATCTGCAGCTACACACCTCTCCGGCCATGCGAAATGAGAGGATGTTCCTCAAGTGTATGAAAACGAATCAGCCACTCTTTTGAAGGACATAACCAGCGCAGGGCATTGGAACGGGGAGAGGGCTCTCTGGCGCCTTCCTTGGCTGTGGACCTGCAGGGCCACAAGTAACGGATCCAGCTTGATCCTCGGCTCGCAAACGACTCCAAAGAAGGCAGTGCATGCTTTGAAAATGGTTTGGAAGAACGGGTTGGACTCTGCAACCGTTTCTGGGCAACCTCTCCCATGGCAAGCTTGCGCTGGTTCCTTGTAAGGGCCAGAGCCCAACTTAAGCCGGTAGGTTTGTTTCATTGTCGATCTTATTAGCCAAGTTAAATGGCAGAAGCATCCGGTTCACAAGGGTTAGGGTTTTATAGATGGATAAGTATTATTTTTACTGTGGCTCGTAAATATATCATGCTCTGTGTCGACTTGATTGCTTTAGCCATTGTTAGTTTGTACTTGTTCATTTTGATTGGGGTTAGATTGTACCTCGGTTTGGGGGACAGCCTAAATAATATTGCTGTTTGTCTCTGTTCATTAAAGCATCCTGACTATTTTCAAGCTTCTGGGGGGGGGAAGGCGATGCGTCTGCTTTGCAGAATCCACTCTTTTAATGTGACGCTAACAGCAGTGATACCGTATTTCAGGCCTGATCAAGCCGGGCAGCTTTCAGGAAGAGCAGGGCGCTGCTGTGTTTGGCAGGGGGCCCTGCCAGTTCTTCTGAATTTTTTTCACAACATGCGCAGCCCTGGGGAATCTGGGGGGGGGGGGGCAGGTGGGAGACAAGACTTGGCCTGGGTCATGTAAAAAAGGGGCAGGGCTTCAATGGCAGAGTCAAGGCCACCATGACTTTTTTGACCTTCCCTGAGGAAGGGAAAGAGGAGGAGGAGAGAGGGAGAGGGAGGGAGGGAGGGAGGGAAAAGGAAGGGAAGGGCAGAAGAAAGAGAGGGAGGGGAGGGGAAGGGGAGAGAGGGGGAGGGGGAAGGGGAAGGGGAAGGGAGGGAAGGGAAGGGAGAGAGGGAGAGGGAGGGAGGAGGGAGGAAGGGAAAAGGAAGGGAAGGGAAGGCAGAAGAAGAGAGGGAGGGGAGGGGAAGGGGGAGAGGGGCGGGAGGGCAAAGGGGAAGGGGAAGGGAGGGGAAAGGGAAGAGAGAGAGGGAGGAGGGAGGGAGGGAAGGGAAGGCAGAAGAAGAGAGGAAGAGGGAGGGGAGGGGAAGAGGGAGAGAGGGGGAAGGGAAGGGAAGGGAAAGGGGAAGGGGAAGGGAGAGAGAGGAAGGAAAGGGAGGGAGGGAGGAAGGGAAAAGGAAGGGAAGGGAAGGCAGAAGAAGAGAGGAAGGAGGGAGGGGAGGGGGAGGGAAGGGGGAGAGGGGGAAGGGGAAGGGGAAGGGAGAGAGGGAGGGAGGGGAAGGGGAGGGAAGAGAAGGGAGAGAGAGGAGATAGGAAGGAAGGAAGGAAGGAAGGAAGAAGGAAGGAAGGAAGGAAGGAAGGAAGGAAGGAAGGAAGGAAGGGATAGAGAAGGAAGGAAGGATAGGGAAGGAAGGAAGGAAGGAAGGAAGGAAGGAAGGAAGGAGAGGAAGGAAGGAAGGAAGGAAGGAAGGAAGGAAGGAAGGAAAATCCAGACTGTGACAATTGCATTAAACCTGACACAACGCAAAATAATAGCAGGCAGTTCCCCGCAGTGGTAATTTTTGTCACTGCCTGTCGTGCGAGAGGAAATGAGAACCACAGGGCAAGGAAGACGAGACGGGCGTCCTGATCCCCTCCTTTTCGGTACTTCGCATCGCCTCTTTCAAGGCCCTTCGCGCAAGGCCCCGCCCGTTGGAAACGCACCCCGCCGGCAGCCTTCCTGGGCGCTTGTTTTTCCCTTCTTTCATTGAACCCCCTTCTCCCCCTCCGCAATTCAAAAACGACCCCCTTTGGCTTACGGGGCGTAAACACTGCAGCCTCTGTGGTACAGTCCCAAACGCGGCTGTCATGCACAAAAGGCAGTAGCAAAAAGCAAGGCCGCAAGGATGCCGCCCAAAGGGAAAGTCACAAAGAAAGAAAAGTGGGGAAAGTAAACCATTCAGGTACAAATTAAAGAGCGCGCGAGGGCTCCCCTCTCTTTCCCGGCTTCTTCCGCCTCTTCGCTGGCGCTCCAATCCAACCAAAGTCCGGGCGCCAAAGGAAGAGACCGAGGAAGAAGAAAGGGATGGTGCTTTGGGGCTCGGCGGCTGGGACAATGTTCGTGTGCGCCGTCCTTCTTTGCATTTTCTTTTGTTCTCTTGTGCGCAAGACCTCCGCGAAAGGCGGCGGAGCCACATTTGCAAGGCAGAGAGAGGCGGGAAAGAAATCCAGGCCAGCGGGTCATCGCGGCTCCCAGTTATTAAACCAAAAGCGAAGAAACGACGCCCCCCCCCCTCCAAAGGCCGCGTTCACACGACCCGACGCGTCTGATAGATGGGGCTGGGGGCGTCTGCGCGTGGGGTCGAAAAAGGTCAAGAGGGTCACCACAGCCCTGCCAGTGAAGCCCCGCCCATTTTGACCTGCGTTGCAGAGGGGACACGCATAAAGGGGGGGGGGGGTTGTTCACATTGTCGCAGCTGCCATTTTGACTTTTTTGACCTCTGCCGGGCTGGAAGTAGTAAATGTTTGGCTGGATGGAGCCATAACTTGATCGAGGGAGCAGCAGTGAGCTACATTCGTCAATGACAGTCCATTCCCTGTGCCTTGTTTGGCCCAATCGGCTTCTGGCTCCACTGGGTTCCTTGCCCTCAACGCTCACATCTGTGCCCAAATCCAGCAGCCAACGGCGCTTCCTGCCAGCCCGCCCGCCCCGCTCTCCCCACTCCTTTCGGCCGACCGGCCGACCGACCGTCTTGGGACTCTGGGCTAAGAGGCGAGGCGGCGACTAATCCGCAGCCACCGTGTGCGGAGAGCGGATGAAGAGCTGGCGCCGGAGCCCCGCTTGGCTGGTGTTCCTACCAGGCCCTGCCTTGGGCAGAGGCACCAAAGCGCGGGGGGGGGGGGGGATCAGGACGCCGAAAGGCTCGTGGGGGCGGCTTCCGAGCTTGCCCCCAAACTGAAAAGCCAATGAAAGCACCAGCATGAGAAAGACACAAGACGCGTCCGGGTCTCAAAGAAATGTACGTTTCTTCCGTCGTGGGGTAGTGTGATCCGGTTCCAGAGTTCTCCTCCTGCTCTCCCCCTCCTCTCCCCCTTCTCCTCCCCCCCTCCTCCTTCTTCCTCTTCCTCTTCCTCTCCTTCTCCATCTTTCTTCTCCTCCTCCCTCTCCTCTTCCTTCCTCCCCTCCCCTCCCCTCCCCTCCCCTCCTCTTCCTCTTCCTCTCCTTATCCATCTTTCTCCTCCTCCTCCCTCTCCTCTTCCTTCCTCCCCTCCCCTCCCCTCCCCTCCCCCTCCTCCTTCTTCTTCCTCTTCCTCTTCCTCTCCTTCTCCATCTTTCTTCTCCTCCTCCCTCTCCTCTTCCTTCCTCCCCTACCCTCCCCTCCCCTCCCCCTCCTCTTCCTCTTCCTCTCCATCTTTCTCCTCCTCCTCCCTCTCCTCTTCCTTCCTCCCCTCCCCTCCCCTCCCCCTCCTCCTTCTTCTTCCTCTTCCTCTCCTCATCCTGGGGGGGAGATGGGGGGTGATAAAATTTGATAAATAAATAAAATTCTCCATCTTTCTCCTCTTCCTCTCCTTCTCTTCCTCCCTCCCCTCCTTTCCCCCTCCTCCTTCTTCCTCTTCCTCTCCTTCTCCTCCTCCCCTCCCCTCCCCTACCTCTCTCTCTCCCTCTCCCTCTACCCTCCTGTTGCTGCTCCTCCTCTTCTTCCTCTTCCTCTCCTCCTTCTCCTTTTCCCCTCCCCTCCTTCCCCCTCCTCCTCTCCTCTCCTCTCCTCTCCTTCCTTCCCCCCTCCTCCTCCTCTTCTTCCTCCTGCCTATTTTCTGACCACTTTAAATTCATGATCCAAAGATGCAAAGTAGCTTTCTCTCAATTTTCTTGCTGACCTAGACAGCTTTTCTGAACTTTTGAAGCCAGCTTCTTTGGTTCATACAATTACTATTATGATTATTTAAAAAGGCCTGGGAAGGGAATATCATTACCAGCTCCTTCAACACCGTACCCCCTCCTCTCCTGATTATTATGGATGGTGTTTCCACCAAGCTGAAATGCTGGTTTTGCAAAAGAAAAAAAAAGGCCATTCTGGACCATTTGGTTTCCATGGCTGATGTGGAGCACTCTGTCTGTGTTCTGTAACTCCACTGCATTCTCACAACATGGTGATCCTAAAATCAGTTTGTGTTTTAGAGAAATCCTGTCCTTGCCCTAGCATGTTATACAAACTGGCCAACATTTTAAACCACAATACAGATTTGTGGTTGGAGCATAACGTACTGTATTATGGAACATAAGGCTTGTGTTTTATTAACCTGGATTTAAGATTTAGTGTGTGCACCCAGCCAATCCGTGTCAATGTGTGGCATCCAAAGACGTTGATAGACTGGAACACCGCATTCTATTATTTGTCCTCTTGAATCCAGCCAACATGGCTTATAACGTCTTCTCAGGAGGTCATTAGAAAATTCTTACCTCCCATCCAGTCAAGCTCAGTTCCTGTTGACTTTATGGATATGGCTATACAGTCAGCTTGGCAACTATAAGGAAGTGGCATGTCTCTGTTTTCCAGGAGATTTTATACAGCTTGGATATCTAGCCTACAGCCCTGGAGCTTCCTGTTGGTCTCTCATCCAAGTATTAATTAGGTCTGCCCTCACTTATCTTTGGATCAGCCAAGATTGGCTAAGCACTGTCACCTGACTGGGCAGAGATTTCTTAGTTAACATCTTAAATATCTGTGGAGTCCTTGGTGCTCTCTGAGCTTGGTGGTTTGCTTGCAGATATTTTATTACCCAACTAGGTAACATCATCAGAGCGAGGGAGGGTGGGGTTTGCTCCCTGTTTATATACCATAGCTTGCCCTACCAGGGTTGGTGGGGGTGTAGTTTTCTCCTTGGTAGTTCCTTGATTAGGGTATTGTTTTCTGCTTGATTGTTTGTCTGCTTGATTGTTTGTCTCCTTGGTAGTTCCTTGATTGGGGTATTGTTTTTTGCCTGATTGTTTGTTTGGTGTTAATCCCTGCTTATCTGGGTGTAGGCTGCTGGAGAGGATGTGTTCTAGTCTTTTTGTTTCCTTCTTAGCATTTTTATTGACTCTTTTGAATAGTGTGTAAATATGATTTATTTCTATGTGTCTATTGATGGCTGATTTGTCTGAATGCCAAGCTTCCAGGAATTCTCTTGCATTTTTGGATTTAGCTTGGTCTAGGATGCTCACGGTTTCCCAGTTGAAACTGTGGTTGAGTCTGTCCATGTGTTGTAAGATTAAGGAGTTTTCATCGTGTCTTCTGACTGCTAGTTGGTGTTCGTGGATGCGCTCTGCTAGTCTTCTGCCGGTCTGTCCTACATAGTGGCTGCTACAGTCCTTACACTGTATGTTGTAGATAACTCCTTTTTTTTCTTCTTGGGCTACTGGGTCTTTTAGGTTACTTAAGATGTTCTGGAGGGCTTTGGTTGGTTTGTGTGCTACGGTGATGCCATGTGGTTGTAACAGTCTATTACTAGTTTCTGAGACGTTTCTGATGTATGGCAGTGTTATCCTTGTCATAGCTTGTGTTGGCTGTGCCATAGTGTGTCGAGTGGTCAGGCACTTTTTGATGAAGTTGCATGGGTATCCATTTTGTTGGAAGATGGATCTGTTTACTTTTTCTGGTGTTCTCGGTTGCTGCAGTCCGTTTGTGCTCGTCTGAATAATGTTCTTACACAGTTCCTCTTGTGGGAGGTTGGGTTGTTATTTTGGTAATGGAGCACTCGGTTAGTGTGGGTTGTTAAATATCTCTCTGAGGGAGGGTAGAGTCTAGGGTCCAACTCAACAGACCTAGGAGGACAGGAAGACTTGTTTGCTTGCCACATTTTGAAATAAGGATAATGCACGTTAGGCTCTAAAGGTATATACATAAGATTATGATGTCCAGATCTTAAAACTATTTCATCATTGGCGATCACTCGTAGCCGAGTAAGATAGTCTTCCAAAGGTAAAATTTTAACAGTGGATCCGTAAGTGGGTATAAAGGCCAATTCTGGATCCGCACAACCTCCCACAATGAGGGCATAGGTTTCCGGGTGGGAGACGGTCATGATGAGGGTTTGCCTGACGTGCCTTCCTTTTAGCTCTTTTCTCCCTTTCGCCCTGTAAGGTAAAGGTAAAGGTTCCCCCCGCACATTTGTGCAGTCGTGTCCGACTCCAGGGGCCGGTGCTCATCTCCGTTTGTTAGCCGAAGAGCCAGCATTGTCCGAAGACGCTTCCACGGTCATGTGGCTGCATGACACGCGTGGAACGCTGTTACCTACCCACCGAAGTGGTACCTATTCATCTACTTCCATTTGCATGCTTTCGAATTGCTAGGTTGGCAAGAGCTGGAGCTAGTGCGGGAGCTCACTCCGCACGCAGGGCTAGGGATTCGAACCTCCGAACTTGCGACCTTCCGATCGACAAGCCTGGCGTCTTACCCGCTGAGCCACCACACCCCTTTTCGCCCTGTGCTCGTGCTTAAGTTGGGAGTAAAGTAGCTGCTTTGGAAGACGATGGTCAGGCATTCGAACAACTGCCCCATGATGGCATGGATTGGCCCCAGAAGACTTTCATGCAAAATTCTCCTGTGTAAGTTCCCTCTTCCAAAGTAACTACCACTGTTTGCAAATATCTTTTAGTACTGTACTTTTTTTCCCCTTTAGAGATGCTTCCTCCCGCTGCTGAAAATTTTAGATTGGGCAAAGAAGAGCCCTAGCAGACTTTTGTTTAAGGCTAGTATTTGTGCTGTGAATCTCAGTCTTCTCCCAGCAGGATCCATGTTAAAATTCTTTTATGATCCCAAGTAAAAGAGACTCCCTCCCTCCCCGCTCCCCAAGGGAGCAGATGCTGCTATCACCAATCCCTCATGCCTTGTAATTGAAATATGCCTGTCCTGCACCATTAAGGCTTCTAGATGCAAGAACGCGGTTTATTCTTATGCATGGTGGAGGCAGAGATGACAGAGATGCTGGACCGCAGCCAGATTGCAGCTCTGCACAGATTTCTGTAGGAGAAAAAGGCAATATTTTCTCTTGCCTCCGAAAGGAAAGACATTTGCTGCTCGAGAAGTGAGCCCCAGGTTCTGACGAGAGAGATTAAATCGCAGGAGGCCCGTGCCAAGATGTAGCAAAAAGCTACATGCTTTGGCTTCCCTTTTTTCATCTCCCTCCCAACCACTAGCGACAATGGTTACCCTCCCCTTTCTCTGCCCCCACCAGTTTTATCAATCCAGCACCCATAAGGCACCCTCTTCATCCCAGCAACCTAAAAGGATGAAAGTTTGCTGTAGGGAACAGATGCCATGCTTTGAATTAGCTCAGATGGTGGCTCCCAAAAAGAGAATGAGAAAAATGGAATATAGGTAGTCCTCGCTTAACAACCACAATTGAGACCAGAATTTTGGTTGCTAAGCAAAGTGATCATTAAGTGAATCCGACCTGATTATATGACCTTTTTTGCAGCGGTCGTTAAGCGAATCACTGTGGGCGTTAAGTGAACCACGTGGTTGTTAAGCAAATCACGTAGATCCCCATTCATTATGCTTGCCAGAAGCCAGCTGGGAAGGTCAAAAATGGCGATCACGTGACCATGGGATGCAGTGACGGCCATAAATGCGAACCGGTTGACAAGCGCCCAAATCGTGATCATGTGATCGCAGAGACGCTACAACGGTCATAAATGTGAGAACCGGTCATAAGTCATTTTTTTCAACACTGTTGTAAGTCCGAACCACCACTGAATGAATGGTTATTAAGTGAGAACTACCTGTAAGGGGTGGCAGAGAAGATTGCTCCTGTTTGAGTTATCAGCCAACCGTATCCAGAGAAATTGGTGCAGATTCAGGGAAGGGCAAGGAAGATGATCAGAAGATGAGAAACTAAGTCCTATGAAGAAAAATTGGGTACACCTAGCTCTGAGAAAATATTTTCAAATACCTGATAGGAGGTCATCCAGAAGAAGTCAAGAACTGTTCGCTCTTGTTCCAGAGTGTGGGATGTGGAAGAATAGGTTCACGTTATGGGAAGTCAGATTCTGATTGGATGTTAAGAAAAACTTCCTAACAGGAAGAGATGTTCAACAACGGCAGCCACAGCCCACAGACGGCAGGCTCTCCATCATTGAAGGTGCTCAAGTAGAAGCCTGTCGCATACACTTTAATTTGGATTCCTGCACCAAGCAGGGGGATTGGGTTTGATGGCCTCAAGAGCCCCGTCCAACTCTAGGAGTCTATGATTAATCAACTGAAAATATAGTAAGGGGGTGGATTAAGAAGAATGCACTTGATCTAGTAGAAGTGATGATTCGGCTGACATTCTCAACCATCTCCACTTCAAAGTTACGGTAGAAGATTCACGCCGGAAGGCCAGACTGGGGAACCTACGGTGCTCCAGATTTAGTATGGGCAGAATGGGTAGTAACACGGGAATCCTAGAATTGGCAGAGGCGAGATCATCAAGTCCAACCCCCTTAGACTTTGAGGAATCTAAATTTAGCTTAGACACCTAAGTTCAGACCTAGGTTTCAGGACCGCGGAGAGCTCCCAAAAGAAAACTCACCCCAACCTTCTGTTCTTCACCCTTCTTCTTCTCCTCTTCCTCCTCCTGAGTTCAGTGACAGACAAGGTTTTCAGCAAGGTTCTGAAGTTTTACATTTAATACAATAAAAATACAAGTGCTGCTGCACAATTGGGGTCTCTTATTCCAGTCTCTACCCCTCCCTTGATTTGCAGACAGCTTTAAAGAGAGGGCTCTTGTCTTGGCGTCTGCCATATTGGCTGTGTTTACACAACATAGTAAGCTATACGAAAGGCCAATCAGTCAAACAGGTTGCTCCCTCATCCCTTTTCAGCTGATTAACTGCAGTCAACAGTCCACTTGAGATTTAACATTGCCATCTGAATATCACCGTCTGCTTTGGTAGATTCAAAGTGATCCCTCAACAGAATCTCTTTCCCCAGTGGTCCCACAGGGGGATCTCTACTATCAGGGCTTTGTGGTTGAGGAGCTGTGGCTGGACATACAAAAACAGTGTTTCTCAAGCTTGGCAACCTGAAGATGTGTGGACTTCAACTCCCAGAATTCCCCAGGCATCACAATGCATTTCATCGCAACAATATTCAATTCAATTTCAATTTATTACGGTCACTGACCAGTACAAGCTGGAATTCTACAGCTCAAATATTTGGCCACCTAATGAGAAGAGAGGACTCACTGGAAAAGACCCTGATGCTGGGAAAGACTGAGGGCAAAAGGAGAAGGGGACGGCAGAGGATGAGATGGTTAGATAGCATCACCGATGTAATGAACATGAATTTGAGTAAACTCCGAGAGACAGTGGAGGACAGGAAGGCCTGGCGTGCTATGGTCCATGAGGTCACAAAGAGTCGGACACGACTGAACGACTGAACAACAACAAAAAAACACGTTGGGCTTTAAAATATAAACCCTCTGATTTGATCATCGCAACAATATAATTCAGTCACAACAGCCTCTCACAGCAATCAAATCACGAAGAGGAGGTTCCCATTGACTTTTAAAATGACACTTTAAAAATGTTCAATACTGAGGTGGGGGGAGGTGGTATTTTTTGTTTTGGTATTGTTGATTATTTTCTTTCCTCACTCTTATTGAGGACGGGTTTTAGTTGTGCTTTGCGTAGCACTCCCTAAACCGGGGGGTGGGGGGTGGGGAACCTTTTTTATCCCAAGGGCCATTTGACATTTATCACATCACTTGAGGGCCAGGGGGCGGGGTTTGCAGGCAGGAGCCAATTGCGCGGAAGGGGGCGGGGTTTGCGGGCGGGAGCCAATCACGCACACTGGGGGGCCGCCATGCCCGGTGCCATGCCTGCCGCGCCTGCCGCCACCACGTCCACTGCTGTGCCCACCGCTGCCGCACCCGCCGCCATGCCCAGCATGCTCACTGCCGTGCCCGCTGCCACCACACCCACCATGCCCACCATGTCTGCCCCCGCCACATCCGCTGCTGCCGCGCCCGCTGCCACACCCGCTGTTGCCACGCCCGCTGCCGCACCCGCTGCTGCCACGCCCGCCACGCCTGCCGCCACGCCCACCATGCCTGCTGCCACGCCCGCCACCACGCCCACCATGCCTGCTGCCACGCTCGCCGCCACGCCCAGCATGCCCGCTGCCTCACCCGCTGCTGCCACACCCACCATACCTGCCGCCGTGCCCACCACCATGCCCACCATGCCCACTGCCGTCACGCCCTTGCCGTGCCCGCTGCTGTGGGCCAGATCGATTGCTTTCGCGGGCCTTATATGGCCCGTGGGCCGGACGTTGCCCACCCCTGCCCTAAACCATTGTTTCCCAAACTTGACAAGTTAGTGTTGACTTCAAATCTCAGAATTCCCCAGCCCAAGGAATTCTGGGCTTGAAGTCCACCCATCCTAAACTTGCCAAGGTGGGGAAGTGCTTTGGAAGGAAGAGTGGAATAAAAATAAAATAAGCAATAATCGTCCAAACACAGAGATTTTAGACATATCTTGGAACGTTAATCTGCAAGGACTGCATTGTAACCTTTGCACAAATCTCCAAATTGCCCCAAAGGCCAGGACCTGTAGAATTAAGATGGCTGGTCTCGTGAAGGTTTGATCCTGGGTGTCTCCTGAATGTGCAGCCATCTTCTCCAAGAGCAAACACACTTCACCCAAAAAAGATTTCTGTACACTTGGCCGTCTTGAGGTCTTTATTATTTCTTCCAAGCTGTCAACTCCCTGTCCCTGTCCCTGTCCCTCCACCTCCCCTCTCCTAATCTGATTCAGATAAGACCCCAGCAAGCTTGAGTCTCTTGTGCGCTAAAGTCTTGGCTATTCACCTCATATGATCCCCAGCCTGATAGGAAAGAGCCCTATTTGGAGGCCACATTCATGGAGAAACACAGCAATCAACAACGAGCAAAACATCTTATCCTATTATTGCCTTCCCCTGTAGACTCAATTTGTTTTCGAGAGATATGGCTTGGTGTGACTCCAAACCTTGCCCCAGCAAAGCTACGCCTTGGGCCCATCTCTGCCTCCTAGGCAAGTGATTTCCTGCCCAGGATGCTGCGTCAACCTCACATTTTGTACTACAGTCCCTGTCCCTTTGCTCAGCGGGTAAGATGCCAGGCTTGTCGATCGGAAGATTGCAAGTTCGGAGGTTCGAGTCCCTAGCCCCGCGTGACGGAGTGAGCTCCCGCACTCGCCCCGGCTCTTGCCAACCTAGCAATTCGAAAGCATGCAAATGCAAGTAGATAAATAGGTACCACTTTGGTGGGAAGGTAACAGCGTTCCGCGCGCGTCATGCCGGCCACATGACTGTGGAAGCGTCTCCGGACAACGCTGGCTCTTCGGCTAACAAACGGAGATGAGCACCGGCCCCTGGAGTCGGACACGACTGCACAAATGTGTGGGGGGAACCTTTACCTTAAAGTTCTGCAAGAGGCTTTGATGCTCCCTGCATACGTTCAGAGTCTCAGTCCTAGCCAAAGACTGCAGAGGGTTGGACGAAATGATCCTCGTGGGTCCCTCCCAACTCCAGAACTCTATCATTCTGTGTCTAGAAATACACTGTAGACTAGCACTTGGTAGGGCCACAATGACGGCCTTGGAAAAGACGTTCAGATGCTGTGACAGGTTTATACCTATGAAGATCAGAATCATATAAGCAATAGTTTGCCTTATGATCTTCTATGGAAGCAAAGGACCCCGAAGAAGCAGGATGGAAAGAGTGTACTGATGCTTTTGCATGTTAGTGTTGGAGAAGCCTCCAGAGCCGTGTTTTTCAAACTTGGCAACTTTAAGATGCTGGCTGGGGAATTTTGGGAGTTGAAATCCACACATCTTAAAGTTGCAAGTTTGAAAAATGCTGCTCCAGAGAATCCCATGCACAGCCAAGAAAACAAACCAATGGATCATCAAACAAATCAACCCAGAGTTCTCACTCAAGGCACAAATGCTCAAATTATCCTTCTTTGGACATGTTATGCGAAGACGTAGCTCTCTGGAGGAGGCTCTGATGCTGGGAAAGGTGGCAGGACAGAAAAGAAGAGGACGACCAGCAGCGAGGGGGAGGGACTCAGTTACAGGGGCGATGGGGGCACCATTGGAAGAGCTGAAGGACCAGGTTGGGGACAGAAGGACTATGTGGCTGCCAAGAGCTGACATGGACTTGATGGCACATAATCAATCAATCAATCATGATTCTATGAAAGATGCCTGGTTGAGAAGGGAGTCTCTGGCATGATGCAACACCTGTGGAATCAGCCAAGTCTAACTAAGGTTACGAGAAGGATGTTCAGTTCCTAGGTTGCTTCATACTGTATATGTACAGGTAGTCCTCGACTTATGACCATTCGTTTAACAACTGTTTGAAGTTACAACAACGCTGAAGAAAGTGACTTACAACTGGTCCTCGCACTTACGACCGTCGCAGCGTCCCTGCATGATCAAAATTTGGGCGCTTGGCAACCGGCATGTATCTACAATGGTTGCAGTGTCCCCACGGTCACATGATTGCCATTTGTGACCTTCCCAGGGGGCTTCCGACAAGCAAGTCAATGGGGGAAGCCAGGTTTGCTTAACAACCACAGTGATTTGCTTAACAACCGCGGCAAAAAAGGTTGTAAAATTGACTGCAACTTACTTAACAACCACATTGTTTAGTGACAGACGTTCCAGTCCCAATTGTGGTCATAAGTCGAGGAGTGCCTGTACCCACTTCCTGAACCTTTATTCAAACAGGATTGCTGTTCTACCTAGAAATCTGCCTCACTTTGAATTCTGCAGAATTTTGTAACTAAAAGTACATTCAGAAATTCTACCTGTCATGGAAAAGCAGACACAAAAGCAGGTATAGTAGAGAAATGGCCACATTTGGGGAGGGGGCTTTTCTGTTAGTAAAATCATGCAAGAACAAACAAAGCGAAAACGGGACCAGGAGTTTTGCAAGGTGTTCGGCAAGATGGTGGGCGTGGTACTGCATTCAAAGCCCCGCCCCTTTAGAACCTGTGTGCATTCCAAAGGGGTTGGGCTTCCATCACAACACTGGGGCCCCTATCTTGCAGATTTTGACACACCCTCCCACCCCAAGACATCTCTAAAGGGGACAAAATGAACTTAAGGTTGTAAGACTGTGAATCCAGATATTTGAATTTATAGCCCAGTGTTTCTCAACCTCGGCAAGGTTGGCTGGGGAATTCTGAGAGTTGAAGCCCACCCATTTTAAAGTTGCCGAGGTTGAAAAACACTGCTATAGCCAATGCTTGTGCTGTGGGATGAAAAATGAGGAGGCTCAGAGATTATATACAGACTGGAGTTGAAATGTCCAGTTATTGGGAATATATGTAAAGTTCCTTCCATTTTCTTCCAGTTTTCGGTCATTAAAACGAATGTCAAAATGGAAGCCGGCGTCCTGCTGTTGTGGAACCAGAAGTCTTTGTTTTGTTTGGCTATTGGAAGACACACACTTGGGGAGAACCAGATTGTAACATTTACCAGAAACGAAGGGCAGCACAGAAGCAAGTTGCGAGATAGATTGGGATACAGACCGCAAGCTGGTGGGCGGACGTTGTTCCAGCGGCTTGTTTTCATGCAACTGCCAGAGTCTCAAGTTAGTTTCTCAGACCGCTGAGAGCTCGTCTGCAAGTCATCAGAAACGGCTTGGGGAGCACCATTCAGGAGGTGGGCCTTATTTTAAGGACCCCCTTCCCATAAGGAGCCCAGTCTTCACTTCCTTATACGGACACGTCTTCCAGGCCACCCAGTCAATTTATATTACCATAGGGTTGGGAGGGACCTCGAAGGTCTTCTATCCAACCCCTTCCCCAGGAGAGGAATCCGCAGACCATCCCAGGGAACCTTTGTCTGGAAGCCTCCAGTGATGTAGGACCCACAGTTCCAGGAAGCAGGCTGTCCCACTGTTGAATAGCCCTCACAGACATGAAACCCCTGCTTATTGCAAGTTTGGGTCTTCGTTTCAATTTGATCTCCCACTGTAAAGCTTCCACCCACTGGTTCTTGCCTTACCCTCGGGCACCATGAAGAACAATTCCACCCCCTTTCCCCTTGGGCAGCCCCTCAAATGACTGCAATCATTGTCTCCCCTTCACCTTCTCTTCTTTAAGCTAAACATTTTTTAAAAAAATACGTTCAATCGTGTCCGATTCTCGGAGATTGCCTGGACAAGTCCCTGCAGTTTTCTTGGCAAGGTTTTTTGGAAGTGGTTTGCCACTGGCTCCTTCCTAGGGCTGAGAGAGAGTGGCTGGCCCAAGGGCACCCAGCTGGCTTCGTGCCTAAGGCGGAACTAGAACTCTCAGTCTCCTGGTTTGCCATTGGCTCCTTCCTAGGGCTGAGAGAGAGTGACTGGCCCAAGGGCACCCAGCTGGCTTCGTGCCTAAGGCGGAACTAGAACTCTCAGTCTCCTGGTTTGCCATTGGCTCCTTCCTAGAGCTGAGAGACAGGGAGTGGCCCAAGGGCACCCAGCTGGCTTCGTGCCTAAGGCGGGACAAGAACTCACAGTCTCCCGGTTTCTAGCCTGATGCCTTAACCCAGTGTTTCTCAACCTTGGCCACTTGAAGATGTGTGGACTTCAACTGGCTGGCTGGGGAATTCTGGGAGTTGAAGTCCACACATCTTCCAGCGGCCAAGGTTGAGAAACACTGCCTTAACCACCACCCCAAACTGGCTTTCATATATATACCCCTCTGTGGGGGGAGATGGGCGGTGATATAAGTATGATAATTAATAAATAAATAAATAAATAAATAAATAAATAAATAAACACGAAACCCTAGTCCTCTCCATGGGCATGAAGCATTTCCATTTGTTTGTTTGTTTGTTTGTTTATTTATTTATTTATTTTAATTACATTTATATCCCGCCCATCTCCCCCACAAGGAGGGACCCTGGGCGGTTATTCTATGTCATATATAGAATATATGATATAGATATTCTATATCACTTATTCTATGTCATCGATGCACCTTATTC
Source organism: Charina bottae (assembly GCA_023362775.1). Taxonomy (NCBI): domain Eukaryota; kingdom Metazoa; phylum Chordata; class Lepidosauria; order Squamata; family Charinaidae; genus Charina; species Charina bottae. The sequence continues at coordinate 407,181 of JALMGJ010000089.1, read as the reverse complement.
TTATTCTATGTCATCGATGCACCTCCTGCAGTTTTCAGCCCCTCCGTAATTCAATCTATTTAAAAGATTCAACGACTGTTCATCCCAGCGTCGGCCCAACTTCCACGTTGCTGCCAAGCCGGTGCATTTCGTGAGAACAGCAGGAAAAACAGAGGAAGGGTTTGCCCCTGTGAGTTTTGCAGGGCGTTTGGTTCAGCGGGAGAAGGAACTGACCCCGTGATCCTGTTTCTGGCCCTGAGAAAGGACGCCCTCCCAGAGAGACATTGACCTCTGAAAGGGGCTTGTTCGCTGCCCACCGAGCGGCCCTGAATGACCCACCCCAAGCCCTTCTGCGTCCAAAGGCCAGGCATTGACGCATTCTCCCTCCCTGATGCGTGATCAGTGGTTCTCCACCATGGGAACGCGAGAGGAAATGGAAGAGAAGCAGGCAGGGATTCGGGAAGGGGGGGGAAGAGGCCAGCTTGGCAGCCCAGTCTCTCGGGGTCCTGGGAGGGGGTTAAAAAGCCAAGTTAAACAGAGGCATACCTCGGAGATATTGCGGGCTCGGTTCCCGACCACCGCAAAAAAAACAAATATCGTCATAAAGCGAGCCGCATGAATGTTTTGGTTTCCCAGCGCATATGAAAGTTATGTGTACACTATACTGTCGTCCATTAAGTCTGCAGTAGCATTACGTCTAAAAGAAATGTACATACCTGAATTAAAAAATACTTCATTGCTAAAAACGCTGACCATCACCCGATGAGTAATAATGAAAAAGCTTGAAATATTGCGAGCATTGCCAAGATGTGACACAGACACACGGCGTGAGCGAATGGGGTTGGAAACATGGCGCCGACAGACAAACCTCCAACTTGTTGAAAAACGCCATGCCTGAGGAGCGCAATAAAGCGGAGCGCAATAAAAACGAGGTATGCCTGTATGGTGCTTGGGCTCTCAGTTGCTGGGCTGCGCCTCTGGGGAAGAATCCGATCGCTTAACCCGCCCCTCGCCCCCGATTCAGCCATGTTGGAGTTACCGTCTGGGAAGGAGCAAAACAAGCTGGCATTGGAGGTTGGTTGTCAGACGCCTCCTTGGAGCAGGGGTGCCCACCGGGGCATCTGCAAGAGAAGGGGCAAAAGCCACGAAGGCGGCTGCAGCTGCGTGATCGAAGCCCTACCCCTTCTTGACGTGTGGCGTGGCCACCATTTTGACTGTTTCGACCTCCCCGAGGATGCCCCTGGCAAGGGGTTGGACTAGATGACCTCAAAGACCCCTCCCAATTAGATGATTCTAAGAGGCAAAAAAGAAGTGGAGGGGGAAGTCAAAAAGAAGGGAGGGGAAGGGAACAGAATTGGGTGGGCAAAATCAAGTGTAGGTACTGTAAAGAGCACAGAAGTGGGGCAAGAGGCAAAAGGTGGTGCGGTGAGACAGAAAAGGGGAAGGACAAGGCAGAAAGGGAGGTGGGGCAAAAGAGAAAAAGAGGTGGGGCAAGAAAAAGGGGAGGGGTGAGACAGAAAGGGTCGTGGTGGCTCAGCGGGTAAGACGCCAGGCTTGTCAATCGGAAGATCGCAAGTTCGGAGGTTCGAATCCCTAGCCCCACGTGACAGAGTGAGCTCCCGCACTAGCTCCAGCTCTTGCCAACCTAGCAATTCGAAAGCATGCAAATGTAAGTAGATGAATAGGTACCACTTCGGTGGGATGGTAACAGCGTTCCACGCGCGTCATGCCAGCCACATGACCGTGGAAGCGTCTTTGGACAACGCTGGCTCTTCGGCTAACAAACGGAGATGAGCACCGGCCCCTAGAGTCGGACACGACTGCACAAATGTGCGGGGGGAACCTTTACCTTTAAGACAGAAACGGGTAGAACAAAAGAGAAAAAGAGACGGGGCAAGACAGAAAAGGGGAGGGGCAAGTCAGAAAGGGGTGGGGCAAGATAGAAAAAGGGGAGGCAAAAGTGAAAAGGAGGCGGGGCAAGACAGAAAGGGGTGAGTGTGACAGAAAAGGTGGTGAGACAAAAGAGAAAAGGAGGCGGGGCAAGACAGAAAAGGGGAGGGACGTGACATAAAGGAGGCGGGGCAGGAGAGAAAAGCAGTGGGGTGGGGCAGAAAAGGTGTGGACTGCAAGTTAGAAAAGTTGGTGGGGCAAGAAGGCAAGAAGCAACCCCCCCTCCGCTCTGCCATGTCTGGGTGCCTGTCCCTCTTTCCTTGCCCCTCCGGGAGAACTGGGGGATCAGACGGAAATGGCTGAACAGCTAAACACGTTTCTCGGGGCTGCGTCCTCGTCCAGGTGCCGGCCTTGTGCGCCGCGGGGCGGGAGGCGAGGCCAGCGGGCCCCCTTCAATCGCGCCTTCCCGCCGCAGGAAGCCTCCTTCCCGGCCGGCGTCGTGGGGGAGAAGCCGGCTGCGAACGGCTGCTCGGAAAGCAGCTCTCGGCGGCCGTGCAGATTTATCGCCTTGTTTATTGTCATCGCCGGACATCTGGACTTCAATCTTGTCCAGCCGAACGCAGCGGAAAGGGCAGGGGACGCTCACGGCCGCCGGCTCGACAAGCAAACTGTCACGGGCGACCAAACGGGCAGATGGACAGCCCCGGAGGGCTCGCGCGGGGAGAAGTCGACGGCTCGGAAAGCAGCGGCGACCCGCAGAGAGAGGGGGGGGGGAATGCATTTCGGGGCTCGGCGTCCCTCCCACGGCCCACGGAGGCCCCAGATTTCCGAGGAGAGCGGCTGGATTGCACCAGATGGGGAAAGCTTTGCAAACGGAGCTCCGTCGGGAATCAGGATCGTAAAGCCGCCCCGGGAAGGCTCCGGCTGCCCCAGCTGCCCCGGTTGGCGGCAGAAGAGCCAAGGGTGACCTTCCCGCGGTGCCAGTATTGATTTGCCAAAGGCCCAGCCCGCCATTGGCTTTTTCCACCCCGGCTGCTCCGTGCCAGCATTTGCCTGAGAGTGTGGGAGGAAAAACGAGGCCCTGAGATGCTTTCAGCTAACCCAGCCTTTCTCAGCTTTTTGACCCTGGAGGAACCCTTGAAATGTTTTCCAGGCCTCGGGGAACCCCTGCACCTTCAGGCTCCAATATAGGCCAGAAGTTACAGAATTACTATATTCGTTTCATGGGTAGGCCTGTCTATATGCATTCACAGTCTTCTGAAACTAAAAATAAAGAATGAAACTTCCGCTTTAACGTGAAGTCGCCCGAATTGGAAATAATTTTTTAAATAAAATGTGGCTTGTTTCTTGTTGCTTCTGGTATGAATGTGTGAGCCCTTTGAAGTAGGCGGGGTCAGGGAACAGAGAGCCTACTTCATTGATATAAGCTATTATAAAGTCCCCTTTGGGGGAGATGGAGCAGTGATATAAATCCAATTATAAATAAATAAACAAATAGAAATTCTTGAAAGCCTAACCCTGCTTTCCCTGTTGTCCGTCCTCTACCAAGGAGAGTCAAGGCAGGCAATCTTCAGTTTCTTTCTCACGCCTTCCTGGTTTCCTGGGCTACGTTCATGCTTTGCTAGTGGCCGCTGCGTCGTTTATTCAAAGCCACCTCCACACATCTCCACAGAATGCAACCCCTGCGTTTGGACAAGCCTGGTTGTGCGAACTCGGCCTGTTCCTCTTAAGCCACCTTCCAAAACATGGCGAGATTCTAAGGACAGCTTGCTGCATTGTCGGTGACTTTGCTGTAGAGACTTCCTTTGTCCGCCACGCCAGCTGTTGTTCGTGGCTCCAGTGGAGCACCGCATGGCCGCCACTCCAGAGCTAGTGCCCTTGTTCGAAGGACTGGCAGAAGAACGATTTGAGGGTTTTTTTGTCTCCTCTCTTTTCATTCCTTTGGATCAAAGGGACCTTGACATTCGACATCTTCCCGAGGGGAAGAAATAGCAGGATGTTTTCAGAATGGAGGGTGGGGGTGTCTCTGTCCTGAGTTAGTGACCAGCTGGGTGGGGAAGGGGCGAGTGGGAGAGTCCTCTCTTTTGTGGTACAGCCCTCTCCCCAGTACTCTGCAGCCCGCTTAGCTCCCTACCATACGGAACTGCAGGAGGCTCAAAATTTGCAAGAGGGCGGGTGTGATGTCACAAGGCAAGTCCCTACCCCTTTGAAAGAGGCGGGGCCTGCCTTGTGACATCACACCCACCATCTTGCTGCTTTTAATCTTGTCCGTACATGTGGACCAGTGTTTCTCAACCTTGGCCACTTTAAGAAGGGTGGACTTCAACTCCCAGAATTCCCCAGCCAGCTCTGGCTGGGGAATTCTGGGAGTTGAAGTCCACCCTTCTTAAAGTGGCCAAGGTTGAGAAACACTGCTGTGGACACTGATGCTTCCCATCTTTCCATTCATTTGTTTCTTCCCTGGGGGTTTCCCTAGTGGTGATGCTGTCACTGCTAAGGGGACATGTAGTTCCCCAGTTGCCCACAGGCCGGGTGGAGAATCTTCAGTGCCATTTGTACCCACTCTTTCTCTCTCTCTGTAACATAGAAGACAGCAGAGATGGAAAACTCTTTCCACACTCAATCCATGTGTGAAAGGTAGCTTAGCAAAGCATGGTCCATGGAGGGGTCAGTCAATGAGGAAAGATGGGGTTGAAGCATCGCAATAGAAGCCCCACCCCTTTCTACATGCACAGGATCAACATGAATACAAGAGGGGGAGAGCTGCCACCACGAAGCTGCGACTGTCATCTTGCCTGTTTTGACCCCCTCCCCCCTTCATGGACACAAGTCTGGGCTTTGTTTTGATTATGTGTTATCAGTTCGGTGTCGACTCTTAGCAGCCACATAGGTAGATTTTCTCCAGGAGGATCTGTCCCTAACCTGGTCCTTCAGGTCTCCCTACGGTGTCCCCATTGCTACTATAACTGGATCCCTCTACCTTGTTGCTGGTCCTCCTCTTCTTCTCTTTCTTTCCACCTTTCCAATCATTATAGACTTCTTAACAGAGCGAGGTGTTCATTTTGATTGATTGATTACGTGCCATCAAGTTTTTGGTGATTCTTAGTGGCCCCAAGATAGACCTCCTCCAGGATTATCTGTCCCAACTTAGCTCTTCAGGTCTTGCTGTAACTGAGTTGGTCCATCTTGCTGCTGGTCATCCTTTTCTTCTCCTCCCTTCCACTTTTCCCAGCATTATGGACTTCTCAAGGGAGTTGGGTTTTTGCACTGATTGATTGTTGTTGTTCAGTCGTTAAGTCGTGTCCGACTCTTCGTGACCCCATGGACCATAGCACGCCAGGCCTTCCTGTCCTCCACTGTCTCCCGGAGTTTACTCAGATTCATGTTTGTTACATCTAACCATCTCATCCTCTGCCGTCCCCTTCTCCTTTTGCCTTCAGTCTTTCCCAGCATCAGGGTCTTTTCCAGGGAGTCCTCTCTTCGCATTAGGTGGCCAAAGTATTTGAGCTTCAGCTTCAGCATCTGTCCTTCCAATGAGCAGTCAGGGTTGATTTCCTTTAGGATTGAGTGATTTGACCTCCTTGCAGTCCAAGGGACTCTCAAGAGTCTTCTCCAGCACCACAGTTCAAAAGCATCCATTCTTCGGCGCTCAGCCTTCCTTATGGTCCAACTCTCACAGCCATACATTACTACTGGGAAAACCATAGCTTTTACTATACGGACCTTTGTCGGCAAGGTGATGTCTCTGCTTTTTAATATGCTGTCTAGGTTTGCCATAGCTTTCCTCCCAAGGAGCAAGCGTCTTTAATTTCATGGCTGCAGTCACCGTCTGCGGTGATCTTGGAGCCCAAGAAAATAAAATCTGTCGCTGCTTCCATTTCTTCCCCTTCTATTTGCCAGGAGGTGATGGGACCAGATGCCATGATCTGAGTTTTTTTAATGTTGAGTTTCAAGCCAGCTTTTGCACTCTCCTCTTTCACCCTCATCAAGAAGCTTTTTAGTTCCTCTTCACTTTCTGCCATTAGGGTGGTATCGTCTGCATATCTGAGGTTGTTGATATTTTTCCCGGCAATCTTAACTCCGGCTTGTGATTCATCCAGCCCGGCATTTCTCATGATGTACTCTGCATATAAGTTAAATAAGCAGGGTGACAATATACAGCCTTGTCGTACTCCTTTCCCAATTTTGAACCAATCGGTTGTTCCATGTCCGGTTCTAACTGTTGCTTCCACATACAGGTTTCTTAGGAGTCAGGTAAGGTGGTCTGGTACTCCCATCTCTTTAAGAATTTGCCACAGTTTGTTGTGATCCACAGAATCAAAGGCTTTAGCGTAGTCAATGAAGCAGAAGTAGATGTTTTGAGAAATGAGCACAATTGTACGGTAGTTTGAACATTCTTTGGCATTGCCCTTCTTTGGAATTGGAACGTAAACTGACCTTTTCCAATCCTGTGGCCACTGTTGAGTTTTCCAAATTTGTTGGCATATTGAGTGCAGCACTTTAACAGCATCATCTTTTAGGATTTTAAATAGCTCAGCTGGGATACTGTCTTCTCCGCTAGCTTTGTTGTTAGTAATGCTTCCTAAGGCCCACTTGACTTCACTCTCTAGGATGTCCGGCTCAAGGTCAGTGACCACACCATCGTATTTATCAGGGATATTAAGATCTTTCTTGTATAGTTCTTCTGTGTATTCTTGCCACCTCTTCTTAATCTCTTCTGCTTCTGTTAGGTCCCTGCCTTTTTTGTCCTTTATCATGCCCATCTTTGCACAAAACGTTCCCTTGATATCTCCGATTTTCTTGAAGAGATCTCTAGTCTTCCCCATTCTATTGTTTTCCTTGATTTCTTTGCATTGTTCATTTAAGAAGGCTTTCTTATCTCTCCTTGCTATTCTCTGGAATTCTGCATTCAGTTGGTTATATCTTTCCCTTTCTCCCTTGCCTTTTGCTTCCCTTCTTTCCTCAGCTATTTGTAAAGCCTCATCAGTCAGCCACTTTGCTTTCTTGCATTTCTTTTTCTTTGGGATGGTTTTAGTTGCTGCCTCCTGTACAATGTTACGAACCTCCATCCATAGTTCTTCAGGCACTCTGTCTACCAGATCTAATCCTTTAAATCTATTCCTCACCTCCACTGTATATTCATAAGGGATATGATTTAGGTCATACCTGAGTGGTCTAGTGGTTTTCCCTACATTCTTCAATTTAAGCCTAAATTTTGCAATAAGAAGCTCATGATCTGAGCCACAGTCAGCTCCAGGTCTTGTTTTTGCTAGTTGTATAGAGCAGGGGTCGGCAAACTTTTTTATGCCAGGAGCCATTTTGACAGTTGTAAAATTTATAATATCACTCGAGGGCCAGGGGGCGGGGTTTGCGGGCGGGAGCCAATCGCGTGGAAGGGGGTGGGGTTTGCAGGCGGGGGCCAATCGCGTGGAAGGGGGCGGGGTTTGCGGGCGAGAGCCAATTGCGTGGAAGGGGGCGGGGGAGGTTTGGAAGAAGGAGAAGGGAAAGAGGCTCGACTACTCCAGTCGCTTCTCTTCCGGTAAAGCTGGTGGGGAATCCAGCGCAGGAGCGGGGTTTGCGGGTGGGAGTTTGCGGGCCAATCGTGCACACTTAGGGCCTGCTGCCGCCATGCCCGCTGCCGCGCCTGCCCCCGCCACGCCCACTGCCGCGCCTGCCCCCACCACGCCCGCCACGCCTGCCTGGGGAAGAGCCACACTCAAGGGGCCAAAGAGCCGCATGTGGCTCGCAAGCCGCGGTTTGCCGACCCCTGGTATAGAGCTTCTCCATCTTTGGCTGCAAAGTATATAATCAATCTGATTTCGGTATTGACCATCTGGTGATGTCCATGTGTAGTTTCTTGACTTCCTACTTTAGCATTCCAGTCCCCTATGACGAAAAGGACATCTTTTTTTGGTGTTAGTTCTAGAAGGTGTTGTAGGTCTTCATAGAACCGGTCAACTTCAGCTTCTTCGGCATCAGTGGTTGGGGCATAGACTTGGATCACTGTGATGTTGAATGGTTTGCCTTGGATTCGAACTGAAAGCATTCTGTTGTTTTTGAGGTTGTACCCCAGTACTGCCTTTCCCACTCTTTTATTGACTATGAGAGCTACTCCATTTCTTCTAAGGGATTCTTGCCCACAGTAGTATATATAATGGTCTCCTGAATTAAATTCGCCCATTCCTGTCCATTTTTGTTCGCTGATTCCCAAGATGTCGATGTTCAATCTTGTCATCTCATGTTTGACCACATCCAGCTTACCTTGATTCATAGATCTTACATTCCAGGTTCCTATGCAATATTGTTCTTTACAGCATCGGACTTTCCTTCCACTTCCAGACACATCCACAACTGAGCGTCCTTTCGGCTTTGGCCCAGCCGTTTCTCTCTTTCTGGAGCTACTCGGAATTGCCCTCCGCTCTTCCCCAGTAGCATTTTGGACACCTTCCGACCTGAGGGGCTCATCTTCCGGCGTCATATCTTTTAGCCTTTTGATACTGTCCATGGGTTTTCTTGGCAAGGATACTGGAGTGGGTTGCCATTTGATGGATCACTGCCTTGTCGTGGCGAAGGGGCTTGCGTAACTCAATGAAGTCAGGTCAAGACGGACGGGTCATGACGGAGAGTTCTGACAAAACGTGGTCCACTGGAGGAAGATTTAATGAGCACCTATCAAATATGAGCCATATTGGAGTGCTTTGTAACTTGACAGATATAATCTTCCACATACTAACCTTTTATGCTTCTCTACACCCATCTAGTGCCCCTACCCCTTCTTTTAGATTCTTGCTTTTTAGGTACAGTTACAATTTTTAATTCACCTATATTTGACATCTTCTAACTTTCCATAATTTGTTTAGATTTTTATTTTGACTCTTGATTATCCTTTATGCTCTTTTAATGACTGATCCCCCACCTTCCTTATGCTGGTCTATGACCGTAATAAAGATTTGGTTTGACTTTGGATTTGGTTAGCTTTTTTAAAGCTTTGAACCATGTTGTTTGGGCACCCAAGGTCGGGAGACATTGACGATGGCTCTTGGCACATCTTGGGGCCCAACATTTGGGGAGAAGGAATCGCTGTCCCCAAAACCTTGCCCGGCTTTGGTGCCTTCTGCCTGAGATTTCTGCTTCTTTTTTTTTTGTAGCAAACGGTCTTGCTTTCGAAATGCACAACACGGGCGCATCATACTCGAGCCCCAACACACAGCAGGCCTTGGTGCATTGCTGAATATTTCATGCGGACACATGCAGACAGAAATAGCAGCCTATTTTTCACTCAGATCTCCTTCTCCCTGTCTTTTCTCCACCCCACTCTCCTGACTGGCTCACTGTACGAATGATTTATAATGTTTAAACTTTGGGTGGAAGCTGCAATGTTCTTTCAGAACTGGCCAGCCTTCTCTTGGGAAAAGAGGGGAATGTTCTGCAGAACCCTGAACAATAGGTCGTCAGGATACTGACAGCTGGAACGGGGTCAGGTGGAGCTGACAACGATGATACGGGGCCCTGGGGATCTGCCTCTTAAGGATAGGCTGGAAGAACTTGGAATATTCAGTCTGGAGTCAAGAAGGTGGAAGGGAGACATGATAGCCAAGTTGAGGTCCATCAAAGGAAGCCACAGGGAAGATGATCAGGAACTCTTTTCCATGGCCACCAGGACCAGGACCAGAAATAATGGGTGGGAGTTGCAGATACCTAGATTTTGTTTAAATATAAAGAAAAACTCCCTGGTGGTAAGATTTGTATAACAGTGGAAGCATCCACCTCAGGAAGTTGAGGGTTTCCCATCTCTGGAGGGTTTTGAGAAGAGGCAGAACAGTTGCCTCTCAAGGGTGGTTCCACTGGCTTTACTGCCTAGTGCAGAGGTTGGACCAGATCATCTTTGGGATCCCTTCCAACTCTACATTCTTAGAAGCTGGGGGGGGGGAAATCTCAACAATAGCAACTCACAATCAAAACCTTGTCTCATCTGCATTCCTAAATCTCCAATTGCGCTGACTACTTCTGGGCAATTCCTGGGTGCAGAATATCAAGCTTGTGGTAAAACGGTTGGGTGCTGGGTGGCCTCTGAGCTTGTTCTCTTCCTGCAGACATTTCATTACCAAGCTAGGTAACATCTTCAGTGAACGGGGGAACTGGGTTTGCTGGCTGTTTCTCTGCGGTAGCTTATCCTACATGCCTTGATTTGAGTATTGTTTCTTCTTTGGTTGTTCTTGTTCATGTGGAGCTGGTTCCTGCTTATCTGGGTCTTGGTTAATAGGGGAGGAAGGGCAGATTTAGGTCTGATGGCTTCTTTCCATGATCTTTGATTGCTTCCTTTCTTTCTTGGATGGCTTGTAGATGGACCTTCTCTCCACGTTTGAATTAATGGCTGATTCGTCAGAGAGCCATGTCTCTTGCATTTTTGGATCTACACCACTTACATTGCACCAAACTGGCTCTCCAGTAACATCTTAGATCAGGGCTTTCCAAAGTGCCGCTGCTGGCGACACACCAGTGGTGGTGGCAGCAGCACGGCAGTGGCATGCGCGTGCACGGCGGCGGCGCGGGGGGGCGTGCGGCGGCACGGGGGGTGCGGCGGCGCGCGTGTGCACGGTGGCGGCGTGGGGGGGGTGCGGCGGCGTGTGTGTGCACAGTGGTGGCGGCAGCGGCAGCAGCCTCCGCTAGAACGTGGAAGCACTGATGCCGCGCCGCTGCTGCCGTGCACGCGCGCGCCGTCACTTCCGGGTGGTGTGGCGACACACCACGCTGTGTGTGGTGACACACTTTTGTGTGGCGACACACAGTTTGGAAAGCTCTGCCTTAGATGATACTGATGTATACATGTTTTGGCCCTTCCTTTCATAAACCTATGTCTTCTTTTCCCTGCATATATTTATCCACTCCACACAAACACACATTTATATTCAGATCTATCACATCCTTCTCTATTCTCTTACTTTCACACACAACATAATTTATTTATTTATTATAGAAATTTATATGGCCACCCAACTCACTCACAGTGACTCTGGGCAGCTTACGGAAATAAAACCCCAAATACAAAACCCACTACACCCCCACCCCCCTGGCGGCAACAATACAGTCAAACAAACCGCTTGATGGGCTCCGCATCAACTTGGGATCCCCAGGCCCGCTGGCAAAACCACGTCTTCAGGGCCTTTCGGAAGAGTATTAAGGTGGGGGCCAACCTTATATCTGCAGGGATGGTGTTCCACAGGGAGGGAGCCGCCACGGAGAAGGCCCTTCTTCTCGTTCCCACTAGATGGACCTCCTTAATGGGGGGTCCCCTCCCTCCCTCCCTCCCTTCCTTCCTTTCTTCCTTCCTTCCTTCCTTCCTGGCTTCTCCTTCTCCTTCTCCTCCCTCATTCCATTCCATTCCATTCCATTCCATGATGTGTACCATTTACTCTTCTTACACTCCAATCTTCCATCTGCTACGGTCCTCTCCACATGGGCTCAGCAATATTGACCTCAGCTGCCCATCATGATTTTTTCCTATCCAGGCTTCTTCATAATACTTTTTTTAGGAAGACAGAGAAGGTATAGGCTAGGCCAGGGTTTCTCAATCTCGGCAACTTTAAGATGTGTAGACTTCAACACTTCTCCAGCCAGCCATAATATGTGTGACTTCCACTCCCAGAATTCCACACATCTTAAAGGTGCCAAGATTGAGAAATACTGGACTAGGTTATCAGAGACACACCCAAGCTGCTAGTAGCATTCCCTGATAACAGGCAGGACAGTGCCATAAGTTGGACACACTTTTCCACTATGCAACAAGCATAACTAAAGCTTAGTTTTACACCATGCCTGCTCACAGTATTATATGCAGGCTCCGATCTCTGATCTAGAGATGACATTGCAAGCCTTTCGTAACATTCCATCGACTCAAAGTTATATGCAGTAGACTGACACACAGCTTATATCTCTAAATCAAATCCATTGTAATGTGACAAGCAGATGCCGCATGTGGGCCTAATGTGCATGCTCAATTTGTTTGATCCCTGCCGGTTCCTTGCGAGATATTATCTCCTTGCAACTTTACAAAGGCTGTGTGGATATCTGCACATACACAAACACACACCCCACGATGTCTTAGCAGCTAAAAATAAATGATTAAAGAAATCCTAGGACTGCACACAAATCACTTTCTTTTGTCAGGGAGTCTGACATGAGAAGAACCTTTCCAGAACTTAAGCAACAGAGTTCTCAGTATTCCTAGGAGAAGTAAAATATGACTTGAAGAGGTCAGACAAGCTGTTTCCTCTTATTTGAATGTGGATGTTGTTTTTCAAGCTCCTAATCTGCCCCAACCCTAGCCAGCCACATGTTCCAAAGATGCATCACTGCATCCCACCTTATACAAAAGTTTATACAGGTGCTGACAATAAAAAAATCCCCCGTATTTTGGCCTACCCTCTTTTTTCAAATTGATGAAAGGGATTTGCTTCCAATTTTTTCCCCACCAATAGAGAGAAGAATTGCAGAGAATTTGTCAAGGCTGGCATCTGAAAAATGGGGTTCTTGTACTTAAGGACAAGATGACCAAGAAGTGTGTGTCTTTGTGGGTGTGTGCACTCATGTGCGTGCACACCCATCCCCTTAAAAAATTGCCATCTCCTTGTTTTCTCACACTTTCCTTAATTCCTAAGAACGGACCCTGGGAGAGAATTAATCTGTGGGACGTTTTCATTCTTGGTGTCCCTGTCACTGCAAAGAGGGGAGACAGAGCCTTGACAGGAGAATTGGAGAATTCCTGCTGCAGGGAATGGATGTTTCCAGAACCCTGGCTTTCGGAAGAAACCCTGGGAATCAGCAGCCACAACAAGGTGTGATGGTGCAAGATGGCTGCACACCTGTGGGGATGACATTGCACAAAAACCGCTATTGCGTGCTTGCACTCCCACATCTGACACAAGTATGTAGCTCCGTGAATTTGCATGAGGATGTCACAATGTGTGTGTTGGAGATTCTGGCAAATCCAGCATGCCTCATCAGCATATGGATGGCTGCTCTAGGATGCAAGCTCTCCATGCTTTTGAGGAAGCTGTTTGTGGCCACTCCCACTTCCTCTCTCTCTCTCTCCTTGGACCGGGAGCAAGCACATGGCTGTGTGCTGCCCCATCCTAAGCCATGGATGGGCCTAGGAGACTTTTCCCCTTTCTACATGCATCTCTTGCAGCAAGCAGGGCAAGAGGTATAAAGTTTAGGGAACAGGAAGAAGAAATGGAACATCATTTATCTATCAAAATGCTGTACCTGCAAAGAATAAACATAAGGACTTTTTTGTACATACTTTTCATACCTACCATGTCTAAGCCGTGTTTCTTTATGCTTGGATGGGCTAAAGGTGTAAGATTAACCTGCATCTCTCTAATAAGCTCATGGGCTCTGTTTTTAAACAATATTCTTTTTCTGTACATGAGTTTAGCTGCTCTGCTCCATTTCAGTAGTTCTAACAGGCTGCTAAACGGGCTTCAGTGTGTTCTGTCATTTCCCCTCCTTGTTCTCATGACACCAAAGCTGTTGGGTTGAAACCAGTGCTAGGATTCCAGTTAAAACAAGCTTGTTTAGCTTTTATCGGGACACATTCTGGCTGGCAGGCGAGCCTCCTCCAGGTTAAATATTCCTTCCATTCCTCGTCACAGAACTGAGTTCCTCATCCCCTGATGGTTGGTTGGTTTTGATTTATATGGCCGCCCACTTCGCCAAGGCGATTCTGGGTGGTGCATAGGCATTAAAACAAAAATACAAATAACCACAATAAAACCAACCAGACATAATCAAAGCGAAAGATTGCCATCAATTTTCATTGGGAGTTGGGTGGCAGAGACATTTAATAATAAGCAAACAAACAAATAAATAAATACCAACAATAACAATGATGCAGGCTCCGCTAGTTTCCTGAATCCCGTACGTGGGCAAACAACCAGGTTTTAAGTGCTTTCTGGAAGGTGAGCATATCTGGATCAATCTGACCTTGGGAGGTGTGATGTTCCAAAGAGCAGGGGCCATGACAGAAAAGGCCCGCTTCCCGGGTCTGGCTAGATGGCGTTTTTCAGTTTACAAGACCCAGAGCACGCCTGTAATGGTCTGTGGGAATGACCTTGGGAGACAGGAGGAAGAGCTGCAGACCGGGCAACTGTCATGCAGAAGATATCTCAGCCCACTGAAGGAAAAGGGGCGTGGGAAGCATCTCAGAAGGGATCCTCCCTAGTATTCCGGACAGTAAAAGGAGAGGAGGGGAGAAATACTTTCACTCTTGCAAGATTCTGTTAACGTAACCTTACAGTAAAGGTAGTGTTAGTAATCATGGTCCCAGCTCTTTTTGAGAAGGATGTCCTGGTGATTTTTGCTTTAATGAATTAGGTGGAAAAAAATATCTCGATTTGAGCCCTTGGCTACTTTCAAGGCAGACACATCTCTGAAGGTCTCCCTGAGTTTTTAAGAACTTTCCCAGTACATTAGAAGCTCTGCCATTGTTGAAGGCGTTGAGGACTCTGGCAAGGAAATACCTTGGAAATGATGACCCAATGGGTCACGGGTTGTCTAGTAGATAATAAAACTTTGTTCCTCTGCTGAAGCAGATGTGTCAGCCCTTTTGAAAGATATAAAGGCGATCTCTGTCTCTTTCCAACTTACGAAGGGAATTCTGATGTTCTCCTACTGGCTGTGCTTCACATTTTTAAATTCTTCTCTCAAGGGGGCTGAACTTGAAGCATAGCCCGCCTTCTGCTCAGCGCAAACCTGGGGGAATATCCCCTATTACCTAAACCCCTTGAATTGATCCCCCCCACCTTTTATGATTCCTATTATTTCGTTCTATCTTTTCTGTATTTTTATACCAACCATGTGTCAAACCCTACAGACAGCACAAAAAAAAAAGCAACATCTGGCCACAATTTAAGACCAAGCTTGTTTTGAAAACATTGTGATTAAATCTGGACCTCGGACGACACTCTTTCGGCCTGGGCGTTGTGCAGATGTGAATGTGGATTCCGATTCAAAGCCAGTCATTGTGGCTTATACAGTAAATAAGCCAGGATGGCTCCTGACACCCGAATCTCAAATTGGCGGGCCACCCCATGCTGAAGTTAAATCAGCCCCAGGGATGAATGATCTCGGCGAGGTGTTTGCCGGACGCCCATCACTGTCAATTACAATCAGACTCACGGCAGAGTGCCAAGACTGGTTTTGTGCCTGGACCTGGCCAGCGGGAAGTCCGTCATTTCGCCCAGGTTGCCATGACAAAACTGCAGGACATTTTTTTCCCCCTATCCCTCCCTGACGGACACAGAGATTCAGGAGCCTCATCCCAGCTGCCATCACATCAGGTCTGCCGGTGGATGGTTACTCTTCTGGAGCTGACGCTGCATCTCGGCTGGGGCAGTTCTCAGAGATGGAGTCTAGAGAGGGGAAGAAAAAGAGAAAGTTAAACGAATGAGCGAAATGGTGCCAGGAACAGGGATGGATTTATTTATTTATCTATTTATTTATTTATTTATTTACTTACTTGATTTAGAGCCTGCCTTTTTTCCAAGAGCTCCGTGCAGCATTCATTCATTCATTCATTCATTCATTCATTCATTCATTCATTCATTCATTCATTCATTCATTTGATTTCTATAGTCGCCCAAGGGACTATAAAAGGGGCATGGTGGCTCAGTGGGTAAAACGCCAGGCTTGTCGATCGGAAGATCGCAAGTTCGGAGGTTCGAATCCCTAGCCCCGCGTGCGGAGTGAGCTCCCGCACTTGCCCCAGTTCTTGCCAACCTAGCAATTCGAAAGCATGCAAATGCAAGTAGATGAATAGGTACCACTTCGGTGGGATGGTAACAGCGTTCCGCGCGCGTCATGCCGGCCACATGACCGTGGAAGCATCTCTGGACAGCGCTGGCTCTTCGGCTAAGAAACGGAGATGAGCACCGGCCCCTAGAGTCGGACACGACTGCACAACTGTGCGGGGGGGACCTTTACCTTTTTATAGCCGCCCATCTCAACAAGTGACTCTGGTTCCCACACAAACCCTCTTACATCGAAGAAAGAGAGAGAAAGGGCCCGGACTAAAATAACCTTGGCTGAACAGGGACTAGAAACGGGGTCTTCCCACCCCTTGTCAGGCATCTTCACCAGTGGACCACCCCCAACTCTGGGGCTGAGTGGGAGGGCCTGGCCAAGAATCCCCAGGGAGCTTCTGTGGCTGAGGGAGGACCAGAACCAGATTGCCGACCGAAAGCTGAACTATTTGTCCAATCATGAAAACGATTAAATAAATTAAAGCATGCCCTCACCATGCCTCTAAACCAGTGTTTCTCAACCTTAGCAACTTTAAGATGTCTGGACTTCAACTCCCAGAATTCCCCAGCCAGCCATGCTGGCTTGACCTCATGCGACATCCTGAGCACCACCACTACCACCTTCCTACAACAATAGCCAAGACCTCCCACAGGATGGGCCGAATTTCAAGAGAGCCTCGAGGCTGGAGGGTCAGAGCTGCTCTTGCGAACCCTGCACTGAGTCGGGGGTTGGACTAGATGACCACAGAAGGCCCTTCCAACTCAAGGATTCTATGCTTCTCAGGGAAGTTCTCCTGATACTTTAGCATTCTTGTGGGAGATCTTGCAAGATTCACAATATACGGGGAATTCTGAGGTTTGTATTGGAAGAGTCCAGGGAAACCTCTTAACGTGGATGCTACGTGCTATTTCTTAATACAGAGCTTTCCAAACTGTGTGTCGAGACACGTTAGTGTGTCTGCTGCAGTGTCTGGGGGTGTCGTGGCTGCTGCTGCCTCCGAACCCTGCCAGGATTCCACGCAGGTCCTAGTGCCTGCGTTGTGCCTTGCTGCCTCCAAACCTGCCCTGCCAGGATTCCATGCAGGTCCCAGTGCCTGCCTTGTGCCTTGCTGCCTCCAAACCTGCTGTGATTCCGCACAGGTCCTAGTGCCTGCCTTGTGCCTTGCTGCCTCCAAACCTGCTGTGATTCCGCACAGGTCCTAGTGCCTGCCTTGTGCCTGGCTGCCTCCAAACCTGCTGTGATTCCGTGTAGGTCCTAGTGCCTGCCTTGTGCCTGGCTGCCTCCAAACCTGCCCTGCCAGGATTCCATGCAGGTCCTAGTGCCTGCCTTGTGCCTGGCTGCCTCCAAACCTGCTGTGATTCCACGCAGGTCCTAGAGCCGGCCTTGTGCCTTACTGCCTCCAAACCTGCTGTGATTCCGCACAGGTCCTAGTGCCTGCCTTGTGCCTGGCTGCCTCCAAACCTGCTGTGATTCCGTGTAGGTCCTAGTGCCTGCTTGTGCCCTGCTGCCTCCAAACCTGCTGTGATTCCGCGCAGGTCCTAGTGCCTGCCTTGTGCCCTGCTGCCTCCAAACCTGCTGTGATTCCACGCAGGTCCTAGAGCCGGCCTTGTGCCTTACTGCCTCCAA
Organism: Charina bottae; assembly: GCA_023362775.1. Lineage (NCBI taxonomy): Eukaryota > Metazoa > Chordata > Lepidosauria > Squamata > Charinaidae > Charina > Charina bottae. The sequence goes on along the minus strand of JALMGJ010000089.1, from coordinate 389,883 downwards.
ACCTGCTGTGATTCCGCACAGGTCCCAGTGCCTGCCTTGTGCCTTGCTGCCTCCAAACCTGCTGTGATTCCGCACAGGTCCTAGTGCCTGCCTTGTGCCTTGCTGCCTCCAAACCTGCTGTGATTCCGCACAGGTCCTAGTGCCTGCCTTGTGCCTGGCTGCCTCCAAACCTGCTGTGATTCCGTGTAGGTCCTAGTGCCTGCCTTGTGCCCTGCTCCCTCCAAACCTGCTGTGATTCCGCGCAGGTCCTAGTGCCTGCCTTGTGCCCTGCTGCCTCCAAACCTGCCCTGCCAGGATTCCATGCAGGTCCTAGTGCCTGCCTTGTGCCTGGCTGCCTCCAAACCTGCTGTGATTCCACGCAGGTCCTACTGCCTGCCTTGTGCCTGGCTGCCTCCAAACCTGCTGTGATTCCGCGCAGGTCCCAGTGCCTTCCTTGTGCCTCGCTGCCTCCAAACCTGCTGTGACTCCACGCAGGTCCTAGTGCTGCCTTGTGCCCTGCTGTAAGAGTGTGTCTCAAAATGATGCATGTCTAAAAAGTGTGTCACCAACATGAAAAGTTTGGAAAGCTCTGCCTTAATATAAGGAATGTTCTTAAGGATATACACCCAAATGGTACTGTTCCCATTGTCCTCATACTTTTCTTTGCCTATTTTACACATTCCATATCCGTAGGATCTTCCAAATTTATCCGGCCTTTGGCCTAGGAGGGGCTGTGTTCCATTGCAAATGCCAGATAAATAACAACCTGTTAAACAGAATAATTTAGAAAGTTCCCTGTCTTATTATTCCCCTGTCCCCACTGAAAATCTCTGGAGAAGAGGGTTAAAAGATTCAGCAAACATTCCCCGCTCCATTTCATCTGTTCCATCTCATTAACACATCCACCCGAATCCCAGTTTAGAAAGGCGGTGGTAGAAAATGCCCCTGTTTTTTTTAATCCAGCCATTTGTTATTGTTTTCCTTTTACACAAGTTGCAGAAACCATCCGTCGCATTGGTGTTAAAAGCCTCATTGTCAAATATGGCATGGTGGATATTTATATGCTTTCGACACCCACTCGAATGAGCGGCGACGAATTTCATTTATTGCTTGCATGCAAGGGCTAGTGTGGGAAACATGTTTTTTTTCTCCCTTTGCTCCTCTGTTTCTTTTGCATCCTCCGTTCCGAAAATATAGCCGCAAACACATTTTCTCCTCTTGTTGCATCCCAGGGTTAGGCTTAAAGACAGCAAGGAAAGCGAAACGTGTTGCGAAGAGATGTACACAAAAGGAATCATTAGCAGATGAGATGGCCTTGTTATGCTGAGATTTTAAACGCCGGCTGGATCCTTCTTTTGAAACCAGTCCCAAGCATCACTCTGCGTGTGAAGGCAAGAGCCAGGAAAACAAAATTATATTTTGAAAATGTACCTCTGGGTTCTATCCTGCGCCCAGTACTGTTCAACATATTAATTATAAAAATCATGACAATTTATTAAATGTATATGCTGCCCAACTCCCAGGGACTCTGGGCGGTTTACAAATGATTAAAAGCATTTAAAACAAGTAACAATACAAGAAACACAAAACAAAAAAAGATGGCAGAGAAAACAAGGTGGGAACAAGGAAAAGGAAGAAGAGAGGTGTCAATCATCCTCACTAAAGGCCTCGACAAAGAGTCACATCTTCAGGGCCTTTCGAAACGCCAGCATTTATTTATTAAATTTATACACCACCCATCTCACTATGGAAGTGACTCTGCGTAGGGTGGGGGCCGTTCAAATTTCGGGGGGGACATCTTCCTAAATGACTTAGATGGGGGAATAGAAGGCATGCTCAAAAAATTTGCAGGTGATACAAAGCTGTGTGTGTGTGTGTGTGTGTGTGTGTGTGTGTGTGTATTGCTAATCCCCCTGAAGACAGGCTCAAGAGTCAAAAGGATCTTGATACTCTTGAACCTTGAGAAATGTAAGGTCCTCCATTTAGGCAGGAAAATCCAGGTGTAAGATAGGTGGTACCTGGTTTAGCAATAGTGCTTGTGAGAAAGATCTGGGGGTCTTGGTAGAGCACGGATTAAGGATGAGCCAGGAACGTGCTGCGACTGCCAAAAAAGCCAATGCGGTTTAGGGTTGCATCAGTGGAGGTCTAGTGTCAGGATCACAGGAAGCGATAGTACCTCTCTCTGCTGTGCTGGTCAGACTGCACCTGGAATAGTGTCCAGTTCCGACCACCGCAGGACATTCGTTATTCCCCAGACTGGATGGAAAATTTCTCCAATGGGCATTTTCTCAGCCCGTTCGATGGCCGAAGAAATCGGGTTTTGTTGGATTGCTGCTTTTGTTTTGCAGAGGACAAGCCAATTTGGGGAAAAGGTTTCTTCCTTTACCTTTCTTCAGGAGAAGTCATCTTTTTCAAAACAGCAACCAAGTCTATTTAGGTGAGCGTTATCATTTCCAGCAGCTGAGGAGGGAAGTGAAAATGAGGTTGAGGTGGAAGTTTCCAGTCCATACAAGTAGTCCTCACTTAATGACCACAATTGGGACCAGAATTTTGGTTGCTAAGTGAAGCAGTTATTAAGTGAATCCGCCTTATTTTATGACCTTTTTTGCAGTGGCCATGATGCAAATCACCACGGGCATTAAGTGAATCACGCGGTTCCCCATTGATTTTGCCTGCCAGAAGCCACTTGGGGAGGTTGAAAATGGTGATCACGTGACTATGGGACGCTGTGATGGTCATAAATGTGAAACGGTTGCCAAGCGCCCAAATCATGACCATGTGACCACGGGGATGCTGCAACGGTCATAAGTGTGAGGACTGGTCATAAGCCGGTTTTTCCAGCACTGTCGTAAGTCCGAGCTGTCATTAAACGAATGGTTGTTAAGCGAGGACTACCTGTATTTTGCTTTCTGTTTTTTAATTTGGGGCTTAGGACAAGGGGTTGCTGTAGTCTTAATCCAATTGGTGTTTTCATCAGCTGCACCAGCTGGTGATTTTGATGGATCCAGTTCAAGGTTCTGATGCTAAAGGAGTTGGAAGGGAGCAAAGGATCTCAAGGCTTCTCCCCTTATGGATCTGTTGATTCTTTGGTCTTATGGATCAGTTGATTCTTCTCCAAAGTAAAATGGAGCAGGTGGCGGCAAGGAACACAGCTTTCTCACGTACAGGCCCTGCTGGGGAATGCCTTTCTTATGGGGGCATGCCAAGCATCCAGGCTGGTTTCTCTTCAGCGCTACAGAGATTCCTCTCGTCCCAGATATTTTCATAGTGTTGCATTTCAGTTTTGGTTTTAAGTGCTGGTTTGGTACATGAAGTGGCAAATAGCTTCTGACCTGACTGACTGACTTCTAACTTTTAGGATCAACCCTCAACAGTAAAGGAACCAACAGTCAAGAAATACAGTAGAGCATCCATGAAGTCCTTGGAATTCAAATGCCAGGATGTGCCTAGACCTACAAAGATCAGAATCGTGCAAGCCATGGTCTTCCCGGTGACCCTCTCTGGAAGGGAAAGTTGTACTTTAAAGAAGCAGGAGAGGAACAGTATGGACGCTTTTGAACTTTGGTGTTGGAGAAGACTCCTAAGAATACTGTGGACAGCCAAGAAAACAAACCAACGGATCGTCAAACAAATCAACCCAGAGTTATCTCGAGGCACCAATGGTCAGGCTCAAATGATTCCAGTTTGGTAGGCTGACCATATTTCCTTGAGCCAAAAACGGGCGTGCAGGGTGTCTGTGCGGGGGGGGGGGGGCGTGTGCGCATGCGTGCGGAGACAGGGCGTGCGTGCGGGGGCGTGGGGGGCGTGTGTGCATGCGGGGGGCATGCGGGGGGCGTGTGGGGGGGTGCGCAGCAACTTTCAAAACTGGGACAAATTGGCTTTTTTTCTTAAAAAGACAGGACGGTCAAGAATTGTTTGAAAAACGGGACTGTCCCGTTCAAAACGGGACGTATGGTCAGCTTACACTTTGGACACATCATGCAAAGACCAACCTCTCTGGAAAAGGCTCTGATGCTGGAAAAGATGGAAGGAAAGAGAAGAAGAGGAGGACCAGCAGAAGGAGGGATGGACTCAGTTACAGTAGCAATGGAGACACCGCAGGGAGACCTGAAAGACCAGGTTAGGGACAGATCCTCCTGGAGAAAATCTATGTACCGTAGTCACTAAGTGTCGACACAGTCTTGATGGCACACAATCAATCAATCAATTGGTACTTCAATTATTCTTTAATGAGATTGCATTGTTCTATCATTTTTCTTTTCTTTTAAACTGTTTTTAAAGGTAGCAACCAACCCAGAGAACCTTGGATAGTGGACGCATTTGAAACAACAAGAACAAGAAGAGCAGCAGCAACAATGGTAACAATAAACATTCAGTCAAATGTTGCAGCAAGGATCAATGAATGACTGGCTCACTACAGGCCAAACAATGTTGATCACAAAAATCAACAACACCCAACCCTTTTCACTCAGTCACTTGTTCGCTTATGCCATTCTTATACTTTATCCAAGGCAAGGGCGGGCCTTCCTTCCTTCCTTCCTTCCTTCCTTCCTTCCTTCCTTCCTTCCTTCCTTCCTTCCTTCCTTCCTTCCTTCCTTCTAGCTGCCCATCTCAAACCAGTGACTCTGGGTGGCTAACAATCATAAATAACAGTCAAACAATTAAAACAATACAAAATAAATTAAATATAAATAGCGGCCAAGAGATACTAAAATCCGTCAGTGTCAGCACACCCATGAAATGGGGCCCTTCGCACACTCAGGGCTCCAGGCCCAGGCACATAGCCAGGTCTTCAAGGCCTTCTGAAAAGCCAAAAGGGTCGGGGCCATCCTAATCTCAGGAGGGAGGATGTTCCAGAGGGCAGGTGCTACAGCAGGAAAGGCGCATCTCCTGGACCCCGCCAGCCGACATTCCTTAGCTGATGGGACCAGGAGCATGCCCATCCTGCTGGACCGGATTGGACGGGTAGCAACAACTGGGAAAAGACGGTCCCTCCGGTAACCCGGTCCCAAACCATGAAGGGCTTTAAAGCTGACAACCAGCACCTTGAATTGCACCCAGAAACACACTGGCAGCCAATGCAGCTCCCGAAGCAGTGGTGTTCCGTGTGCCGAGTAGCCGACACTATTTACAACTTGGGCAGCTGCTTGACATGGTCTGGCCTCAGATACAAGCAAAGCCCATTCAGGATGGGGAGATCACAGACCTGCTGTTTCAAGTAGTTAAAATCCACCTGCATAGAGGGTTTCCGGTGGGAATGGCGGACAGAACGGAGCTGACAACGCAATAACTTTTTTCGGGCTCAGGCAGGTTTTCCTGAAGCCCAGAAACGTTCTCCGGATCAAGGAGAATACCTGGAATCATCCCATCTGTCCTCCGGACGGCTGCTTGCAGCCAGAAGATCGCAAACAGTGTTTCGTGTTCGACTGGTAAAAGCCAGCTGGGAGGCGGGGATTTCATAACTTTCCAAGCAGCGCTGTAGCCTTAAAGGGACACTAAGACCAGCCACCCCATTTCTAAGTCACTGATTTGTATTTTGTTTAAGAGAGGCTTTCTACAGCGAGGAGAAGCTGGTTTTCTTGCTGCTTAACGTTATTTTGGGGGTTACTTTTTTTTCCCTTGAGAACTGTCTGCTATCTCACTCTCACTTTATGTAAACACACTCTGGAACTCTTCCATGTCTTCGACTTTTGCTGGTTAAGCTCCTAGGGGGCGCCATAATCTCCTGCGTGAGACATGGAGGATTTCAAACAGATTTTTTCTGACCTTCACCAGGATTTTAAACAGATTTCTTCTGACTTTTATCAAGCTTTTAGGCAAGATATGTTGCATATATTTTTATGATCTTAAAAGAATATGAAGGCTAGTTTTAGAAGCCAAGCCTAAAAGTTTTTTTTCTGTGGGCTCCAGGAGAGCACATATTAGCTCCCCACTCAGGAATGTTAATTGCTGGTGCCTCAAAGTCTATTTGTTTAGCCATTCAGAGATTTACCTGATGGTTCTTCCCAAATAAAGTGATAAGTTGCCTAAGATTGGTCACATGTCAAGCCCTGTCCAATCAGGTACTGCCAAGTAGTGGTAAAAGCTTTAAATTGTAAATCTGCCTTTTGTCTTCGTTACCTTGCTGTTATCTCTCTGTTTTGTCTTCTCTGCAATGTGAGTACGGGGCTATGTTAATTAAGCCATGAGCTTTTCTTCGGCTGAAGAAAGCAAGCTAAATTACTGTTCTTTGTTTTTAAAATAAAAAGCAACGTTTTTTTACTGCAAGCTTTCCATTCGTTTGTCTCTTAATATTTCTATAACTCTGATCTCACAAATTTTTATAAACTACAAAAAGATATCAAGGACATTGTGGAAAATATGAGATCTAAAATGGGCCATCAGGTTGGGGATGTGGTGGATGAAATTGAGGAATTTAAGAGCGGTAGAAAAGGTTTTTTTTAAGATTGAGATTGGGATTTTTATTGAGATGCTGGATGAAGGTTGGATAATGGAGTTGGAGAAATCTAAGGGAGAGAGTGATCTGCAAGCCATAAGTAAAATCGATCTCCTGGTGGAATGCCATGAAAAGAACCTGGAATCTTTGAGTGGAGCAGTTGGGCTGTTTGATTCTTTCAAGAGGAAAGCTCTGTGCACATTGTGGGGATATGTAACTGCTTTGGTTTATTTTGAAGAGGAATAAAGGTTGAAGAATGTTCGTCTGGTTTGTTTTAAGGATTTGATTGATGCTATTTGCCTTTAAAGATTTGGATTTACTGTTTTGAATTGGCTTTGTTTTTTGGGTATATTAAGATTAAAATTATTAAAACTCTTGTATTAGGGTTAAAGAATGTATATTTCCCCCCCTCTGTGGGGGGAGATGGGCGGTGATATAAGTATGATAAATAAATAAAAAAATAAATAAATATTTCGTTTGCTTTAAGGATTTGGTTGATGTTATTCCCTTTTAAAGATATGGTATTACTGTTTTGAATTGTCTTTGTTTTTTGGGTTTATTAAGATTGGGATTATTAAAATTGTTGTACTGTTAAGTATGATAGAAGACAACTTATGTGCTTTTTAATTTGATTCTTATTATAGTAGACAGAAATGTATAGAATAGTGGTAGGAAGGGAATAATTAAATATTTTTATCTTTTGGAGGGGAAAAAGATGTTTAGGAGGTTTATATGAATTTTTTTTCTTTATTTCAATATAAGGGGAGGGAGTAACTGTAATTAATGATTTTTATAATGTGCCAAAGTAGAATGATTTATAGAAATAATGTGGTGTTTTGGTTTAATATAGAATAAGAGATTGATTATAGAAATTTTCAGTCAATCCTAAAGGAAATCAACCCTGACTGCTCATTGGAAGGACAGATGCTGAAGCTGAAGCTCAAATACTTTGGCCACCTAATGCGAAGAGAGGACTCACTGGAAAAGACCCTGATGTTGGGAAAGACTGAAGGCAAAAGGAGAAGGGGACGGCCGAGGAGGAGATGGTTAGATAGCATCACCGATGTAATGAACATGAATTTGAGTAAACTCCGAGAGACAGTGGAGGACAGGAAGGCCTGGCATGCTATGGTCCATGAGGTCACGAAGAGTCGGACACGACTAAACGACTGAACAACAACAACAACATATGTATGTATGTATATGTACGTATGTACGTTATGTATGTGTGTATGTATGTACGTGTGTATGTACGTATGTACGTTATGTATGTGTGTATGTATGTACGTGTGTATGTACGTGTGTGTGTGTGTGTGTGTGTGTGTGTGTATGTATATGTATAAAAAAGGTAAAGGTACCCCCCGCACATTTGTGCAGTCGTGTCCGACTCTATGGATGGCTGTGAGAGTTGGACCATAAGGAAGGCTGAAGAATTGATGCTTTCGAGCTGTGGTGCTGGAGAAGACTCTTGAGAGTCCCTTGGACTGCAAGGAGGTCAAACCAGTCAATCCTAAAGGAAATCAACCCTGACTGCCCATTGGAAGGACAGATACTGAAGCTGAAGCTCAAATAGTTTGGCCACCTAATGCGAAGAGAGGACTCACTGGAAAAGACCCTGATGCTGGGAAAGACTGTAGGCAAAAGGAGAAGGGGACGGCAGAGGATGAGATGGTTAGATAGCATCACTGATGTAACGAACATAAAATTGAGTAAACTCCGGGAGATAGTGGAGGACAGGAAGGCCTGGCGTGCTATGGTCCATGAGGTCACAAAGAGTCGGACACGACTAAACGACTGAACAACAACAACAAAAATATCCTTGCTGTTAAAAGTCGGAAGCCACATCTTTTGTAAATTGTTTTTTAAAACTTATCTTGTGTTTCTGCACTTTTTTAGTTTCTTTCTTTCTTTGTAGTTTTTTGTTTTTTTGTAGTTTTTGTTCTTTCCTTGAAATCTAATAAAATTTAATACAAAAAAAAATCCACTTGCATAGAGAGTCCCAGCCCAACATGAGTCAACCCCACAAAACGCAGGCTGCCTTCCTCTGCTCCACAGAAACTGGGGAATTAGTAAACCAGCAATTGCTGCTCAACAGCCATGAAAATGCTTTCCAAGCTGGCCTGGTTGTTGATGACTTACAAGCCCCATTTTCCTTGCTCTAACTACCTGTTAATTCAACCCTGGGCTTTAATTAGTTTCATTATTTGCCTAGTTCCCCCTTTATTTTATTTAGGCAAAATGATCCCACAGCTGCCTTTTAGGAGACCTTCCCCTTCCTTCTCCTGGGCACCTCCAGCTTTTTGCATTTCTGGGTCAGATCTTCTGTTTCTGTGGATGAATCTCAGACATTACCCGAAACAATTGGCTCCGGGAGATTTCTTCTTTCAGGGCCCAGGAGAATCCAGGGTTGGTTTCAAAAGATGATACAGCTCAAGAGAGTCTGTAGCTTGAATCATGTCAACTGGATTTCTATTTTCTCAGTGGAAACGTTTCGCTCGTTATCCAAGAAGCTTCTTCAGTCTGAGCAAAGTTTGTAAGGGAATCCTTAAATATGTTTCTAGGGTGGCTGTGTGACCTTGCACCTGGGGCTAGGTCATGGTTATTTTGAGATGTTTATTTCTAAGTCCCTTTATCATCTAAAGGAGGATCGTTAAGATTACCATGCTGCTGTTGAGCTTGCAAAATGGTCTTAATCTTCCTAGGCACAGAAGACAAAGCAGGAAGGAAGATAGGGGAAAGGTTGTGCCTGAGGCCCCCACCTCTATTCAAGGAAGGATTTTCCAAGTTGGCATAAATGGACTGCTTGACCCCTCTCTCAAACCACCTATCTTCTCTGTCTAAAATGTGAACATTAACGTCCTCAAATGAGTGTCCTTTCTCCTTTAGATGAAGATAAACTGCTGACTCTGGTCCTGTGGTGTTACTTCTCCTGTGTTGGGCCATCCTCCTGTACAAAGGTTGTTTGGTTTCTCCAATGTAGAGTTCAGAGCACTCCTCACTGCACTGGATTGCATACACTACATTGCTTTTCTTGTGTTTTGGAGTTTGATCTTTGGGGTGTACAAGCCTCTGTCTCAGTGTGTTGGTGGGTTTGAAATATACAGGTATGTGGTGTTTGCCAAATATCCGTTTTATCTTTTCAGACACGCCAGCCATGTAAGGAATGACCAGGTTCTTCCGTTTACTCTGAGTCTCAGCCCTATCTGTCGCTGTTTTAGGTCTGGTAGACTTAGATTTAGTGAAGGCCCAATTTGGATATCCACAGGCCTTCAGAGCTGTTCTCAGGTGCTGATTTTCATTCTTTTTGGAATCCATGGAGGTGGGGATGGTTTCTGCTCTGTGTGACAATGTCCTGATGACTCCTAGTTTGTGCTGCAGTGGATGGTGGGAGTCAAACATCAGATATTGATCTGTGTGTGTGGGTTTCCTGTAGATCCCTAGGAATAGAGGTGGGGGCCTCAGGCACAATATTTCCCCTATTTTCCTTCCTGCTTTGTCTTCTGTGCCTAGGAAGATTAAGACCATTTCGCAATCTCAACAACAGCAAGGTAATCTTAACGATCCTCCTTTGGATGATAAAGGGACTTAGAAATTAACATCTCAAATAACCATGACCTAGCCCCAGGTGCAAGGTCACACAGCCACCCTAGAAACATATTTAAGGATTCCCTTACTAACTTTGCTCAGACTGAAGAAGCTTCTTGGATAAGGAGCGAAACGTTTCCACTGAGAAAATAGAAATCCAGTTGACATGATTCAAGCTACAGACTGTTCCTCCTGGATGACTGAGAACCTTCATCGACATACAGCTCAAGAGACAGACTGCCTACTTTTGGGCCCAGAACGTGACAGCTCAGATCACATCATTGACGTGCTCCCTGCTTTTCTCTGGGGAAGAGATCTGGAAGCGGCTGCAATATCACAGAAAAATGGATACACTTGGCATTCTCGACCAACAGTATGGAAAACAATATGGAAAAATAAGTGGGTCAAAGGATGCAAGTTCTTGAAGGAGAGTTGAACGCGAGACAAACATTTTGTGGCAAAGACCCATAGGGGATCCTTCCAAAAACCCTCATTGTCCCCCAAGAGGGACAAAGGGGAGGAAATATCTAGAAGGAGGTCACATGGGAGGTCCAGACGTGGTTTGCTCTGAGGGGTCTTCAAGATTGTCTTCTCTACCCACTAGGGACGCACCGTCACCTAGTTCCCAAAAGAATCTGCTAAGAGTTCCTCACATGGGGGAGGTGTGGGGGCGGAGGCTCGGGGCACTGTTTTCCTGCTGCTCCCACCTTATTAGCTTCTGTTATTATAGCCTAGATCAGTACAGATCTACTGTCGCTTGTGCTGCCCATTTCCTGACCTGGTTTACCTTGGAGGGAGGAGAGAGGAAGGAAGGGAGGGAGGGAGGGAGGGAGGGAGGGAGGGAGGGAGGAATAGAGGAATAGAGGGATAGAGAGAAGGAAGGAAGGGATAGGGAGGGAGGAATAGAGAGTGAAGGAAGGGAGGAAGGAAGGAAAGGAAAGAGAGAGATGAAGGAAGGAAGGAAGGAAGGAAGGAAGGAAGGAAGGAAGGAAGGAAGGAAGGAAGGAAGGAGGGAATAGAGAAGGAAGGGAGGGAAGGAGGGAGGGAGAGAAGGAAGGGAGGGATAGAGGGATAGAGAGAAGGAAGGAAGGGATAGGGAGGGAGGAATAGAGAGTGAAGGAAGGGAGGAAGGAAGGAAAGGAGAGAGAGGAAGGAAGGAAGGAAAGGAAAGAGAGAGGAAGGAAGGAAGGAATAGAGAAGGAAGGAAGGGAGGGAGGGAGGGAGAGAAGGAAGGGAGGGATAGAAGGATAGAGTGAAGGAAGGAAGGCATAGGGAGGGAGGGAGGAATAGAGAGTGAAGGAAGGGAGGAAGGAAGGAAGGAAGGGAAGGAAAGAGAGAGGAAGGAAGGAAGGAAGGGATAGAGAGAGAAGGAAAGGAGGGAGGAAGGGAGGGATAGAAAGAAGGGAGGGAGGAGGAGGGGAGGGGAGGGAAGAAGGAGAGAGAAAGGAAGGGAGAGAGGGAGGGAGGGAGGGAGAGGGGGGAGGGAGGGAGAGAGAGAGAGAAGAAATTAAGGGAGGGGAGGGGAAGGAAGGAAGGGGAGGGGAAGGGAAGGGAAAGGGCACCCAATTAAAACAAGTCCAATCATGTGTCAGCAAGAGGCAAATAAATTTCTCATTCAGGGAAACGGGGGCTCTTCGGAGGAGCAAAGCAGCTGGCGTAAAACCCTCAAGCCTTCTCTCCTTGTGCAAACAGGACACGCGGCAATTTGTTTCAACTCAACTCGGGGCAATTTCTCTCCCGAGAGTAGCGCGCCTCGGCAGCGTGTGACAGTCTCAACGGGGAGAAGGGGGGGGGGGGGCGGTCATTGTGAAGGCGCACCCTCCTGCTTCCAATTACCCAAGTAAAACAGAGAGTCACACAGCTATGCAAAATAGCTGGCAACTCTAAATTACTTGACAGGGGAAGTGACAGCTTTTTATTAGTGCGATAACAGCCAGGAGTTTTAAAATAGAGTAATCGGTGCAACAAAAGCAATTTCACCCCCTCCCTCCGCTGCCCCCCGAAATGCTCATTCTGAATAGATGATCTCGTTTTAATCAAGCAGCTCATCACGCATTCACAAACAGACACAAATGCCTTTTAATTAACAGAAGTCAAGAGTTACATTGTAATTGGAATGTTTACTTTTTTCCCCCCAACTGTCCAGATGAGATGGAGAGAAAACAAGCTTGTTTGTGGCTTTTAAAGGTTTTTTTTTCCCCTTGCTTTTTCAGGTGGGATTGTATTGGGGGGAGGGACCAGAAGAGGTATGTGCTTTGTAACATCTAAGTTTTAGAAAGGGCTTTTAGAGAGCTGTTTTTGGCGAGTTTTATTCGCAGAGTTGAGAGTCGTTCGTTAATCCCAGTGGGAACTTCTGACAAGAGCTTCACAATGTCGTTTTTGATAGCAAAGCCTACCCCATGTATTCGTCGTTCTTGTTCAGGCAGTCCTTTCCAAAAGAAGGTATAACCTCCTTTTTCTTCCTTCAACTGTCCTTCTCCTGCTCTTCGAGTTTCTTGGAGTGCTGCTATATCGATATTAAAACGTCTCAGCTCCCTTGCAATAATGGCAGTCCTACGTTCAGGTCGTTCACTATCCATATTGTCTTGCAGTGTCCGTATATTCCATGTTCCAAAATTCATGTGTTTTTTACGACCGCTAGATGGTGACCCCACTGGTCGCGGTAATCCAGTCAGGGAGAAAATGAGGCAGACTATGTTTAGGGCACCTTTTCTAGCCCCCTCCCCATATGGGGTGAGCAGAGTGGATCCTAAATAGGGCTGCTCAGTCGTGGATACAGCTGCCGAACTACTCAACTGCCTCGATCCTTGAGTCAGGGCGACTGAATCCGTATCCACCGCCCATGTGCTGATCCATGACTAGGAGCTTCCGGATTACACAGTCCTGCCCCCGTTGCCATTCGTCAATCGCCATGGGACTTTTGGCAACTATCCTAAGTGCTTACGCACCAACACTAGATGCAGATGAGGATATCAAGGAAAAATTTTATACCCAGCTGGACACCATCTTATCAGAGATACCAAAGGAGGATAAAATTATCCTCCTGGGCGATTTCAATGCAAGAGTTGGGCGTGATTTTGATTTGTGGCCAGGGATCATTGGGAAAGAAGGAGTTGACAACAGCAACACGAATGGAATCTTACTTCTGACTAAATGTACAGAGCATAACCTTGTCATTACTAACACACTCTTTCGCCAGAAAAATAAATTTAAAACATCATGGAAGCACCCACGGTCGAAGCACTGGCATCTTTTAGATTATGTAATTGTCCGTGCTAGAGATCGCTGTGATGTACTTCTCACCAGAGCCATGACGAGCGCTGATGACTGCTGGACAGACCATCGATTAATTCGATCCACGATGGCCATAAAGATTGTCCCTCATCCTGGGCTCCAAGGAAGAAAACCAAGGCGTAAAATGAATATACTGGCCCTTCAAGATCCTATTAAACAAGCTTTCTTTCAATCAACTCTCAAGGAACATCTGCCTATGGAACTTCCTGAAAATGTTGAGGAACACTGGATTAAATTGAAGACTTCTATCATTTCAGCCTGTGAACAAACTATCGGATACCAGACTAAGAGACATCAGGACTGGTTTGATGAGAACGATAGTGAGATTGAACATATTATTGACAAGAAAAGGAAAGCCTTCCAGATATGGCAAAAAGATATTAACTGTGCCGTTAAGAAAAAAGTCTACGCCAGTGCAAAGGCAGAAGTCCAAAGACGAACTAGAGAACTTAAGAACATATGGTGGATAAAAAAAGCCCAAGAAACCCAACATTTTGCAGATGCTCACGATGCACGGGGCTTTTTTAATGCCATAAAGGCCATCTATGGACCAACAAACCATGGTACAAATCCCTTACGCTCAGTAGATGGTGCTAAACTTCTAAAGGACAAAGAGTCTATTGCACTGCGCTGGAAAGAGCATTACTACAATCTCCTTAATCGTCACTCTACTGTGGCTGACGAAGTCTTCTTGCAAATCCCACAAAAACAAATAAGAAATGAGCTTGCAGTACCCCCTAGTTTGGAGGAAGTCAGTAAAGCCACTAAACAAATGAAAAATAACAAAGCTAGTGGACCTGATGGGATTCCTGCTGAAGTCTTTAAAGAAGGCGGGCCTGAACTTACACAACAACTTCATAAGCTCATCGAAAAAATCTGGATGAGGGAGGAGATTCCAGCAGACTTTAGGGATGCCATAATTATCACTCTCTTTAAAAAGGGTGATAGAACAGACTGTGGAAACTACCGAGGCATCTCCCTTCTAGCCACAGCAGGCAAAATCCTGGCAAAGATCATTGCAAACCGTCTCCTATCTGTATCAGAAGACATCCTCCCTGAAACGCAAAATGGCTTCCGCCCTTCCAGGGGAACAGTGGATATGATCTTCACTGCACGACAGCTTCAAGAAAAATGCAAGGAGCAAAACCGCCCTCTGTACATGGCGTTTATTGATCTGACTAAAGCTTTTGATACTGTAAATCGTACTGCTCTCTGGACCATCCTTCTGAAAATCGGATGCCCTGATAAATTTGTGAACATCTTGCGGTTACTCCATGACGACATGATGGCAACAATCCTGAATAACAATGGCTCTCAAAGCGATCCATTTAAAGTGGAATCCGGCGTTAAACAGGGATGTGTTATTGCTCCAACCTTATTCGCTATCTTCATCGCTATGATTATGCACCTTGTTGAAGAGAAACTTCCTACTGGTGTAGAAATTATATATCGAACAGATGGAAAGCTTTTTAATCTTAGTAGGCTGAAAGCAAAAAATAAGGTAATTGCAACTTCTGTTATAGAACTTCAATATGCTGATGATAACGTAGTCTGTGCACACTCCGAGGAAGATCTTCAAACTATCCTAAACATCTTTGCAGAAGCATATGAAAAGCTCGGCCTCTCAATTAACATTAAAAAAACCAAAGTGCTTTACCAGCAAGTTCGAACCAATCCCTCTGCAGCGCCATCAATCCAGCTTAAAGGTGTGTCACTAGAAAATGTCGACCACTTTTCTTATCTCGGCAGCCATCTATCAACAAAAGCCGACATCGACGCTGAAATTCAGCATCGCCTGAGCTCTGCGAGTGTAGCTTTCTCCCGAATGAAGCGTAGAGTGTTTGAGGATCGGGACATTCGCAGGGAGACCAAAATGCTTGTTTACAAAGCCATTGTACTACCAACCCTTCTGTACGCCTGTGAAACATGGACCCTCTACAAACGCCACCTCCAACTTCTTGAAAGATTCCATCAACGCTGCCTCCGAAAAATTCTGCAAATTACTTGGGAAGATAGGCGGACTAATGTTAGCGTATTAGAAGAAGCGAAAACCACCAGCATTGAAACAATGATCATCCAACATCAACTTCGCTGGACTGGTCATGTTGTTCGAATGCCTGACCATCGTCTTCCAAAGCAGCTACTTTACTCCCAACTTAAGAATGGAAAACGGAATATTGGTGGACAGCAAAAGAGATTCAAAGATACTCTCAAAGCTAATTTAAAAAAATGTAATATCAGCATTGAGAACTGGGAAGCCCTAACTCATGAGCGTTTCAATTGGAGGTCAGCCTTTATTAATGGCGCTATGGACTTTGAAGAAGCACGAGTACAGGGCGAAAAGGAGAAGAGAGCTAAAAGGAAGGCACGTCAGGCAAACCCTCATCATGACCGTCTCCCACCCGGAAACCTATGCCCTCATTGTGGGAGGTTGTGCGGATCCAGAATTGGCCTTTATAGCCACTTACGGATTCACCGTTAAAATTTTACCTTTGGAAGACAATCTTACTCGGCTACGAGTGATCGCCAATGATTTAGAGAGCTGGCTTATGGAATCGCCCAGGGTCGGATGCGACGGAATGTATAAATCAATCAAAATTAGGCTACTAACACCATCATAATTATTGGCTCAGCAGGTGGCAAGGGTTAAGCTGCTTTGTTTGAGTTCTGAAGCTAAGCAGAGTAAGACCTGGTTAACTCCTGGATGGGCTCAGGGTTTTAGTTAAACCGGGGAAGTCAGAAACTATTCAAAAACAAAGCTAAAATAATGGCACCGGACAATTAATTTTGTTCAATTCAGTGGAGACCTTATTTCATCCTCTGGGTAGGTGGAAACCCTGGCCCTCCTTGGTTGATCTTGTAATCTTTGAACCGGTTCAGACAGCCTTTCTCAACCTTTTGACCTTGGAGGAAACCTTGAAATATTTTCCGGGCCTCAGGGAACCCCTGCACATTCAGGCTCAAATAGGGGGCAGAAGTTGCAAAATGATTCTATTCGTTTCATGGGTAGGCCTGTCGATATGCATTCACAGTGTTCTGAAACTAAACATAAAGAATGAAACTTACCTCTTTAATGTGAAGTTGCCTGAATTGGAAATAATTTTTTTAATAAATTGTGATCTCCCAGGGAACCCCGAGTAACCTCTCGCGGAACCCGTGGGTGCCACGGAACCCTGGCTGAGAAACTCTGGGTCCAGATGTGGTTACATAGCATGTGAGTGAGGAACCATCAAGAAATATCAGGGTTGCAGGCTTGAGGTGTTTATGATGGCAACATATCGTCAAATCGAGCCCCCCAAATTCAACAGAGAGATGAACTGTTTTTGATCAAGCAAATCCCAGATGGTGAGAAAGTTCCTACAAGCATTCGGGTGGATCAGCCATTAAGAGACATGGAGAGATCAACCTGGTTTACTAACTACTCAAAAGGGAAACTGAGGCCCAAGAAGGAAGGAAGATGCCTGATTCCCCCCCCCCCCCCTTTCCTTATTGTCCCCTCAGCCATCAACTTTCAGGTAAGCAAGAATCAACCCAGTAGACAAGGACAAGTGGAGGTGATGCCTACAGGTGATCAAACCAGGTAGGCCAATCAGAAACAGGCATACAGCAACCCTGATTGGGACAGGGAAGACAAGCTGGCACACCTAGAGAAGGCCATTCCTCGTGTCAAAGCTCTGACTGTGTTACCTACTTTGTTAATGAAAGTTTTGGAAAAGGCAGCCAGGTTTAGCAAAAACCAAGCTTCCAACATTTCAACCCTAAGCTGCACATATTTTTTGCTATTGTGGTAGCCTCTGTTGTACTCGAAATGGACTGAAAAGACTTATTTTCCCTTGTGGGTGGGGATATGCAGGTTATGGTTAAAAAAAAGTCAAGATGGCGGCCATGACGATGCGATTGAAGCTCCGCTTACCATGGTGGCCACCATCTTGACGTTTTTGACTGTACCCAGAGGACACCCCTATTTCCCTGATGGGAGTAGGTGGCAATTACCAAACTGAACATCCTACACACATGAAAATGTTCTCCTGGGAGAAATTTGTCCCCTTGTATTATTTTCTTTTAACTTTTGTATACCTTTACAGTTCGTTAGACAGACTGTCGTCATCCCCTTGTGCACAAGGATTGTTGCAATCCTTTGATTCCCCTTTGGCTGTCTCGAATTTGCATTTCCTGAATCAGGAATGAAAGCAGCCTTTGATTTTTGCAGCGTTCCAAACTGAATAAACCACATTGAGGAGTGGAAGTGGGGGGAAAAAAATCACTTGAGGGAACGGCATGCCAATTTATATATGAAGGTTCCTGCATAGCAAAAACGTGTCCGCAAATGCTTCTGGATTTTCACGCCAACTTTGAATGAAAAAAAGTTCAAAGAGAAGCAGAAATGGAACAGATGATATTTGGGGGGAAAAAATAAAGAATGCAAACATTGTAGAAACTAAAATGCATTTCGAGAAGCCTGGGAAATTCTCACCTTTGGGTAGAGCTGCTGAAAACTGTAACCAAGCAATATTTAGAAGGCTAATGCAATCCTTTCCTTATTAGGGAAAAAGGGGGGGCACTGGATGATTCCTATTGCATCCCACACATAATGTACAGATAGTCCTCGTTTAACCACCACAATTGGGATGGAATTTTGGTTGCTAAGCGAAGCAGTCATTAAGCGAATCCGACCTGATTTGACAACCTTATTTGTGGCGGTCGTTAAGTGAATCACTCCAGTCGTTAAGCAAATCACACAGTTCCCCATTGATTTTGCTTGCCAGAATCTGGCTGGGAAGGTCAAAAATGGTGATCACGTGACCATGGGATGCTGCGACGGTCATAAATGTGAACTGGTTGCCAAGTACCCAAACCGTGATCACGTGACCATGGGGATGCTGCAACAGGCATAAGTTTGAGGACCGGTTGTAAGTCGGGTTTTTCAGCACTGTTGTAAGTCTGAACCGTCACTAAACGAATGGTTGTTAAGCGAGGAGTACCTGTAAAAGAAAGTCACATCTGACTTCCTCAAGACACTGGTCAGTTTCAGGCCTGTTCCACATCAATCTGTGGCCATTTTAAAGAAAATTGCTTGTGTACACGTGCGCCTATTTTCATGCCCATGTTTGCACCTTAAATTATCCTGACAATTTGCATTTCCATATGCAATCCTCAGCTAGCATAAATATTTCCATGTGCGGTTTTCTCGCGGCGTTTACACTCGTCGCGCGCTGTTTTGGAGCTGGGGGCTTCATCCACCCAATTCGACGAAGGGGGCAGCCCGGCTGGTAAACGCACTTCTCAGCTTGAGAGATGTGAATAAGCATTGCTTTGCTTTAAAATACAGATCAAACCAAATTCTCACCTACCCCTAATTCATGTAGAAAGCTATTCAGTGCCTGCAGAAAAAAAAGAGAAAACCAGTTTAGGATTCCTGTTGGGTGCTTCCCCCCCCCCCCCCCACCCCACATACTCGTATGCAGAGAGTAAATTTATCTCCACAAAGCACTGGCACTTAACCTAGAAAGTGATGGGCTGTTTCCTTGTGCCTCATTTGCATGGTGTCTGGAAGGCAAACCTATTATTATTATTATTATTATTATTATTAATAATAATAATAATAATAATAATCAGATGACACTCCAACGGCTTGCCTACATTTTTATTGATTTTATCTTCTCTCCAGCCAGCTGGAGCATCCAAGGCACTGTTTTTCAACCTTGGCAACTTTAAGATGGGTGGACTTCAGCTCCCAGAATTCCCCAGCCAGCCTTGGGGAATGGTTGGCTGGGGAATTCTGGGAGTTGAAGTCCGCTCATCTTAAAGTTGCCAAGGTTGAGAAACCCTGATCTAAAGACAAGCTAAAGTTGGGGGAAAGGACCAGACTTGAAGCAATTCTTTCCAACCCCTTTGCCAAAATAATGTGTTGTGTCTCTATGTGTGTTTCTGCTCTCCCCTTGTCTTGCATCTCTGTGTGTGGTTGTGCGTAAGTGTGCGCTGGGAAGCACGGGACGGGCTTCATATGCTCCACTCTGGGTCACATGACCAGGAGGCGGGAGGGAGGGGGGCTTAGAATGGAGCCGTCGCCAACGCTCCGAGCCGCTGCCCCTCCCACCCGGAAGCCTTGGGGAATATTTTCTGGATTTTTTCTCTTTCTCTGCAGCCCCTGGATGGATCCTGACTGTTTTCAAGCTCCGTCTTTCTTTTGCGGGCTTCTCCCCAACATCAATTTTTTTCCCCTTCATTTTTCGGGGAGACGTCCTGCTGACAGACACATAGACAGACGGGTCCCAGCCTCTTTACCTAATTGCTTTCCAGCATTCTGTTGTGTTTGGATAGAATAAACATGCACAAAACAATCCAACATCATGAGTTAAGGGCAGGGTGAGGGTGGAAGCTCTTTGCACTGTCGTCTTCCGCTTTCCTTCTCTTTCTTCCACCAGGTAAGGGAGCGTCACTCAGTCCAACCATCACTTCGGTGAGGACTAAGTTGTAATGTTTTTTAATGATCCTCCAGCCTGCCAGAAATCAAACAGCTGTTTAATTTGGGAATGAGGATGGCCTCAAAAGTAGGGAGGTGCATTTCTGTCAGCCTTCCCAGGTAGACCAGACAGGAAACACGACCAGCTAAGCTAATTCTACTTTATTGTACAGCTACATTGACAGATTCTTGCAAGTCTCTCGCCATCTCCTTTGCGGCCCGAGAAACTAGGGAGGGTCCCTTCTGAGCCTCTTGCCCCACCCGTTATGCAGCTGTGGACTCAGCCGTCTCTTATCTGACCGTTCCCTTGGCAGCACCTCTTTGCCCAGTCTCCCGAGGCCTTTCCCACATCCCATTACAATTTCATGGAATCCTAAAGTTTGAAAGGACATTAGAGGTTCCCGAGTCCAACTCCATCTCTGACAAAGGAGCACCCAGCCTTTTTCTGAAGCCCTCCAGTAAAAGAGAACTCACCGCTTCATGTGGCAGCCAGTTCTACTGGTTAACAGCGTGTACAATCAGGAAGTTCCTCTTGACATCTAGCCTGAAAATGCTTGCTTGAAGCTTAAACTCACTGATTCTGGTCCTGCTGTCTGGGTTGGACTCATTTCCCACAACCCACTTAACTTCCTCATGGCATTAACCCATTTTCTGAGTACACCCAAGACTTGAACTGTCAACCAGCCAGATAAGGAGGAGTACCAAAAAAACTAACTAAGGTTAATATTAAACTAACTTCAAGGTTAGCATATAAGCTAATATTAAGCTAATGCTTCGGAAGGATATACCTTTCAATGGCTTTCTTACATGCCGCTTATAGAGAAATTTAAGTCAGATAAAAAAGATTTTGGATTTCAACAGAGTAAATCGGAATTTGAAATACAACTTCGTGAGACAGATTAACATGTATAAACTATTGTTGAGAGGAGAAATGGTGGAAGAACAAGTTAAAGACTGTATGATTAAATGGGCACAAAATATTGGAAATAACATACATATGCAGCAATGGGAAAATATGTGGACTAAAGGACTGAAATTTACCCTGTGTTATAATTTGAAGCCCCTTCATGGATCACTGCCTTGTCGTGGTGAAGGGGCTTGCGTAACTCAATGAAGTCAGGTCAAGAAGAACAGGTCATGACGGAGAGTTCTGACAAAACGTGGTCCAAAACTGGAGGAGGGAATGGCAAACCACTCCAGTATCCTTGCCAAGAAAACCCATGGACAGTATCAAAAGGCTAAAAGATATGACGCCGGAAGATGAGCCCCTCAGGTCGGAAGGTGTCCAAAATGCTACTGGGGAAGAGCGGAGGGCAATTCCGAGTAGCTCCAGAAAGAGTGAGACGGCTGGGTCAAAGCCAAAAGGACGCTCAGTTGTGGATGTGTCTGGAAGTGGAAGGAAAGTCCGATGCTGTAAAGAACAATATTGCATAGGAACCTGGAATGTAAGATCTATGAATCAAGGTAAGCTGGATGTGGTCAAACATGAGATGACAAGATTGAACATTGACATCTTGGGAATCAGCGAACTAAAATGGACAGGAATGGGCGAATTTAATTCAGGAGACCATTATATATACTACTGTGGGCAAGAATCCCTTAGAAGAAATGGAGTAGCTCTCATAGTCAATAAAAGAGTAGGAAAGGCAGTACTGGGGTACAACCTCAAAAACGACAGAATGCTTTCAGTTCGAATCCAAGGCAAACCATTCAACATCACAGTGATCCAAGTCTATGCCCCAACCACTGATGCCGAAGAAGCTGAAGTTGACCGGTTCTATGAAGACCTACAACACCTTCTAGAACTAACACCAAAAAAAGATGTCCTTTTCATCATAGGGGTAAAAAAAAGGTAAAGTTCCCCCCCCCACATTTGTGCAGTCGTGTCCGACTCTAGGGGCCGGTGCTCATCTCCGTTTCTTAGCTGAAGAGCCAGCGTTGTCCAAAGACGCTTCCACGGTCATGTGGCTGGCATGACGCGCGCAGAACGCTGTTACCTACCCACCGAAGTGGTACCTATTCATCTACTTGCATTTGCATGCTTTCGAATTGCTAGGTTGGCAAGAGCTGGGGCGAGTGCAGGAGCTCACTCCGTCACGCGGGGCTAGGGATTCTAACCTCTGAACCTGCGATCTTCCGATCGACAAGCCTGGCGTCTTACCCGCTGAGCTAAAGTAGGAAGTCAAAAAATAACCGGAATAACAGGCAAGTTCGGCCTCGGAGTACAAAATGAAACAGGGCAAAGGCTAATAGAGTTTTGTCAAGAGAACACGCTGGTCATAGCAAACACTCTTTTCCAACAACACAAGAGACGACTCTACACATGGACATCACCAGATGGTCAATACCGAAATCAGATTGATTATACACTTTGCAGCCAAAGATGGAGAAGCTCTATACAATCAGCAAAAACAAGACCTGGAGCTGACTGTGGCTCAGATCATGAGCTTCTTATCGCAAAATGTAGGCTTAAATTGAAGAACGTAGGGAAAACCACTAGACCACTCAGGTATGACCTAAATCATAACCCTTATGAATATACAGTGGAGGTGAGGAATAGATTTAAAGGATTAGATCTGGTAGACAGAGTGCCTGAAGAACTATGGATGGAGGTTCGTAACATTGTACAGGAGGCAGCAACTAAAACCATCCCAAAGAAAAAGAAATGCAAGAAAGCAAAGTGGCTGACTGATGAGGCTTTACAAATAGCTGAGGAAAGAAGGAAAGCAAAAGGCAAGGGAGAAAGGGAAAGATATAAACAACTGAATGCAGAATTCCAGAGAATAGCAAGGAGAGATAAGAAGGCCTTCTTAAATGAACAATGCAAAGAAATCGAGGGAAACAATAGAATGGGGAAGACTAGAGATCTCTTCAAGAAAATCGGAGATATCAAGGGAACGTTTTGTGCAAAGATGGGCATGATAAAGGACAAAAAAGGCAGGGACCTAACAGAAGCAGAAGAGATTAGGAAGAGGTAGCAAGAATACACAGAAGAACTATACAAGAAAGATCTTACTATCCCTGATAAATACGATGGTGTGGTCACTGACCTTGAGCCGGACATCCTAGAGAGTGAAGTCAAGTGGGCCTTAGGAAGCATTACTAACAACAAAGCTAGCGGAGAAGACAGTATCCCAGCTGAGCTATTTAAAATCCTAAAAGATGATGCTGTTAAAGTGCTGCACTCAATATGCCAACAAATTTGGAAAACTCAACAGCGGCCACAGGATTGGAAAAGGTCAGTTTACGTTCCAATTCCAAAGAAAGGCAATGCCAAAGAATGTTCAAACTACCGTACAATTGCGCTCATTTCACATGCTAGCAAGGTTATGCTCAAAATCCTACAAGCTAGGCTTCAGCAGTATGTGAACCGAGAACTACCAGAAGTGCAAGCTGGGTTTCGAAGAGGCAGAGGAACTAGAGATCAGATTGCCAACATTCGCTGGATCATGGAAAAAGCAAGAGAGTTCCAGAAAAACATCTACTTCTGCTTCATTGACTACGCTAAAGCCTTTGATTGTGTGGATCACAACAAACTGTGGCAAAATCTTAAAGAGATGGGAGTACCAGACCACCTTACCTGTCTCCTGAGAAACCTGTATGCGGGTCAAGAAGCAACAGTTAGAACCGGACATGGAACAACCGACTGGTTCAAAATTGGGAAAGGAGTACGACAAGGCTGTATATTATCACCCTGCTTATTTAACTTACAGTATATGCAGAGTACATCATGAGAAATGCCAGGCTGGATGAATCACAAGCCGGAGTTAAGATTGCCGGGAGAAATATCAACAACCTCAGATATGCAGACGATACCACCCTAATGGCAGAAAGTGAAGAGGAACTAAAGAGCCTCTTGATGAGGGTGAAAGAGGAGAGTGCAAAAGCTGGCTTGAAACTCAACATTAAAAAAACCCAGATCATGGCATCTGGTCCCATCACTTCCTGGCAAATAGAAGGGGAAGAAATGGAAGCAGTGACAATTTTATTTTCTTGGGCTCCAAGATCACCGCAGACGGTGACTGCAGCCATGAAATTAAAAGACGCTTGCTCCTTGGGAGGAAAGCTATGGCAAACCTAGACAGCATATTAAAATGCAGAGACATTACCTTGCCGACAAATGTCCGTATAGTTAAAGCTATGGTTTTTCCAGTAGTAATGTATGGCTATGAGAGTTGGACCATAAGGAAGGCTGAGCGCCGAAGAATTGATGCTTTCGAACTGTGGTGCTGGAGAAGACTCTTGAGAGTCCCTTGGACTGCAAGGGGGTCAAACCAGTCAATCCTAAAGGAAATCAACCCTGACTGCTCATTGGAAGGACAGATGCTGAAGCTGAAGCTCAAATACTTTGGCCACCTAATGCGAAGAGAGGACTCCCTGGAAAAGACCCTGATGCTGGGAAAGACTGAAGGCAAAAGGAGAAGGGGACGGCAGAGGATGAGACGGTTAGATAGCATCACCGATGTAATGAACATGAATTTGAGTAAACTCCGAGAGACAGTGGAGGACAGGAAGGCCTGGCGTGCTATGGTCCATGAGGTCACGAAGAGTCGGACATGACTAAACGACTGAACAACAACAAGGTCAGCATATAGTGTGAGTGTCTCTGCTAGTTCTTTATCTAAACTAGTTCTGTGGGCTGTGTGAACACAGCCATGGATATACTGGGCTGCTATATAAGCCATGTATAAAAGGGGCAATTGTTTTGTGGCATTAAGATGCTTCCAGTTCCCCATCAAGGTTAATATGAGGTTTCCCAAAATGTTTAGAGGCCAGTTAGCTTCCATTAAAGGCAGTAGATCTGCACACACCCCAATACTGAGACAGTTTATAGATGTGATTGTGCATTGTACTGTATATAAAATATTATTTGACGAAGGTTTTTTTCCAAACTTCCAAGAGTGTGTCAGTGTGAGTGAGCGGAAAAGAGATTGAGAGCAACTGAAATGACCATGCTCAGCTTTTCAGGATGACTAATGCGGTTTGGGAAGCATCTGTGAAGGGCCAAAAATCTGTGTGGCTTTGGTCCATCATGATGTCATCCTGCTCAGTACAGGATCCCTAATTGGCTATGATCTAGCACGATACAAGCCACGTTAGTCCCAATGCATGGTCTGAAGGCATGTAACTTGGCTTTTTGCAGGCGCCCGCTGCTGTCTAGATGGAAGCTACTGTATCTGTGCAGAAATGAAGTACAAAAATACAACACCGAAGCACCGGCCCTACTCTCGGTTTGCTTCTAGTGGCAGCTTCACAGAGCCAACCCTGATTGGTGATGACATATTTTGATTTATCCCCTCTGCTCTGTGATCCCTGATAGCCTGGGTTGATCCATGGAACTAGAGGAAGAAGAGGTTGGAGAAGGATGGTCTATCATTAGCAGAGGGAGGAAAAAGATTTCCTAAAGCACGATCGACCAGCAAAACAATTCCACGAGGAATGAATATTCACACAATCTACGTGAAGTGAGAAAACACGTATTCCTCCCCTCCTCTTTTCACAAAGGCGGTTTTGTCACTTGTGAATTGCCATGGAAGAAAGCTCTGAGCAGCCTTGCTGTGTACATTTTTAACCATAGGGAAAGAGAAAGACCATTTTTGCTGCAAATTTCTCTCCCCCCCCCCCCAACTCATCTATATGCACAACAAAAATCCAAGGTCTCTTCAGGTGTTTGCATAAATCTGAATTCTCTTCCACAGCAATTATCTTGTCTGTAGAGGGGAGGGGGGAAAATACACAAACGCATCTTATTGTGTTATTTTTAGAAGTGGGGGATTGGAAAAAGAGACAATGCCCAGACAGGAGAGGAATGGTGCTATTGGGAATTTTATTTTATTTTATTTTATTTTATTATTTATTTTATTTTATTTTATTTTATTTTATTTTATTTTATTTTATTTTATTTTATTTTATTATTTTATTTTTCTGCAGGGGATCAATATCTTCCCAAACTCAAGAACAGCATCCTAGAGATTTATTTTGTCTTTTTAAAAAGTGCAGAAACAGTGCAATCAAAAACCAGGAAGTCTTCTTGGTGATGAAAGGGCTAACTTGGGGAAGGGAAATTATCAAAGTAAAGGAATGTGTACCAAATTTATGCTGGCTTGAGAGGAATGTGGGGGTTTGGGGTGGATGATGATGATTGATGATGATGATGATGATGATGATGATGATGTTCAGGTTGAAATTTCTCAGAAGACTGTTTGGGTGGATGAAAAAATTCCTGTGAATATACTCCACCAGTCAGTTATTAATTCGTTCAGTCACTCATTTTTCTGTTCTGCATAATATTCTCTGAATATCCTCTGATTATTTTTTCTTTAACAGACAGCTGCCATTTTTTTCTCTACAATGCCCCCCAGAAGAAAGCACATTCCAGGCCATGTTCCCAGATGCAGATGGCAACTCTTACGTTTGTGCTTCTAACCCAGCATTTCTCAACCTTGACAAGTTTAAGATGCGTGGACTTCAACTCCCAGAATTCCCTAGCCAAAGTGCTGGCTGGGGAATTCTGGGAGTTGAAGTCCACGCATCTTAAACTTGTCGAGGTTGAAAAACACTGTTCTAACCCTTCAGTTCCCTGAAGGGAAACATGGATTTCTGCATCAAAGAGGGCAAGGATTTCTGGCCAGGAGATGGGGGTGGGGTGGGGTGAGGCAAAAAAAGTCGAGATGGCGGCCGTTGCCACTTTTTTACCTGCAATATATGGGGGACAGGCTGGTTTCAGTTGAGCCGCCATGGCTGCCATCTTGACTTTTTGGATCCTCCTACAGATGCCCCTGAAGCAAGAGGACAGAGTAGATGACCTTAAAGGTCCCTTTCATTCCATGAATTCCCATTCATTCTCAATCTCATTCCTTCTATGATTTGTAAGGCCGTCTACCTATCGAACTGAGGTGCTGCAGTTAGACCTCCTTTGCAAAGCCATGGTCTCACCGATCCTTCCAAAAACATTGCCTCGGGAGTTTTCCTCCTTCTGATGGATGGAGAAACGGGTCGTGGGGACAGGAGATCCTTTCCCCTAAATTTGGCATCCTCCATGATGTCCCGAGTCCCGAGATGTCCCAATTAGCATCCTTTTGGGACCTAGAGACAGGTGACACTGAAAAAAAAAGAGTGAAAACCTTCAGGAATGTGATGTTTTTCAAAGGGAAAGAATCAATTTGCCCTCCAGGTTTTATTTTAAAAGAAGAAGGTCTTCACATCAGCTGCTTCTTGGATTTGGAACAAGGGCAACCGAGGTCTGGACTGTGCGACTCGAGGTGCAACAGAAATTAGAGGGTTTTTTTACAATATTTAATTGCTGCCATCTGATGGTCAGTGAATTGTTGCATGCCAGAAATGAGCATGTTTTGGGATTCTAACGCTGCATCCCCCTGCTCCAGAGGCATCTGCGGGGGGATCCCAAAAGTCAAAATGGCAGCTGTGACTTGTTAGTCTGCCACATGGGCACCACCTGTAAGACAAGGGAGAGCTTCAATTGGACAATGGCAATTGTCCATCCTGACTTTTGGGACCCTACACAGCCCTGCAGTGGATGCCCCTGCCATGCTTGGTGTAGGAATCCATGATGGGTCAGAGAACTGAAGAGATACAGATAGAAAGGAGGAGGAGGAGGAGGAGGAGGAGGAGGAGGAGGAGGAGGAGGAGGAGGAGGAGGAGGAGGAGGAGGAGGAGGAGGAGGAGGAGGAGGAGGATTGATGCTTTTGAACTTTGGTGTTGGAGAAGACTCCTGATGGACATCCAAGAAAACAAACTGATGGATCATCAAACAAATCAACCCAAAGTTCTGACTCGAGGCACCGATGACCAGGCTCAAATTGTCCTATCCTATGGACACATGATGTGAAGACTCAGCTCTCTGGAGGAGACTCTGACATCCTTGCCCTCTTTGATGCAGAAATCCATGTTTCCCTTCAGGGAACTGAAGGGTTAGAACAGTGTTTTTCAACCTCGACAAGTTTAAGACTCAGGACCAAGTAACCTTTGCTGCAAGTCCTCTCATTCCTTCCTGTTCTCAAGGGTAACGCCATGCCTTCACATTGTCCCACTTCCAGACAATCTAACTGAATAGATTAGAGGACAAAGAGGTGTTGATGATGGTATCCCCAGTTGTAGGGACAGTTGATCCAGGAGTGGCAACAGAGGTATGGAGCTATAGCAGAGCTTTCCAAACTTTTCATGTTGGTGACACACTTTTTAGACATGCATCATTTCGCGACACACTCTTACCGCAGGGCACAAGGCAGGTGCTAGGACCCGCGTGGAATCACAGCAGGTTTGGAGTAGGCTGACCATATTTCCTTCAGGCAAAAACGGGACATTTGGGATGGCAAAACGGGACAGGGTCTTATGCCACCATGCCGGACTCCAAACCCCGCCCCCCAGTCCACGCAATTGGCTCCCACCTGCAAACCCCGCCCCCGCCCCACACGATTGGCTCCCGCCTGCAAACCCCGCCCCCATCAGCGTGATTGGCTCGGATTTTAATTTTTTTTTCCGATTTTTAAAGGTTTTTTTTTCTTCTAGCAGTAAATGGTGCGGCAGAGCTGGTGTGTTTGGGGGAGGCCAGAGTACACACACTGTGCACACAGCACCCTCTTTCCACAACCGTCCTGTGCCTGCTTTGCTTTCCCTGGCCTCACCACTGCTGGGCAAACAATCTCAGGATCAGGTAAGGAGGCAGGAACCTGGACTCTGGTGTTGCTTCTGCTGCTGGGCTCGCACGTGGCAACTGGGCTTCCAGTTGCCGCGCTGATAGGGCCTCTACCGGGCTGCCTCCAATGGCAAGTCCGGCTCCAGTCCTCCTTCCTGTCTTCCTGTCCTCCTTCCCGCCGGGTTTAAAAAAGGGACAAAATTGAGATTTTGATCAAAATGACGGGACGGTTGAAAAATGCTAAAATAACGGGACTGTCCCGTTCAAAACGAGACGTATGGTCACCCTAGTTTGGAGGCAGCCAGGCACAAGGCAGGCACTAGGACCTGCGCGGAATCCTGGCAGGGCAGGTTTGGAGGCAGCAGGGCACAAGGCAGGCACTAGGACCTGCGCGGAATCCTGGCAGGGCAGGTTTGGAGGCAGCAGGGCACAAGGCAGGCACTAAGACCTGCGCGGAATCCTGGCAGGGCAGGTTTGGAGGCAGCCGGGCACAAGGCAGGCACTAGGACCTGCGTGGAATCCTGGCAGGGCTCGGAGGCAGCAGCAGCTGCAACACACCCAGACACTGCAGCCGACACACTAACGTGTGGCGACACACAGTTTGGAAAGCTCTGAGCTACAGTGTCAGTTCTTCCTCACTTGCTTCCACTTTCCTTCTGTCCTGCTCCTCTGCTATGATTCCCAGGGTACGATAAAGAATAGGGCCACAGGAGGCCTTCCTGAGAGATGCCTCCTTTCCCTATTTCCCCTCTTGCATGCATGCAACTTCCATTTTCACAGAGCAAGCTGAGTCCCCAGTAGGCTGGTACTTCCCACCAATGTTTGCCTGCAAAATGTGGGTCTCTTGTGAGCGTGTGCAGTGATATTTCTTTTTCAGTGAGCTGTTTGGATAATAAGGCCTTCGTAATTTAACATCAAGGGACAAACTGCTCACAACCCAGCAAAAAGGTGAGTGGAACTTTGATGTTATCCAAAACTTTGGTTTCATTTAAGTGAACAGAACAGAACAGAACTTTATTGTCATTCCACTGTACACCCTAGGTGCACATTAAAATGAATTTTTGTTGCAATAGCTCACAATTCTTTGCCCAAAAAGTTTGGTCGCCGCCAGCCATGGCTCCCTGATTGGTTGGGTTGATTCAATTGTTGGCTAATTTAAAATATCGTGTCTGCCCTTTTCCTGAAGAAAAAAGACAGGGAAAGAGACCGCGGTGGGACTGGATCAATATTTACACACCTCTGATGTCCAGCTATTGACCCTAATCTAAAATTGTGCATCTTGGCTTAACTGAAGCTTTTGTTGGCAGCTGTTCTTCCTTCTCTCTCCATCACCTGCAGCAGTCCGAACGGTGTTTCCCAAGCAAGGGGTTTTTTGCTTCTCTCGCGCTCTCTCCGCCTTTCGCTCCTGCGGGAGGAACAGCCGACACGGCGTTTTGATGGATGAATGTGAAATCTTATCGGAAAGAGCCCCCAGGGAGGAATATCAAGCAATGTTATTTTCATTGCTTTCAAACACGGGAAATGCCGGACCGGGATTGAACGGAAAGAAAGCCTGTTGACGACGTGTCTGTGCATCTGTGAGTACGCGTGGGAGGGGAGAAATAAAATCAAGGCACCGGTTTCACAGATGGGGCCGGCCTAACAGGCTGTCTCGGCTGCTAAGGTTACCGAGCAATGGATAAAATCAGGAATTTAGTCACACTGGATCACGTTCCCTCTTCCGCCACCCTTGTCACGTCGTATAAAATCTTGCCCTCTGCGAATTTCACCAGGAAAAACAACACTGGAGTTAGCATCGTAATAAAATAGCCAGTTTTTCAGCTTCCAGCTGAACGCAGCCAGGGGAAGACAGCCTGGCCCCACTCCATAGGTCCTGGTGGGACCCGGAGTGCGTTTCTCCTAACGTTCAACCCAAATCTGCTTTCCTGTAACTTAAATCCATCATTTCATGTCCTGCCCCCTGGAATGAGAGTGTCCAGAAATGGAGGGGGCTAGGGAATGTTCAGGGGGTGCCTATGAGGTCAAAAAAGTCAGGATGGTGGCTACCACGGTACAATTGAAGCCTTGCCATTTTTATGGGTGTCAACACCCATAGAGAAGGCATGGGGCTTCAATCATGCTGTCACGATGGCCATCTTGACTTTTTTGACCCCCTCCATGAACACGCCTGGTGGAGTTACAGGAGCGACTTGATCAGCACCTACAGGAATGGGTGAAAAGGGACGTGCAATTTGGGTCCAGTGTCACTGCTTCAAAAATGTCCCCAGACGTCTAGGCAAGGCTGCTATCTTCCCACTTTTGATACCTCCCCCACCCCATCGCTTTCCCCCCAAGAGGGGAAGAAAATTCATCTCAGCCCACCAGGGTTTGCCACAGCTGTCAAATGATATATGGAGTCAACCGGCGCACGCAGACACCCCCATGCGCCGTCCACACAATATTGTTTTGGCCGTTAATTTTATGAGTCAAGTTATGTCCAAGGCTTGACTGAGCTTCACTTCATTCTAGTAAATCTAATTTTACTGGGATATTCTCTTTTATGACAATCAGTGGGGACAGTAAATTGTCATCCTTGGAGCTGACAGGGAGAGCTCATTCCACGTGGCTCCGTGGCTCTTTCTCTTTCTCCCACCTTCGTGTGGATTTTGGCAAATTATTATTTTTTAAAAGACTCAACATCCTTCATTGGCAGGTGACAAGGGCAGATTATCTCTGTCTCCTCCCCTCTTTGGAAGGTCTCCAGGATCACTGATTCAGAAGGGAAGGGAAGAGGATGTAATCCACTTTTTTCGTTTTTCACAACTGTTTCCTTTATTTGAATTTAAACGTAGCGATCTCTTCCTTTTTGTATCATCTCGCTTCCCCTCCTCTTCTTTGCATTCCAGTATTTCCTTCCTCTTTGTACTTCAACGCTTTGTATTTCAACCCTTTAACCATCAATACTTTATAAAGAAAAAAGAAAAGGAAAAAAAGAAGATCCCAAATGTTTCGGCTTGAATTTATTCTTTCTTTCTTTATGAACAAGAACTATAAGGCCGCCCGAAATAAACAGCGTGACTCTGGGCGGTGTACAGCAGAAAAAACAAACAATAAACCAACAATAAAACATAAAAAAACCCAAACTTACTTATTTACTTATTTACTTATTTACTTG
This sequence comes from Charina bottae, assembly GCA_023362775.1. Classification (NCBI taxonomy): domain Eukaryota; kingdom Metazoa; phylum Chordata; class Lepidosauria; order Squamata; family Charinaidae; genus Charina; species Charina bottae. The sequence continues at coordinate 358,316 of JALMGJ010000089.1, read as the reverse complement.
TTCGTTCATTCCATTTGTTCATTCATTCATTCATTCATTCATTCATTCATTCATTCATTATTTTAATTTGTATAGCTGCCTATTTCACATATGTGACTCTGGGCAGCTCACAACAGTTAAAGCAACAGCAAAAACAATTTAAAAATGTATATATAACATTAAACGTTTTCTATCTATCTGTCTGTCTGTCTGTCTGTCTGTCTGTCTGTCTGTCTATCTATCTATCTATCTATCTATCTATCTATCTATCTATCATCTATCACAAAATATAAATAATGTGAGATCAGACTATAATAATAATGTGAGAAAATAGAAATCCAGTTGACATGATTCAAGCTACAGACAATTCCACCTGGATGACTGAGAACCTTCATAGACAATGTGAGATCAGAGGCTTTCGTCCAAGTGAGACAAGCCGGATTGCACTGTTGCAATGCAAGCTCTGTCCTTTTCGTGCACACGTGCAACGCCACAACGCAGGTAGAAAAGGGCGGAGCTTGCATCACAACCACTCCATGCTGTTTTCATCACTTCCTCTCCCTTGATGCTCCTCCCACCTCCGGGTAGATGCATATGATTGGGTGTGAAAAAGGATTTCATCTGCATACCCAAATGAGCAGTTAAAAACCATTTCAAGCCACGCTCCCTCAAGACCCAAATCTCTCTCCAAAATTCCCTGCCTGCAGCTGGAGGTGGCGATGGCCATCTTCAATCAAACCTAAGACCAGGGAAATCAAACAGCTATATTATAATGCGAATATGTGATGCTGTTTTGGCCAGCATGGGATCCCTAATTGATTGGGATCTCCAGACGATGCAGTAGCTACAAGGGAGGATGTGATGCTGAAGCAAAAAAGGAGGAGAAATAACAGATTCAACAAGTCCAATTAAGCTGTGTGGCCTCATTATTCCTCATTTCTTTCTTTTTAGCCTCTTTTTATTAAAAATAACCTCACCACAAAGACAAACCAATAAAAGTTTAGCAGATTACATGAAATGAATTACAAAACAGGACCACGAGAACAGGGATCCACTACAAAACACCAGCAAACCTTCAACCCAAAATCAGGGAGGACATTGAAAGCAAGAACCGAGAAAGTTCAGAGCCAGCTGAAAGCAAAGAGGGAATTAATTAAGTCTGTAGTCATCCAAATGCTCCCTGTCAGGCCATTGTGTGATGAATCGTGTCCAGCCAATTAGAACTACTGTACTGAAGATGAAGAAGATCCCAGTAATGAGAAGGAAGGTGCCAAATTGGAGCAGAGGGGAGGAATAATAGTGGCAAACTGTTATCAGCAAGGTTTAATCCTGGAATCCTAGATTGGAGAAATTGGGAGGAACCCTGGAGATCATCTAGTCCAGAAATCCACCCCTGAACATTCCCCACCGATTGTCTTCCACCCTCTGTTTAGACATCTCCAGGAAAGGAAAGCCTTTCACCACCTAAGGCAGCGGGATTATGGAATCCGAGAATCCAAGGGTTTGAAGGGACCTTGGAGATCATGTAGTCCAACCCCGGGCTGTATGGATTCAGTACTCTGTTTGAAGAGCTCCAAGGAAGGAGACTCATCCCTTTCCCAGAGCAATCTGTTCCAGTGGTGAAGAGTTCTTTCTGCTGAGAAATCCTTTCCGATTATAGCATCATGTAAGAATCCAAAGGGACCTCAGCGTTCATCTAGTCCAGGGGTACCCAACCTTTTTGGCACCAGGGAATGGTCATGGAAGACAATTTTTCCATGGACCGGGGGGGTGGGGTTTGCAGGCGGGAGCCAATTGTGCGGACCGGGGGGCGGGGTTTGCAGGCGGGAGCCAATCGTGCAGACCGGGGGGCGGGGTTTGCAGGCGGGAGCCAATCGTGCAGACCGGGGGGCGGGGTTTGCAGGTGGGAGCCAATCGTGCGGACCACCACTGCTCACCTGCTGTGTGGCCCACTTCCTAACAGGCCGTGGCCCACTAGTGGGCCACGCCCACAGGTTGGGGACCCCTGATCTAGTCCACCCCCATTCCCAGTTCCAGAATGCACCACTACAGCATTGGAAAGAAATAGCCATCCAGTCTCGGTTCAAACACCTCCAGTGGGAGACTCAGCACTTCCCAAGATTAACCTGGTTCTGCCATCATGCCTGGAACAGGAGGGGGAATAGTCATTCCTGGGGATGGCTAGTGCCCTAGATTAGACCGAGAATGGCCCTTACGCTCGAGGACTGACAGAGAACTTTTAGCCATCTAGATTTTTATCCCATTTATATTGATTGCTATTCGTAACTGTATTTTTATATTTTTGTATTTGTGTTCCTCTTTGAATTTTAATTGTTGGTTTTACTGTAAAACGCCCAGAGTTCCCCTTTCGGGGGAGATGGGCGGTCATAGAAATTTAAGAAACAAACAAACAAATAAATAAATAAATAATCCGTTTCGTGGTTCAAATGTGCAAATTCTCTACCAGTTTCATTACACAAAGACTGGAAATTTTCAACTTCCTCCCAGACCCCTACTTCAAAGCAATTTGGTGAATTTTCTTATAACAATGTAAGAATATAAATTAATCTAAAAATCTAAATTGTTTAAAAAGAGAGAGAGAGCGCGCTTAGGAATTAGGAAAATAAGTTTCGTGCTATCTTTATTTTTCTTCAACTAACTAAGGTGTGAAGACTGTTTTGTTTCTGAACGTTAATTAAGCTGCATGTGCAAGACTTTTCTGGGTGCTTCTGCTCTGCAAGATTGTCGTTAGCTGCTTGGAGTGTTTTTTTTCTAAGCTTCCAGACTCCAACAAGTGTTGCCTTCTGTGATTGCTTTTTTCTATATTTTGGAAAACTCTGTGCCTACCCAGATTTTCCAACCTGAAAAAGGACCAGGGGAAAGCTGTCAAGGATTTAGGAGTGGGTAAATTTGGGAATTGCTCAGCCTTTCTCCTACTTTGGCCTCATTTCCACAAATAAAGAAGGAATTCTATATGAAGAATCACAGAATTATAGAATTTTGGAGTTGAGAGGCACCTAAGAACCAAGTTAACTTTCTGTGGTTTGCTTTCAGAATGTCATTTATCAATTGATAACTCTCCTTTCACAGTTATGCCCACTCAGGAGAACTTCACCCAATTCTCTTCCCCTTCTAGAATCTGATAGCTTTGTCTAAATTAATATTTCTCAACCTTGGCAACTTTGAGATGTGTGGACTTCAACTTCCAGAATTCTGGGAATTGAAGTCCACACATCTCAAAGTTGCCAAGGTTGAGAAACATTGGTCCAAATGATGGAAGCAGCATTGTGACATCACAACACAAGCTCCTTCCCATATGGGCGTGTGCATGATGTCACAAGCCCTGTCCGAAAGAGGTGGAGCTTGGCTCGCGATGATGCAACACTCATTTCATCATTGTCCACCCATTCACGCCCTCGTCCCCCAGGACACCCTTGTTTCTTTGAAGACATTTTGAAAGCAAATTCTCTTCCATCAAATAGATTGAGAACCCGGGGCATCCAGAGCAATGTTTCTCAACCTTGGCAGCTTGTAGATGTGTGGACTTCAACTCCCAGAATTCCCCAGCCACCCTTGCTGGCTGGGGAATTCTGGGAGTTGAAGTCCACACACCTACAAGCTGCCAAGGTTGAGAAACACTGCTCCAGAGGGAGGGAGGATTCAAAAAGTGAAGATGGTAGCTAGGACTGGGCCATCAAAGCCCTACCACCTTGTAAAAAAGGGCAGGTTTCAATTGCTTACTGTAGTCATGACCACCATCTTGATTTTTTGGACCTTTGCAGACACCTCTGCGAGGGCCTGTGGAAAAACTGTTGGTTTTTCTTAACTGTATTTTTTCTTCACTATATTCTTGGTTTTTTTCCTTTCTTTTCTACTTTTTCCTATTTCCTATTTTCTTTTCTGCACCTTCTATTTTTTATTTTTTTAGTTTAGATTAGTTTTTTAATCATTGTAGTTGTAATTTTTAATAAAATTACTATTAAAAAGAAGAAATAAAAACTGTTGGACAGTGGTAGTCATTTTACATTTCCTTACCACTCCTGCTATAACCGCCCAGAGTCGCTGGGAGTCGGACGGCATATAAATGCATTGCTATTGCTACTGCTATTTCTATTAACCCCTTGGGTCTCGTCCCCCTTGGAGTCAAGTGGTAAATAAATAAAAATCAGTGCCAGAATGAATGGAGTTAAAGCTGAGGGCTAAAGACCTCTGTGGAGTCCTTGGTGCTCTCTGAGCTTGCTAGCTTGCTTGCAGATGTTTCGGAAGACATTTCAGACCAGCCTTTCTCAACCTTTGACCCTGGAGGAACCCTTGAAATATTTTTCAGGCCTCGGGGAACACCACACCATCTCATCAACCATCAAAGGCTTGGTGGTTTCTGTTCAGGCCTGGCTTTTCTATCCTCTGCATCCATAAATTTATGACCCGCTCTGGAATGAAAGACTTTGGGGCAAATTTCTATTTACTGTACTCTCAAAGAGAACAGAAGCTTTGTAAGAGCTTAGAAGCTAAACCCTGAAGTATTGGCAGCAGACTCTGTGCATCTGTGTGTATATGTGTTTAATCCCTTGGGAATCTCTGCTTTTCCTGGAGTTCTTCTTGGAGGCAGGGAAAAGGACAAGTTTCTAGTCCTTGGTGAGGCAGAGAGCAAGGTGTGAAATTGTAATAGTCCAAGGCAGCCTTTCTCAACCTTTTACCCTGGAGGAACCCTTGAAATATTTTTCAGGCCTCGGGGAACCCCTGCACATTCAGGCTCAAAGATAGGCCAGAAGTTACAAAATGATTCTATTCGTTTCATGAGTAGGCCTGTATATATGCATTCAGAGTGTTCTTAAACTAAACATAAAGAATGAAACTTACCACTTTAATGTGAAGTTGCCCGAATTGGAAATAATCTTTTAAATAAATCATGATCTCCCAGGGAACCCCTAGTGACCTCTCGCGGAACCCGGGGGTGCCACGGAACCCTGGTTGAGAAACCCTGTTTCAGACATTTCAAAAGACATATCCTGCTGCAGTTTTTTTTCTATCACCAGCGCAAATGCTAATGGCACTTGGTACGTTTCATGGGGGGGGGGGGATGATGACAGACCCATAAAAAATGAGCGTGGCTTCTTTGCACAACCGTTCCCCCCCCCTTTTTTTTTTTTTTCTTTTTCACCCCTGGAGAAATCAACTTTGGCACAGGGGTGTCTGCAGGGATGGCCAAAAAAGTCAAATTGGTGGCCACAATGGTGTTGGAAGAATTTCTTCCCTGTGGCTCGTTCTGTCAGGATGTCATCCATGCCACCCTGCCATGGCGCCAGGAAGGAACATCCCGCCACTCCGTTAAACTCACAGGGTCATTTGGGGGTGCCTGACAGTAAAACTACCAGATGTGTAAAGTAGGGGTTTGGTGTATTCACAGAACTGCAAACTATGTAAATCAAAGTGTCCCGCAGAGCGTTTCAGCACCCAGGATAGATCAAAGGGCGATATTGCTGCGTTAGTTGATTCGGACCCAAAAAGATCTGAGAACTGAGAGACAAAGGGAAGGGCGATCGAGCTGCGAATCCCGATGGGGGGGACGGACTTGGAGACTTTTAAACTGTTGGTTGTGAGAGCTTGATTCACTCGAGTCTTTAATGTGCAATGGATCACTGGGTTTAATAAAGATTCCTTCATATCTCTGAGTGGCTTGTGTCAGGAACTCTGATTTAATAGTCAACGGGTCGAGGGCATCACACGTTCCTCAAACACCAGACACCGTAATTCAGAGTTCAAAAGTTTATTAGCATGCAAGGCAAGAGGGTTGGATCCGGCTGGCACTGAGCCAGGGGTGCAACACCCTTTTATAGTCATGTACAAACAACTAATGCGTGCATGTCTAATTCTAAAATTTTCAATTTAACTTTCCCAATAAGGCATAGCCTGATTTCTCACTTTCTAATTGGCACGCCTTATCTCTGTTGCTAGAAGCGTAACGCTTTCTCCTCATTCCCTTAAAAAAATGGCATTTGTTCCGCTTTCTAGTAACCACTTTCCAACAATGGCGTGTTCAAAGCTCACAGGCGGAGCTTCAACTGTGGCCGCCATCTTGACTTCTTTGACCATACCCGGCAGGCACACTTGGGTCTAATCTTTCCTCCCTCCCTCCCTCTCTCTCTCTCTCACAGAGAGTTGGAATGAATTCTTGTGAAACCCAAGCTGTATGTATGTTTGTATTTTATTTTATTCACAAAGCTAATGAGCTTGACAGTGGGTTAATAAGTGTCAACTGACAGGGAGTTGTAAAAGGTGTAAAGATAAATTTGTGCAGAAGGTTTCTCTTTACTTTTTTTTAAGGATGCTTTCTTTTTTTAAAAAAAAAAATCAATTTCCTACACACACACACACACACACACACAGAGAGAGTATATTGGTGGAAGAAACTTACAGCTTGTTTCAGGAAGACTGGGGGCATGTGTGCCCAAGGGGCAGAGAAATGTGGCCAAAAAGAAGGGCTGGAGGAACAGATATCAGATGGGGGCAGTTGAAAGCAAAAGGAATGAAACAAGAATTTTACCATTTTTTGGCTTCAAACATAGCAGGCAGTCACCCTTGCTCTCCAAAATATTCACACCCTTTTATCTTCCACACTAACCCTACTCCTGGTGTGCATAGCCACACTTACGAGCATGAACGTGCACCTGCAGCCATATTGCAGCACTGCAATGCAAGCGCCCGGCCTCTTCTCTATGCGTTGGAAGATACTGTGGATGCACAGAAATCACAGCCGAGCTGAACCAGAGAGAATTTATGTTGGAAGAGGGGGAAATGCCGCTTGCCCAGCAAATGACTGTTTCTGGTGAGCAGGATGGATAATGAGCTTAATGAATAATATGATGAATACCCTGTCTAGTGAAGTATATAGGGTTCATCTGAATTCACAGTTGCGTGGAAATGCATCAGCATGCTAGGCTGGACAGCAATGGACCAAATACTAGGAGAAGATCAGAGCCTGATGAATAAAAGTATCAGGAGTCAGGACTATAAGACAAGCTCTAGGTTCAAAGGAATTTTGATACAGGTAGTCCTCGACTTACGACCACAATTGGAGCAGAACTTCCATCACTAAGCGAGGCAGTCGTTAAGTGAGTCACACCTGCTTTTTTTAACTTTTTTTGCCGCGGTTGCTAAGCGAATCACTGTGGCCGTTAAGTGAATCGCTTGGTCGTTAAGCGAATCCAGATTCCTCCATAGACTTTGCTTGTTGGAAGCCAGCTGGGAAGGTTGCAAATGGTGATCACGTGTCCCCGGGACACTACAACTGTCGTAAATACATGCCGGTTGCCAAGCACCTGAAGTTTGATCATGTGACCGGAGGGACGCTGTGACAGTCATAAGTGTGAGGACTGGTCGCAAGTCACTTTTTTCAGCACCGTCATAACTTTGAATGGTTGCTAAACAAATGGTCGTAAGTCGAGGACTACCTGTAGATCTGAACATCACGTTCCGTCTAAGAAAATGGTGAGAAATGTAAGGTTCTGCACTTGGGCAAGAAAAAACAGAGGCACAGGCACAAGGTTGGTGGTACCTGGCTCAGCAGTAGCTCTTGAGAGAAGGACCTGGGTGTCCTGGTAGACTACAGATTAAGCAGGAGCCAGCTGTGTGCTGCAGCTGCTAAAAAAGCCAATGCAATCCTAGGCTGTAACAACAGAGGGATATTGTTGAAATCATGGGAAGTGATAGCTCTCTGTTGCACTGGTCAGACCGCATCTGGAAGACAGTGTCCAGTTTTGGTTGACACAATACAAAGAGGATGCTAAGGAGATGAAAGAGTGTAGAGAAGAACGGCAAAGGTGGTCAGGGGTTTGGAAGCTAAATCCTCTGGAGAATGATGAAAAGAACCGGGTCTGTTGAGCCTAAAAAAGAGAAGGCTGAGGGGAGACATGCTAGCAGTCTTCCAACACTTGAAGGTCTGCCGCAGGGAAGAGGGTGTGGATTAGTTCTTCTTAGGGCCCAAGGGAAAGACAAGAACCAGCGGGTGGAAGCTTTGCAGAGGGAGATCCAAATTCAAAATCATTTCCTGACCGTGAGAGCTACGAAGCTGTGGACCAGCCTGCCTCCTGGAGTCTTGGGGGCTCCATCTCTGGAGGCTTTCAAGCCAAGGTGGGGCAGCCATTTCTCTGGGACAGTCTGAGGATTCCTGCCAACCCGATGATCCTCTGATTCTATGAACTTCCACGATCAAGAACCATCCAAGAACAGCTAGACCCCTGTCCAAATTGACTTCTAAATTGTAACAATGTCCCATGACAAGATGGATGAACAACCAGCTGGTCAGAGTCCAACACTTTCAACTTATAAAAGAGGAGACAAACAGGAACTGTGTGTGTGGAAATTGCGTGCGTGTGTGTGAAGCGTGCAAGGACTTCTCTACTCATAGCTTGCTATTTTATTTGCTGCTTTGGGCCCGCCATATCAGTCATTATCTTTTCCACATTGGGAAACCTTTTTGGAACGACAGGACGACTTTTGCTAATGATCAGATCACTAATTTAGATAGCCCCTCCACTTACCCTGGTCAGGAAAACCATGTTGATCATTGACACGCACCTTGAATGGGTTGTGCAAGGACTGAGAAATGCACTAAAGGGACAACGCTGTTCAAGCTTTGAATGAATACAAGCAGTCCTCGTTCAGCAACCGTTCGAAGTTGTGACGGCGCTGAACGAGGGGGACTTACAACCAGTCCTTGGAGTTCCGGCCGATGCACCACCCCGGTGGTCACGTAATCGCGATCTGGGTGCTTGGCAACCGGCTCAAACTTATGATGGTTGCAGCATCTCACGGTCGTGATCGCCATTTGTGACCTTCCCTGCCAGTTTCCCACAAGTGAAGTCAATGGGGAAACCGGCAGGGAAGGCTGCAAGTCACTCCTGTAAGACATTCCCTCCCCCACCACTTTCCCGCATGCCCTCCCACCCTCCGGAGCACCCCTCCCCCCCAGCCATGCTTGTGCCACATCGCAGCAGGCACTTACCCGCCCGCCGGCCTGCTTGCAAGCTGCCCGGGACTTGCGACTTCCTGCCGGGTTCCGCATTGACTTTGCTTGCGGGAAGCGCCCGTGTTGGCTGGGGAATTCTGGGAATTGAAGTCCATACATCTTAAAGTTGCTGAGATTGAGAAACACTGGGCTCGACCCTCAAGACTATCTTTGGCCGCTCCCCCAAAACTGTGGGCTGATCCCCCCCAAATCAGCAGCATCCCCAACAAACTGCAGTGACACTAACATGACAACCCACATCCCACAAATGCCATCACAACATACTTGCATCCCGATGTCTGTTGCAAGTACCAAAGTCACAGCATTTCCTTGGTGACGTCATTCCTCCCCCAACATCGTCTGCCCCCCCCCATGCCCATATCCTGAACCCTTTCAAACCTGCCACTGCCTAAATGCTCGTTTTTAACCTGAAAGAAAGATGAAATTTTGCGTCTGTGAGGAGCAATCCAGTTCAGCATTTTAACTAACTCAGTAAGTAAATGTTCATTGCGGGTGAACTGAAGTGAAATCAAAGCTTGGTTTGGCTCCCTGCAACGTCCCACTATACAATCAAAGATGACTGTTGACCTTGTAAAAATTGTGCACTCCTGTTAAAAAGAGGCATCAGCTACTTTTCTAGCATTTAAATCTGCCATGTAGGCAAAGAAAAAGGAGTGTGACTTCTGGTGATGATATCTATAGTGTTTTTTTTTTAACAGCATGGCAGAAGTGGTTACCTTGTTGTCTCTGTTTTTTAACATCTCCTGGAATTTTCTGGTGGTCTCCCATCTCAATCTTAACCAGAGCTGACCCTACTTAGCTTCCAAGAACCGCCAAAGCTACTTACGTGCTCCTACCTTTTGTGAAGACAAGGCCATGAGAGCCGCAGCTAATCTTAAAGTTGTCCAAATAGTTGAGGATGGGCTTTGTTTTGGGCAAAGTTCAAAGAAAGCCTTCTTCACTACCAAGCATCATTTCTCCTCCCCTGCTTGGCTTGCTCCAGAGGTGTTACTTCCGGACAGGGGGAAGTATTGGAGAAAACCATCCAGACATTGCGAGGTGGCCTAAAACACCTTTGTCCAGTTGTGTTGTATCTTTGCTGCAATGAAGAACGTGGCAGCCCTACTGTGGCGCAAAGTGCCTTGTCAGACCAAAACACAAACACTTCCCCTAATTCATTTGATAGCGAACCAGTTTCGGGTAGCAGTTCTGGCACCAGGCTAGAAACCAGGTGGCCATGAGTTCTAATTCTTCCTTAGATACAAAGCCAGCTGGATGACTTTGGGCCAGTCCCTCTTTCTTGGGGACTTTGAAGAAGCAGGAAAAGGGTTGATGCTTTTAAACTTTGGTGTTGGAGAAGACTCCTGAGAAGACCATGGACAGCCAAGAAAACAAACCGTTGGATCATTGAACAAATCAACCCAGAGTTCTCACTCGAGGGACCAATGACCAAGCTGAAATGATCCTATTTTGGGCACCTTATGTGAAGACCCAGCTCTCTGGAGGAGGCTCTGATGCTGGGAAAAGTGGAAGGAAAGAGAAGACGACCAGAAGCAATGGGGAGGGACTCAGTTACAGCAGTGATAGGTGCACCATTGAAAGACTTGAAGGACCAGGTTAGGGACAAATCGTCATGGATGGAGAAAATCTATCTTTGTGGTCACTAGGAGTCGAAAACAACTTGGCTTGGTTTAAGATGCACACAGTTCCCAGTTGAAAGTATGGTTGAGTCTGTCCATGTGTTGTGAGATTAAAGAGTTTTCATTGTGTCTTCTGACTGCTAGTTGGTGTTCGTTTTTCATCTGGGAAACTGTGAGCATCTTAAACCAAGCCAAATCCAAAAATGCTAGAGAATTCCTGGAAGCTTGGCACTCAGACAAAGCAGCCATCAACAGACACATAGAGGGAAACAACATTTACATACCATTCATAAGAGACAATAGAAAAGCCAGAAGACCAGAACACCTCCTTGCCAGCAATCATCACCCAGATATGCAAAGATTAACACCAGGATTAGCACCAGAGGAACAATCGAACAGCTCAATATACTCTAATCAAGGAACTATTAACTCAGTCAATCAACCAAGCAGCAAACAACAGCCCAATCAAGGAACTCCCAAGGAGAGAACAACACCCCCACCAACACAAGCAGGGCAAACCAGTGTATATAAACTGAGAGCAAACACCACTCCCTTTTCGCACTGAAGATGTTGCCTAGTCGGGCAATGAAACATCTGCAAGAAAACAACAAGGCTCAGGGAGCACCAAGGACTCCACAGTTCAACCCTGAGCTACAAATATTCTCTTCGTTAGGTTGATCTGGCATTATGGAGGTGGGATGTGGAACGAGGGTCACTTCCTTTGGGGCACAGTCTCTGAAGTTATGGACTCAGAGGTTGCTCACATAAGGCTCCTTGAATTCAGGGCTTACAGCCTAATGGGGATGAAATTAGTCCTGTGCAGAAAAATGCTCTGAAAGTCTCCAGCATCCATTTCATCTTTCAACCCTCCTCTCCAGCTCCAGCTGCACCAAACACCCGATTTTATTACCTTTTTTGCCATGGTCGTTAAGCGAATCATGTGGTCATTAAGTGAATCTGGCTTCTCTTCATTGATTTTGCTTGTCGGAAGCCAGCTGGGAAGGTCGCAAATGGTGACCACGTGACCCTGGGACACTGTGGCCATTATAAATATATGCCAGTTGCCAAGCCCCCTAATTTTGATCGCATGACAGTGGGGAAGCTGTGACGGATGTAAGTGCGAGGACCAGTCACAAGTCGCTTTTTCCAGCGCCGTCGTAACTTTGAACAGTCGCTAAACGAGTGGTCATAAGTCGAGGACTACCTAGCAATATAACCTATCTAACCTATTGTACATTGAAGCCTCTGCTGATTTTTGTTCCACAAAACCAAAGCCTCAGTGTTGACAGTTATTTACATATAAGCCACAGGATAACAACCCTAATCTGTCTGATTAGGCGAGGTTTGAATTAAAGTCTCAGAAATTTACCTCTTTGCATTGTCAAAGTTAATAGTAGTTTCAGAGATAAACTTCGTTTGAAACTCTGGCTTCCCGCTGAGCTAATTAACACCCGTTTAGGCTCTCAGATGAGTGGTTTCCTTCCAGAGCCTTGGCAACTAGTGCAACCCCTTGAAGAAATCAGAGATAAAAGATATGTAGGCCAAGACACAGGAAGTGGAGGTCATGGTGAGCAGGCGCAGGAAAGCCAGAGGAATGGAAAGAAATCTTTGCTTAACACAGCGCAAAGCTGGCGATGCCCATTTGGGGAGATTTTTCAGACAGGGTGATTCCTTGGGCTGATAGAACATTTCTATCAGAGGGAGCGCGCGGAGATGGAGTGGCCTGCCTCTCTCCTAGGCACCAGTGATCCACGTACTATGCAGTAAATAGACTCCCAACAGAAGTTATATCAAATATCCTATTTACTTTATATACATACGTATTTACAGATCACTTCCACAAGTAACAAATGATACACCATCAACGATACAGCTTTCATGAGGTAAAATGGGAATAATGGGAACTGAGAATGTCCCTGTATATATAGTGAACCTGACCAATCACATTATAGGTCAATCTCGTTATTCACCACACCCAACCTAACTCTAAGCACCTGTTGAATGAGTCACGCATGACACATCATTCCTACAACAATGGCTGCTAATTGGGTGACTGTGCAGAATATTTCACCTTTTACCTAGAAATCAAGCCTCTCTGTATAATTTATATCTAGAAGTAAATTCCTGGGTTTATCAAACCCCAACAATTTCCAGGGATGGATCAGAACTTCGGAATGGCCCAGAAGGGCCGCCTTCCATCCACCATCTCTGTTTTCAGAATCCTGGTTCTTACCGCGCTGCTTGAAGCCATCTGCCTTCTGGGATGATCTTCCCCTGATATTTGGTTTTTGGTTGTCCCCAACCCTGGTGGGCTTCAGAAAGGCTCGAAGAAGCCGGTTCTCTCCTCTGGCCTTGGGCCAAGTTGACTGGAGGTCCCACCTGAAGGCTGCAACAGGAATCTGGGTTCCAATTGCCTTTTAATATTTTGTGGCTGGTTTTATTTATATTGCCAGCGGTGGTGTGCTGTTCAGAGTCCCAATCGTCCAAGTTGGGCGGCCACATACATTCTTTAAACAAAGAAATGCATAAATAACATCTTTGCCAGTCATTGAGGAAGACATTTTTCCAGACAGCAAGGCCTTGAGGAGGGAAAAGTGGGTGAATGTTGCATCCGCAATGACTCGGCCCCAGCCATGAGACTTTACAACTGCTCCTCCCTCTCATCTACCATATCAGAAAGTCCGTAAAACCCAGCCCAACCTATCTCTGAAGTTCTGGCTTGCTTCTTATAAGTAGGGCTTGGGAATGGTGCTCAACCATCTGCTCTGCCATGGCACCAACCCTGCTACTGGGGTCCCGGGAAATGAGGCATGGCAAATTGAAGACATCTCCACAAAAGCGGAGCCAACAACTGCAGCAAAGACCAAGGAACCAGTGAGTAGACCGGTTTCTTGGAACCTCTCTGGATAAGGAGAGGACGGGAGATCGCCCACGTGTGCTCCGGATGGCTACTCCTCGTGAGGAGACCACGGGACAGTGGTTTTCCATGGGTTTGAGCACTGGGAGACGTCAGTATCAGCCGTCTTGCTCGCAAGCGTGGTGGAGCCTTTTAAAGGACACTAAGTTCGCAAACCTCACTTTCTAAACACTTTCGGAAATTGCCTATTAACCATCTTAAAGCTATTAGAGACCTTCGGAGCGACAATTTTGGAAAGTTGAGTCCTTGGTGCTCTCTGAGTCTTGTTGTTTTCTTGCAGACGTTTCATTGCCAGGCTAGGCAACATCTTCAGTGCAAAAATTGAGTGGGACTTGCTCTCTGTTTATATACCCTGGCTTGTCCTGCCTGTGTTGGTGGGGGTGTTGTACTCTCCTTGGTAGTTCCTTGGTTGGGCTGTTGTTTGCTGCTTGGTTGATTGACTGAGTTAATAGTTCCTTGATTAGGGTCTATTGTGTTGTTTGATTGCTCCTCTGGTGCTAATCTTGGTGTTAATCCTTGCCTATCTGGGTGATGATTGCTGGCAAGGAGGTGTTCTGGTCTTCTGGCTTTTCTGTTGTCTCTTATGAATGGTATGTAACTGTTGTTTCCCTCTATGTGTCTGTTGATGGCTGCTTTGTCTGAGTGCCAAGCTTCCAGGAATTCTCTAGCATTTTTGGATTTGGCTTGGTTTAAGATGCTCACCGTTTCCCAGTTGAAAGTATGGTTAAGTTTTGGAAAGTCTCCATCGGGTGAGTTTATCTTCAACCCTGAACAAAAGAAAAATTAATTTTAAGCTTAAGAACTTAAAGAATTTTAAATAAACAGCAAAAAGCTAAATAAGATTTTGATCTAAGAAAGTTATAAATGGATTAAGGGTCCAGATAAATATGGAATGTTGACTTTTACTATAAGATTTTGGAATTGACTATAAAAAATGAACAGCTTCTTGTGGGAAATGGACTTCTTTTGGCTATCTTGGCTACTGCAAGACATAACAAAGATAAGTGATGATTTTAGAAACTGGACATTCGAGGGGACTAAAGATTCTAAGCAGAAGAAAAAAAATACAAGCTTGTTCTTGCTGTCGGTTAATACCGGGACTTACAAAATAACACAAAATGTTACAACATTGGAAATATTAAAGGAGATCTTTGAAGAATGGAGCCAGAAATTAGTAACTACAATATCAGTACTGTCAGTAATGATGCCTGCTTCTATGGGTAGACTATGTCCAAAAGATGTTAATGAATGGAACAAATTTTATCAGATAAGATAGAGAAAGACTATCTTAAAGACTAGACCCTTTCCAGTCAGGTTTCAGGCCGGGATTTGGGACGGAGACTGCATTGGTCGCGCTTACGGATGACCTCTGGCGGGAGTGGGATGGAGGTAGTGCATCCATCCTGGCTCTCTTAGATCTTTCAGCGGCGTTCGATACCATCGACCATGGTATCCTTTTGGGACAGCTTAGGGAGTTGGGGGTGGGCGGCGTAGTTTTGCGCTGGTTCACCTCCTTCCTCCAGGGCCGTTCCCAGTCGGTGCTGGTAGGGGAGGAGAGATCCAGCCCGCGACCACTCCTGTGTGGGGTGCCGCAGGGTTCGGTTCTCTCTCCTCTCCTATTCAACATCTACATGAAACCGCTGGGCGAGGTCATCCGACACCATGGGATGAGGTATCATCAGTATGCAGATGATACTCAACTGTATATCTCCATCCCCGGTGAAGTAAGTGATGCAGTGACCACCCTGTCCCAGTGCCTGGGGGCTGTGAGGGCCTGGATGGGGAACAACAGGCTTCAGTTGAACCCTGGCAAGACCGAGTGGCTGTGGATTGATGGCTTAGCGTCTTCTAGGAAATTATCATCTTTGGTTCTCGATGGGGTAGCACTGCCCCATTCGGAACCGGTGCGCAACTTGGGGGTCCTTCTAGACTCACGACTCCTGCTTGAAGAGCAGGTGGCAGTCGTGGCTAGAAGGGCTTTTGCACATCTTCGGCTTGTGTGCCAGTTGCGCCCATTCCTGGATCGCGATGCCCTCCGAACAGTCACTCACGCTCTTGTCATCTCCCATGTAGATTATTGCAATGCGCTCTACATGGGGCTACCCTTGAAGACTATCTGGAAGCTACAGCTGGTGCAGAATGCAGTCGCGCGGGTGATTTTAGGTGCGCCAAGATCCGCACATATAACACCTTTGCTCCGCGAGCTGCATTGGGTGCCGGTCTGCTTCCGGGTACAATTCAAGGTGTTGGTTATCACCTTTAAAGCCCTACATGGCATGGGACCAGAATACCTGAGGGACCGTCTTATCCCCATATTATCGACCCGCCCCACCCGATCGTTCAGAGAGGGCCTGCTACGAGCCCCATCAATTAAAGAATGTCATCTGATGGGGGCTAGCAGGCGGGCCTTCTATGTAGCAGCACCCACACTGTGGAACATCTTGCCCCCAGAGTTGAGACAGATCCCCTCCCTCTCGACCTTTAGAAAAGAACTGAAGACCTGGTTATGCCGCCTGGCATGGGAGGGAGGAAACGATAGTTCCTCATGGGGGTGGTTAATCCCGTAATTTTATAATGCCCTTCTTTTATTAATACTATCTCCCACTTGGATTTTTATTTTATATTATATTAATTGTATAAATTGTTGGTTTATATGTTTTATATTTTATGCTTTTATCTAATTTTATTTATTGTAAACCGCCCAGAGTTCTCCGTTGGGGGAGATGGGCGGTTATATAAAATAAATAAATAAATAAATAAATAAATAAATAAATAAATAAATAAATAAATAAAGTACTGAAAGTGGAACTACAAATGACAGGCTACAGAGAAGGAAAGGTGCAACAAGTGAGTGTGAGGTGTGATGGAGAGAGGAAGTGTGTGGGGGTAAGTTGCATGGGAGCACGACCGACCGTGGTGGCAGAGAAGGAGGAGGGAAGAGAGGCCGAGTCGCATCAGCCTTGCTCTCCCTGCCTCTTAAGACTTCTCCAGATCCATCTCTGCTGAAATCAGGATCAGCCTCAATGATCCGTTTTGCTTTGGTTGGATCCAAGATTTGTCCAGAATACTTACATTCTATTCTGTTATTCTTGGCTTGTAAGGGAGAGAAAAGGCCTTTTCACACAATGACCATTACTTTGAATTGGGTGTCTGAGCCGTCTGGCAGCCACTGCAGGGATCGAGAAATAGGTGCGATCCTGCAATAGAATGATGTATATGTAGATGCAAATGGTGTGTGTGTGTATGTGTGTGTGTTTTGTATATATATATATATATGCATATACATAAATTTATATGCACACACACAAACACATTTATATAAAAATTTAGATAGCTGGCAACATTATCATCATCATCATCATTGGCAGTGTTTCTCAACCTTGGCAACTGGGGAATTCTGGGAGTTGAAGTCCACACATCTTAAAGTTGCCAAGGTTGAAAAACCCTGATCTAAGGATACACCCAGAAGCTATAAGTTTGGTCCATGCATGGATCTGGAGGAGACCCAGTTTGATATTGTTGTTAAGGCAGCAGCCTAGAAACAGGAGGCCCTGTTGAGGGGCAAGAAACTGAATATGTGGGTAAGGGGCATGAATTATCTGACTTTGAATCCTCCTATCAATGTATGTGCAGAAAACAAGAGGATTCTTTATATCAATGTATGTGCAGGAAACAACTGGATTCTTTTATGTGAAGAGGTCAAGAGGGCACATTTGGTTGAAAAATAATAACTTACACTGTACCAGGCTGGAAGGCAGAATAAATCAGGATGTTCATTAAGGAAAGTAGACTAAGGTAGATGAAGGTAGAATAAATTAGATCAGGATAGGTTAGCATAGGGTTAGCTAGATAACCTAGAGAGTTGGACCATAAGGAAGGCTGAGCGCCGAAGAATTGATGCTTTCGAACTGTGGTGCTGGAGAAGACTCTTGAGAGTCCCTTGGACTGCAAGGAGGTCAAACCAGTCAATCCTAAAGGAAATCAACCCTGACTGCTCATTGGAAGGACAGATGCTGAAGCTGAAGCTCAAATACTTTGGCCACCTAATGCGAAGAGAGGACTCACTGGAAAAGACCCTGATGCTGGGAAAGACTGAGGGCAAAAGGAGAAGGGGACGGCAGAGGATGAGATGGTTAGATAGCATCACCGATGTAATGAACATGAATTTGAGTAAACTCCGAGAGACAGTGGAGGACAGGAAGGCCTGGCGTGCTATGGTCCATGAGGTCACGAAGAGTCGGACACGACTGAACGACTGAACAACAACAAGCTAGATAAGAATGAATTAGGATGCCAATTAAAATGGCTGTGAGAGTTGGACCATAAGGAAGGCTGAGCGCCGAAGAATTGATGCTTTCGAACTGTGGTGCTGGAGAAGACTGTTGAGAGTCCCTTGGACTGCAAGGAGGTCAAATCAGTCAATCCTAAAGGAAATCAACCCTGACTGCTCATTGGAAGGACAGATACTGAAGCTGAAGCTCAAATACTTTGGCCACCTAATGCGAAGAGAGGACTCCCTGGAAAAGACCCTGATGCTGGGAAAGACGGAAGGCAAAAGGAGAAGGGGACGGCAGAGGAGGAGATGGTTAGATAGCATCACCGATGTAATGAACATGAATTTGAGTAAACTCCGGGAGACGGTGGAGGACAGGAAGGCCTGGCGTGCTATGGTCCATGAGGTCACGAAGAGTCGGACACAACTAAACGACTGAACAACAACAAAAAATAGACAAGAATAAAATAGGTAATGATATACATCAGAAAAGTGGATTAAGAGGGCTGCTAAATGGAAAGGTACCGTTTGCCAGATGGACGGGAAGTTCGCATTAGATCACAGGGGTTAGGAGGTCATGTTAGCCTGATAGGGGATGCATATCTTAATCAAATAAGGATTGCCTATGGCTAAGGTTAAGAGTTCATGCCCAGCAGGTGGAGGATGTATGCCATATCAGATGAACGTTGTCCAAAAGTATAAAAGTGCTGGCTGTTGTCTGATCAAGCACTTCTTCTCCAAGAAAGGAGGGAAGTCCGCTTATTCCTGGTACCTTGAATAAACGTTCCTTGATTCTCCCGCTCTGCGTGGTTATTGGCTTATTGCGCCGGGCGAACGAACAGACCGTGATTTACGGCCAACACTGTGTTCAAATCCTTAGGCACAAAGCCAGCTGGGTGACTTTGGGCCTGTCCTTCTCTCAACCCTGGGAAGAAGACGACAAGGGCAAACCACTTCCAAAAATCTTGCCAAGAAAACTGCAAGGACTTGTCCAGGCAGTCACCAGGAGTCAAAACTGATTCAAAAGCAGGCGCACACAAACAAAAGCGGGTTTAAATCTATGCATTTGTTGATGGCTGATTTGCTAGGGAATTCCTGGAAACTTAGCACTTGGCAAATCAGCTGGAGCACAACCTCGCCAGCAACCAAGACCAGATAGGCAGGAAACCTTTGCAGGCAACCACCATGTTCAGAGTGAAGATCATTCAGTGGCCTGTCAGAACCAGTGAATGGAGCAGAGCTTAACGTTGTGTAAACTCATGGGCAGAAAAAGTAATATTGTTTAAAAACACAGCCTGTGAGCACGTTAGAGAGATTCAGGTTCTTATTCTTACACTCTTAGCCCACCCAAGCATAAGGAAACACACGCTTAGACATTGCAGGTACAAAAAGTAAGTACAAAAGAGTTCTTACATTTATTTTGTCCAGGTACAGCCATTTCAGTAGAAAATTGGTTTCAGTTCTTCTTTCTGTTCCCTAAACTGCATACCTCTGGCCCTGTTTGCTGCCAGAGGTTATGTGGAAAAAAGGGGCTTGAGGCCTAGGCATGGCCTCTACATGGAGGAGCTAAGACACGTCCTACCCCATTGGTGGAAGAATCAGAGAGAGAGAAGAGGAAGTGGGAGGGGCAACAAGCATCTTCCTCTAGAAGCATAGAGTTTGCCTCCTAGAGCAATCACCCATATGCTAATGAGGCATGCTTGATTTGCCGGATTCCAACACAGAGAATGCCAAGCACCCAACAATTCAACCCTGAACGACACCGGTTCTCTATTTTGGAATCTGTCTCTTCGGTGTGGGCATCAGATAGGTGCGTCCACCTCCCTTTTGAACCTCCTGTCACAACCGGCAATTGATTCATGGAAAGGAAGCCAAGTTTAGCTTCACAACCGCAGGTAACAAAACCGCCAAGAACGAGACTTGAACAAAACATATTTCGGGTAGATGCAAATGCTAGGCCATTTTGCCTCTGTGTAAAGCAGTGCTTTCCAGCCTCAGCAACTTTGAGATGTGTGGACTTCAACTTCCAGAATGCCCCAGCCAGCATGGCTGGCTGGGGAATTCTGGGAGTTGAAGTCCACGCATCTTAAAATGGCCAAGGTTGAGAAACACTGGTGTAAAGTAACAAAGAAGGATTTAAAATGCACCTGATCCAGCTGCAAAAACCTATCTGCCATTCTGTGTAAGGCAAGAGAAACCCAGATTAAAACCTGAAATAGACCAAACCCTTTACATGCATCCTGGAGTTTGGTCACTGTTCAGCGAAAGGCAAAACCATGGATCGGAAGACCACAGATCCCAAGGGCCACTTCTAACATTTCACACAGCACGGGGCCGGACTTTCTCTACCCTGAGATGCCGTGATGGCTGCAACTGGGTGTTTTAGAAGAGGGTTAGCCAAAGTCACAAGGGAAGATAAAGCTATTGAAGGCTCCTCCTGGTGAGATCTCTGCATTATCTCGCGGATCAGAAGCAATTTTATTTTTTTGAAGAACAGTTGGGAAACATGAGTGGGAGGATGCCAACGCTTCTGTCTCCTGGATTGAACTTCCCATCTGCACCTAGTTAGAACAGGAGGCTGAAGTGAAGAAGCTTGTGCCCAATTCATTGGAGCATTTCTCTCTCTTGGAGGATATGGAGGCAATCCTCTTGTTTTGCTTGGTAACTTGGACCAAAGTTCACTTTGGAATTTTGGAGCTGTACTGAAATACATTTCCAGCCCCAGCTAGACCCTGCTGTCTGTCCAGTTTGGAAAAACCAGGGAAACCCCTATTCCAGTTGACCGAATTTGGAAAATTGGCTTGGTTGAGCAAATCCTTTATAAACCTTGCAGAAAGGTGGCATTTGATTGCATGAAGGTTGTGCCGGGTTAAGCCAACTTTGCAATCTGTTGGTAGGAGTGGTGCCTGTGTGAAGCTGTAACCGAATGGTGTTTTATTAGAAAGAGAACCATCAAGTTTGAACTGATCTGATTATTATCTGATGTATTACCAATCGAAGAGAATATTTGTAGCTCAGGATTGAACTGTGGAGTCCTCTGAGCCTTGTTGTTTTCTTGCAGACGTTTCATTGCCAGGCTAGGCAACATGTTCAGTGCGAAAAGGGAGTGGGACTTGCTCTCTGTTTATATCCCATGGCTCGTCCTGCTTGTGTTGGTGGATGTGTTGTTCTCCCCTTAGGAGTTCCTTGATTGGGCTGTTGTTTGCTGCTTGGTTGATTGACTGAGTTAATAGTTCCTTGATTAGAGTATATTGTGCTGTTTGATTGTTCCTCTGGTGCTAATCCTGGTGTTAATCTTTGCATATCTGGGTGATGATTGCTGGCAAGGAGGTGTTCTGGTCTTCTGGCTTTTCTATTGTCTCTTATGAATGGTATGTAAATGTTGTTTACCTCTATGTGTCTGTTGATGGCTGCTTTATCTGAGTGCCAAGTTTCCAGGAATTCTCTAGCGTTTTTGGATTTAGCTTGGTCTAGGATGCTCACAGTTTCCCAGTTGAAAGTATGGTTGAGTCTGTCCATGTGTTGTGAGATTAAGGAGTTTTCATCGTGTCTTCTGACTGCTAGTTGGTGTTCATGGATGGTCTTCTGGCGGTCTGTCCTACATAGTGGCTGTTACAGTCCTTACACTGTATGTTGTAGATAACTCCTGTTTTTTCTTCTTGGGCTACTGGGTCTTTTGGTTTACTTACGATGTTCTGAAGGGTTTTGGTTGGTTTGTGTGCTACGGTGATGCCGTGTGGTTGTAACAGTCTATTAGTAGTTTCTGAGATGTTTCTGATGTATGGCAGTGTAATCCTTTTCATAGCTTCTGCTGGTTTTGCTGTGGTGGGTTGAGTGGTCAGGCACTTTTTGAACTCCTAAGGAGAGAACAACACCTCCACCAACAGAAGCAGGACAAGCCAGGGTATATAAACAGAGAGCAAGTCCCACTCCCTTTTCGCACTGAAGATGTTGCCTAGCCTGGCAATGAAATGTCTGCAAGAAAACAACAAGGCTCAGAGAGCACCAAGGACTCCACAGTATCTGATGCATTTCCAAAACAGGTCAGAAAAACGTATTTCTTCATATGCACAGACTTCAAAGAACAGGTTAGGGAGAGATTGCCATGGAGAAAATCTATCTATGTGGTCACTAGGAGTCGAAAACAACTTGATGGCACATAATCAATCAATCACTCAATCAAATGCATAGAAGTCTCCAAAGACAATTCCTATTTCTAATTCAAAGTCAGTTTGATTTTGATTAATTGAATCACCTTTCCAAACACCTAATTTCCAAACATCTAATTTCCAAACACCTCTCAAAAGGGGCAGGGCTTGGATCATATGGGCCCAGCCACCATCTTGACTTTTTTGACCACACACATGGAGACCCTGACTTCACCCCGGAAGCCTGCAGCTTGAGTAGGGCAGGTCCAGCTAGGAAAAACATCTCCTTGTGCATCTTTGTACCAAACAGATTTAGAGGCCGTCAAGTTTATCAAATGTTCATTAAAACTAATCTTAGACAGGCAGTATTTACATTTAAACCATTCTGTGAACTAAAAAGTGTATTGCTCTCTTTTCTACTAAAACACATTTTAGTACAGGTTAGAGAGCCAGTTTGGCCCAGTGGTTAAAGGCACCAGGCTAAAAACAGGAAGCTTTGAGTTCAAGTTCTGCCTTAGGCACAAAGCTACCCGGGTGACCCTGGGCCAGTCAGCCTCTCTCAGCCCTAGGAAGGAGGCAATGGCAAACCACTTCCAAAAAATTTGCCAAGAAAACTGCAGGGACTTTTCCAAGTTGATGCCAGGAGTCAAGACTAATTTGAAGGCCCCTCCACCCCCACCCCCCAGTAAAAAATTACAGGTTAAAAACAGGCAATGCTCACATCAGAAAATTACAAAGTCATTTTAGCCCGACGTTCCCACAATTAAATGGCACATTTCCGTGTCAAGCTTTGTGAAGTATTTAACTATTTTTCTCAACCAGGCACATAAAAAACTGTGAGTTGTATATTTTGGAGAACTCCAGGGATTTCAGCCTGAGTCTCCTTTTTATATTCTTTCCTAATCTAATATTTACGTAGTTGTTCGTATCTCATTTTCGACAGATACTGTTTGTATTGCATGTTTGAGCAGATAAATTGAGAGGATATCATCTTCTCTCCTAAATTATAAAATATCCTTGTGTCAAACATCTTTATTGGTATATATGTAACTACCATGAGCCAACTTGGCTAGGAACATGCAAATGAAAATGAGAGGATGGATGGATGGATGGATGGATATTTCTGAAATAGATTTACAAAGTTAAAATTTTCCCAGTGTCTGGATATCTGGGCAGTGTCTCCTTTAACAACATTTCAGTCGTTTTCCAGAGGTCTGTCTGATTCTTAGATGGACAGACGAGGAATTTATTATCTTAACACAACTCCTTTTATGATCCTTCTTCCGTGTGGCCACCACCTTGACTTTTTTGACACACATGCCCCTGCCATGTCTAAGCGTGCATTTCTTTATGCTTGGGTGGGCTAAGGGTGTAAGACTAACCTGGATCTCTTTAATATGCTCATGGGCTCTGTTTTTAAACAATATTCTTTTTCTGTACACGAATTTTGCAGCTCTGCTCCATTTCAGTAGTTCTAACAGACTGCTGTATGGGCTTCAAAAATGAGGTTGAGTCGTTTGTGAGTCAGGACAAATGACTCAACCTCATTTTTGAAGCCCATACAGCAGTCTGTTAGAACTACTGAAATGGAGCAGAGCTGCAAAATTCGTGTACAGAAAAAGAATATTGTTTAAAAACAGAGCCCATGAGCATATTAAAGAGATCCAGGTTAGTCTTACACCCTTAGCCCACCCAAGCATAAAGAAACATGCGCTTAGACATGGCAGGTATGAAATGTAAGTACAAAAGAGTCCTTACGTTTATTCATTGCAGGTACAGCATTTTCAGTAGATAAATGATGTTCCATTTCTTCTTCATGTTCCCTAAACTTTATACTTCTTGCCCTGCTTGCTGCAAGAGATGCGTGTAGAAAGGGGGGAAAATCTCCGAGGCCCATCCATGGCCTAGGTTGGAGCAGCACACAGCCATGTGCTTGCTCCCGGTCCAAGGAGAGAGAGAAAGAGATGAGGCCTAGTACATGGCCTCTCTCCATGATGAGGAGCAGCCATGTGCTGCTTCGTCCTCGATGGAAGAATCAGAGAGAGAAGAGGAAGTGGGAGTGGCCACAAACAGCTTCCTCAAAAGCATGGAGAGTTTGCATCCTAGAGCAGCCATCCATATGCTGATGAGGCATGCTGGATTTGCCAGGATCTCCAACAATTTTCACCTTGATCAGTGTGTGAATGGCATCATCACGTTGGATTGTCTCTCTATTAGCTGATTTTCTCTCTGCCCTCAGACAGAGAGTTTGCTTGCTATCTAGAGCAGTGTTTCTCAACCTCGGCAGTTTTAAGATGTGTGGACTTCAACTCCCAGAATTCCCCAGCCAGCATTCATGGACTTTAACTCCCAGAATTCTGCTGGGAATTCATTCATGCTGGCTGGGAAATTCTGGGAGTGGAAGTCCACACATCTTAAAGTTGCTGAGGTTGAGAAATACTGATCTAGAGAGTAGAAGATTGCTCCCTAAATGTATTTTCCTGCCTTGAAATACATGTTTTGATGTATTTGGTATTTTTTGAGCCCAGAATTTAGTCAGAAGACACACAGTTTCTCTTCACCCAGGGAAATATGTACGGCTCTCTGGCTTCTGTTTCCTTCAAGATATTTTTATTCCAGGCTGTGTTCGGCTCATCTGCTCTGCTCCGAGTGTTTTCAGCTGCTGCTGGTTCCAATTTAATGATTTTCACTTAATGGCATATTGTAATTGTCCTGTTTTTATGCATATTGAAACTCTTGGTAAACAGGGAGTGTTGGGAGGCCAACATGCCCTCAAAAGCAGGTTAGAAATCCATTAAATAAAATAATTGAAAAGATAATAATTGGGACGTGTGGAAGCCGCTGGAGAACTACAATCCAACCCACTCATTAGCCTCCAGAAAGGCATCAGCTAACTTCAGATATCCTGAGCTTTCCTTTCTTGAAGCATTTCCAGAAAAGTCAAACAACAGCGAGGATGAATCCAAGCCACCTCCATCAAAGCCATTTCCATCCCAGTTCCCCATGTTCCCACTGTCAAACCGTTCTGGAGTTTTTGTTTTCCAACACGGCCCCAGTAGCTGTTTCCCATTCTTCCTGTCATCCCGTGGTTTCCTTAATGGCCTTTTGGCTTTTCCTTGCAAAAATCTCACCTTTGGCTGTCAGCCAATGCTTCCTTTGGCAAAGCTGCCAAAAGCTTTGATCTCGCTTTTAACCTGACACTAAATCAGCTGTTGGGAGGGAGGGGAGATGGAGGAAGGAAGGAAGGAAGGAAGGAAGGAAGGAAGGAAGGGGAAGGAAGGAAGGAAGGAAGGAAGGAAGGAAGGAAGGAAGGGGAAGGAAGGAAGGAAGGAAGGAAGGGGAAGGAAGAGGAAGGAAGGAAGGAAGGAAGGAAGGAAGGAAGGAAGGGGAAGGAAGGAAGGAAGGAAGGAAGGAAGGAAGGAAGAAAGGAAGGAAGGAAGGAAGGAAGGAAGGAAGAGGAAGGAAGGAAGGAAGGAAGGAAGGAAGGAAGGAAGGGGAAGGAAGGAAGGAAGGAAGGAAGGAAGGAAGGAAGGAAGGGGAAGGAAGGAAGGAAGGAAGGAAGGAAGGAAGGAAGGAAGGAAAGAAGGAAGGGAGGGAGGGGAAGGAAGGAAGGAAGGAAGGAAGGAAGGAAGGGGAAGGAAGAGGAAGGAAGGAAGGAAGGAAGGAAGGAAGGGGAAGGAAGGAAGGAAGGAAGGAAGGAAGGAAGGAAGGAAGGAAGGAAGGAAGGAAGGAGAAGGAAGGAAGGAAGGAAGGAAGGAAGGAAGGAAGGAAGGAAGGAAGGAAGGAAGGAAGGAAGGAAGGAAGGAGAAGGAAGGAAGGAAGGAAGGAAGGAAGGAAGGAAGGAAGGAAGGAAGGAAGGGAGGGAGGGAGGGAGGGAGGGAGGGAGGGAGGGAGGGAGGGAGGGAGGGAGAAAGAAGGTAGACTCAGCCTTGGGAAAGGAGAATGGAACAATGAACCATTAAGGGAGGAGAAAAGATTCTTCAGTCCCAAGAAAGTGGAAAATGGGGGAAAGAAACTCAAAGCTCCAGTTTGATTTGTCTTTTGGTATAAGGTTATCACACCACAGAAGCTCAGACCGGCTTTTGAGGTTCTCCTGTTCTACCCTGCAATACTAAAGAGCCTTCCTTGAATTCTTGCTGCCAGGGGTGTCACCAGTCAAGGTGGTGGCCACGATGGTGTGACTGAAGCTCCACCTGGCTTTTATGTGCAGCCCGTGTGCAAGGCCTGTAAAAAACAGGTGGCGCTTTGATGGCCACTTTGATTGCAGCTGCCATCTTGACTTTTTTGACCACTCTTTGCAGACACCCCTGGCTGTTGCGTCTGTTGCCTGACCTTTCCTCCATCCAAGGGCTGTCAAGAAGGGGATCCAGGGGAGTTGGCTGGACATGAATGCAGCTGGCCTCTCTTAATCATTCTCCGCGTTGAACCTGCTTTGCTTTCAGCCAATTCCAGACTGCGAAAAACTCCGTCAATGCTTAACTAAATTGGCAGGAGTGGCAGAAGGACAGCCACCAAATCTTCCCTTGAGACATCTTGGTATTGTGGAGTCCTTGGTGCTCTCTGAGCTTGGTGGTTTGCTTGCAGACGTTTCATTACCCGGCTAGGTAACATCATCAGTGCGAGGGAGGGTGGGGTTTGCTCCCTGTTTATATACATCAGCTTGCCCTGCCAGTGTTGGTGGGGGTGTGGTTTTCTCCTTGGTAGTTCCTTGATTGGAGTATTGTTCTCTGCTTGATTGCTTGACTGCTTGATTGTTTGTTTCCTTGGTAGTTCCTTGATTGGGGTATTGTTTCCTGCTTGATTGCTTGACTGCTTGATTGTTTGTCTCATTGGTAGTTCCTTGATTGGGGTATTGTTTCCTGCTTGATTGCTTTCTCCTTGGTAGTTCCTTGAGTGGGGTATCGTTTTCTGCTTGATTGTTTGTCTGGTGTTAATCCCTGCTTATCTGGGTGTTGGTTGCTGGAGAGGACGTGTTCTGGTCCTTCTGTTTCCTTGTTAGCTTTTTTATTGTCTCTGTTGGATGGTGTGTAAACGTGGTTTATCTCTATGTGTCTATTGATGGCTGACTCCACAGTTCAACCCTGAGCTACAAATATTGTCTTCTATGAGGATTGCATCTCTTAGAATTGACACCAACATGGAGTTTGGAGTGTTGGCTCGGAACTTGATAAGCTGCAATCCCATCTTTTCTGTGGTTCCAGATCGGAGAAGGGGCAAGATTTGACTGTAGCCTTGGAGGTCTCTCCCAAAAGATCATTCACCCAGAAAGGGGGTTGCTCAGGTCTAACCTTCGCAGCTCAGGTCAAATGCCAAGTGTGTCCATCAAGTTAGACATAAGAAGGAAAGGTCACAGGGAAAATAGATCCCATCAAGGGGGGTTGTATGTGTGAAGGAGATGGGTATATTTAGTTTTAAGAAAAAATGGCTGCAGGGAGGATAGGATAGGAAGATGAGAGCCAATTTGGTGTTGTGGTGAAGGCATCAGACTAGAAACCAAGAGACTGTTCTAGTCCCACCTAGGCACAAAGCCAGCTGGGTGATCTTGGGCCAGTCCCTCTCTCTCAGCCCTAGGAAGGAGGCAATGGCAAACCACTTCCGAAAAACCTTGCCAAGAAAACTGCAGGGACTCGTCCAGGCAGTCTCCGAGAATCAGACACAATTGAACGGATTTTAAAAAATGCTGTTTTCAGCCAGTTTGGCCTAGTGGTTAAGACACCAGGCTAGAAACCAGGAGATGGTGAGTTCTAGTCCTGCCTTAGGCATGAAAGCTGGATGGATGACTTTGGGCCAGTCCCACTCTCTCAGCCCAACCCACCTCACAGGGTTGCTGTTTTGGGGGAAATAGGAGGAGGAAGGAGTGGCTGGGGAATTCTGGGAGTTGAAGTCCACACATCTTAAAGTTCCCAAGGTTGAGAAACACTGCTCTACCCCTTTCCACCACCGCTCTGCCTCCCTGCCTTTCTTCATTCATTTCATGCGGGAAAGAGACAATGAATTTCTCCAAGATGAATTTCTCTTTCCAGACAGGACCAGAGAGATTGCAGTATCTTTAATTCATGGTCCTTCGGATATATTTTTGGCCTACTCAATTTGGCCTACTCATCATTCTCCTTCCAATCTGACTTGCAGAGGAAACATAGCTCATTTTAAAGAATAGATCTTCCCATGCAAGAGATGAAGTCCACCTCTTCACATTGCAGCCCAAAGAAGAAGCTGTTTGCAAAGGTGCAAGGGGCTTCAGCAATTGTTGGATGTTTGCAACTTAAAGAGACAACAGTCCTGGGTGTGGAGCTAGCTAAATTCGAGGAGGCAGGATGCTTTCAGGTTCATCATGAATGATCCAGATGGTCACTGTTCTCATGGGGTAGAAAGGGATATTTCCAAATGTAAGGGTTAGCTTAGCTTAACCAACACTATTCTGCTTTTGGAAACGGCTTGCTTAGAAATTAGGTAAAAGGGAAAGGAGATTAGATAACGCTCGGCAAGGATGTTTAGAATAACAGGAGACATGCAGACTGCCCCTGGAGGTCTCTAGGATGCTTTCTGCTAGCAATGCAGATTCAGGAACCTTGCCCTGTTACTAGGAGAGGGTTCATTATGCTTTCTTATTGAACCTGGAAAACCCTATATAAGCACTGAACTTGCGATGTGTGTGTGTGGATCTTCCCAGACATTTCACTGCCATGATGTCTGTCTGTAGAAATCCCACCCAGCTTTACTTGGCCAAATAAATGCTGTTATTTTAAATCTCCAAGCCTCGACTCAAGACTGTTATTGACAACTTCAGGAACTTGGGTAAAACAGTGTAAGCTAGGGGCCTTACACACACACACAAAAAGAAGCAGAGTTTTTCAAACTGCCTTGTGTGGAACCCAAGGGTTCCATCAGAGACTAAGAAAAAGTTAACTTGAACACAGCCAATTTTCTATCTCTAGAGTTTTGCTTCTTGATCAGAAGTTGCAGGATTTATCTTTTTCTTTTGACTCAAAGATTCCGCAGCCTGAAAATTTTTGGAAACTGTTGATTTAGAGCAGCATTTCTCAAGCCTGGCAATTTTAAGACGTGTGGGCTTCGACTCCCAGAATTCCCCAGCCAGCATTTGTGGACTTCAGCTGCCAGAATCCCCCAGCCAGCATTTGTGGACTTCAACTCCCAGAATTCCCCAGCCAGCATACTGCCTAGGGATTTCTGGGAGTTGAAGTCCACACATCTTAAAGTTGCCAAGCTTGAGAAATACTGGTATTGCGAATCAGCCTGTGCAAATCAATCCGTCTCTCTGAGATTTAAAGTGGGCATGGCTCAACTGGGATTTGCCATTGAGATAAAATGGCAAACCAAATGGATCCCATCCACCCTGGACAATGGCGCCCACCCTTCTCTGACGGAAGCAGCATTGTGGCTTAGCACTGCAAATTCTGCCCCTTTTCAGCATGCGTAGAATATCGTGATGCAGGTAGCAAAGGGGTGGGATTTAATGGTCATTAGCCTGGCGATCGATGGCTATTAGCCTTGATGGCAGTGGTGGAGACTTGTGGTCTTCCTGGTGCAGTTGGTTGGCCACTGGGAGAACCGACTGCTGGATTAGATGGGTCAAGGATCCGATCCAGCAGGGCGTGGCTTCTGTTTTTCTGTTCTTACATTGCAATGTTGATGATACTGTCATCAGTCTGATCCCCACCCCACCCCTTGCCCTGAGGATGCCACTGGCTTTAAGGTTCAAAACATGATTTGAACAAAGATTTGTCAGTAGGCAGATGGGGAAGCTTTGTTTGACTTGGGACAATAGGATTAAGTTACCTGCAAGTTGATTTTCTAAAGTATTTTTATTCAGTCTGTGCTTATATCTAAGGGCAGTAAAGTAAAGGTAAAGGTTCCCCCCACACATTTTGTGCAGTCGTGTCCGACTCTAGGGGCCGGTGCTCATCTCCGTTTGATAGCTGAAGAGCCAGCGTTGTCCGAAGACGCTTCCGCGGTCATGTGGCCGGCATGACGCGCATGGAACACTGTTACCTACCCACCGAAGTGGTACCTGTTCATCTCCTTGCATTTTTGCATGCTTTCGAATTGCTAGGTTGGCAAGAGCTGGAGCTAGTGCGGGAGCTCACTCCGCACGCAGGGCTAGGGATTCGAACCTCCGAACTTGCGATCTTCCAATCGACAAGCCTGGCGTCTTACCCACTGAGCCACCACGCCCCTGTAAAAGTAAAAGGTAAAAAGTAAAAAAGCCCCCATTTTTCCCTGGTGCAACGACTTTTTCAGATACGTTGGCTGAGAGAGGGAGTAGTTCTAAGTCAGCTCTGGGCTATCTGCTCTTCAATATTTATACCGATGACTTGGACCAAGTCCTACTTCAGATAGATAGATACTTTATTGATTTAGTCTTTTGACCATATCAAGTATGAAAGAAGATAAAATAAAATAAAAAGCCATTATAAACATACAAGTAAATACGAGCAGATACAAATAAAACTGTAATACAAATTCATATCAAACCATCACCCCTACAGTCAATTCCAATCTGGTCTATGTAATCTGTCCTCTTTAGGATTGCCTTTCATATGCAGAGTTCAGTTTTGCTAGTAATGAGCTGGTTCTTACCCTGTAAAAAATAAGAAAGTTTCTGCTGGCTGCTCTAGTATTTTTTGTTTTTTAAATTTATTTATTTATTTATTATTTGGATTTATCCCTGCCCATCTCTACCGTGGCAGACTCTGGGCAGTAAATATAAATCTAAGTGGTCAGTCCTTTCTACAGAATATAATTTGCAATCAAATAAGATTTGATATCGAGCACCGCCGGCGCTTCCGAATTGTCTCGCGACACACTTGGGGCCCCCAGGCGACACAGTATTGTGTCGCAACACACAGTTTGGAAAGCCCTGCTCTAGCTTGATAATGGTTTGGAAAAAAGATCAGGGAACTGTAGCTATCAAAAAGGCAAAGCAAAATGCATCAAGTACAGTTTCCAAATCATCAGATTTGATTGATTGATTGATTGATTGATTGATTGACTATGTGCTATCAAGTCAGTATTGACTTTTAGCAATCATCATCATCATCATCATCATCATCATCATCATTGGCGATCACTCGTAGCCGAGTAAGATTGTCTTCCAAAGGTAAAATTTTAACGGTGGATCCGTAAGTGGCTGTAAAGGCCAATTCTGGATCCGCACAACCTCCCACAGTGGGGGCATAGGTTTCCGGGTGGGAGACGGTCATGATGAGGGTTTGCCTGACGTGCCTTCCTTTTAGCTCTTTTCTCCCTTTCGCCCTGTACTCGTGCTTCTTCAAAGTCCATAGCGCCATTAATAAAGGCTGACCTCCAATTGAAACGCTCATGAGTTAGGGCTTCCCAACCCTACACATGATTTACTAACCCCCAGCTGACTCAGTTAGGGCCAGGATATAACAGTGCCAGGGTTATAACATATAACACCAGCCTTGTAACGCTCATGTAGACCTTCTCTGGAATGATGTGACCTTATCCTGGCCCTTCAGCTCTTCAAACAGCGCATGCATCACTGCTGTTATTGAGTCCATCCACTTTGCTGTTGGTCATCCTCTTCTTCTCTTTCTTTCCATCTTTCAGAGCATTATAGACTTCTCTTTTTATTATCAATTTTTATTAAGGTTTTAAAAATACATAGTTAAAAGTCAGAAATGAAACAGAAATAGAAATACAAATTAAAGAAAGAAGAGAAAAAGTGTAGAAAAGTAAAGAATAGAAAGGGAAAAAAGGGACATAGAAATTGGTTAACTTCCGATCTATCTCTGGTCATAAAAATAAAAAATTATCTTACATGCTAGCTTTTTATATAGCATTCATAAACATTTCCTGTCTAATATATTCTATTTATACTGTATATATTTTAATCTTCAAAACCCCATGCAAGCTTTGCCCCTCCAGCATTATAGACTTCTCAATGGAGCTGGGCCCAAATTTGAGGCTGGTCATTTCCGCTTTGAGTGAGAAGTCTGGGTTGATTTGTTCTAAGGTCCATCGGTTTGTCTTCTTGGCCATCCATGGTATTCTCAGGAGTCTTCTTTAATACCACATTTCAAAAGCATCAACCATCTTTCTATTCTGGACTCTTAGTTTTGAGTGTTGTGCCCAGAAGAAGAATGTAGAGAAATTAGAACAGGTTCACAGGGCAACAAGAATGACCAGAAGACTGGAAAATAAGTCATACAATGGCAGACCAGAACTTGAGAAGAGAAGACTGAGGAGTTAGTTTATTTATATATAGTCCAAGACCAATTGTTAAAAACACATCAAATACAGCAGATAAAACACACACACACACATACACACACTCATTGGCGATCACTCGTAGCCGAGTAAGATTGTCTTCAATCTTACAATCTTACACACATGTCTATGAAGGTTCTCAGTCATCCAGGTAGAATTGTCTGTAGCTTGAATCATGTCAACTGGATTTCTATTTTCTCAGTGGAAACGTTTCGCTCCTTGGATAAGGAGCGAAACGTTTCCACTGAGAAAATAGAAATCCAGTTGACATGATTCAAGCTACAGAATCTTACACACACACACACACACACACACACACACACACGTATAGTGTAGAATAGGCCTGAAACAATTAGTAATACGAAAAGGGCATCAGACAGCTTCCATAAGCCATGGCGACTGATAAAAAAAGGACCCAAATTTTCTAACAATAGGTAGGATGAGGTCCATTTGCCATTGTGTATAAAGTGGCCATTTTAGTAATACCTGGAGTATGGTTCCAACCTCTGTATCTCAGCATACACAAATGCAATCTTTGTAAGGGAGGCCAGTATATCTACCTGTTGTGGTCAGAATGGGTAACACATCGATTTGCACCAGGGAGAAAAAATTCCTCTGTTCCCCAGCACTACAAAGCCCCTTGGCCTCTACCAACTGGGATGACCTCATGGACATCTAAAGACACAGATATTTATTTATTTAATTTTTATCCCGCCTTTATTATTTTGATAAATAACTCAAGGCAGAGAATATAACCTCATCATCATTGGCGATCACTCGTAGCCGAGTAAGATTGTCTTCCAAAGGTAAAATTTTAACGGTGGATCCGTAAGTGGCTATAAAGGCCAATTCTGGATCCGCACAACCTCCCACAATGAGGGCATAGGTTTCCGGGTGGGAGACGGTCATGATGAGGGTTTGCCTGACGTGCCTTCCTTTTAGCTCTTTTCTCCCTTTCGCCCTGTACTCGTGCTTCTTCAAAGTCCATAGCACCATTAATAAAGGCTGACCTCCAATTGAAACGCTCATGTGTTAGGGCTTCCCAGTTCTCAATGCTGATATTACATTTTTTTAAATTAGCTTTGAGAGTATCTTTTAATCTCTTTTGCTGTCCACCAATATTCCGTTTTCCATTCTTAAGTTGGGAGTAAAGTAGCTGCTTTGGAAGACGATGGTCAGGCATTCGAACAACATGACCGGTCCAGTGAAGTTGATGTTGGATGATCATTGTTTCAATGCTGGTGGTTTTCGCTTCTTCTAATACGCTAACATTAGTCCGCCTATCTTCCCAAGTAATTTGCAGAATTTTTAGGAGGCAGCGTTGATGGAATCTTTCAAGAAGTTGGAGGTGGCGTTTGTAGAGGGTCCATGTTTCACAGGCATACAGAAGGGTTGGTAGTACAATGACTTTGTAAACAAGCATTTTGGTCTCGAATGTCCCGATCCTCAAACACTCTACGCTTCATTCGGGAGAAAGCTACACTCGCAGAGCTCAGGCGATGCTGAATTTCAGCATCGATGTCGGCTTTTGTAGATAGATGGCTGCCGAGATAAGAAAAGTGGTCGACATTTTCTAGTGACACACCTTTAAGATGGATTGATGGCGCTGCGGAGGGATTGGTTCGAACTTGCTGGTAAAGCACTTTGGTTTTTTTAATGTTAATCGAGAGGCCGAGCTTTTCATATGCTTCTGCAAAGATGTTTAGGATAGTTTGAAGATCTTCCTCGGAGTGTGCACAGACTACGTTATCATCAGCATATTGAAGTTCTATAACAGAAGTTGCAATTACCTTATTTTTTGCTTTCAGCCTACTAAGATTAAAAAGCTTTCCATCTGTTTGATATATAATTTCTACACCAGTAGGAAGTTTCTCTTCAACAAGGTGCATAATCATAGCGATGAAGATAGCGAATAAGGTTGGAGCAATAACACATCCCTGTTTAACGCCGGATTCCACTTTAAATGGATCGCTTTGAGAGCCATTGTTATTCAGGATTGTTGCCATCATGTCGTCATGGAGTAACCGCAAGATGTTCACAAATTTATCAGGGCATCCGATTTTCAGAAGGATGGTCCAGAGAGCAGTACGATTTACAGTATCAAAAGCTTTAGTCAGATCAATAAACGCCACGTACAGAGGGCGGTTTTGCTCCTTGCATTTTTCTTGAAGCTGTCGTGCAGTGAAGATCATATCCACTGTTCCCCTGGAAGGGCGGAAGCCATTTTGCGTTTCAGGGAGGATGTCTTCTGATACAGATAGGAGACAGTTTGCAATGATCTTTGCCAGGATTTTGCCTGCTGTGGCTAGAAGGGAGATGCCTCGATAGTTTCCACAGTCTATTGTTCCATAGAACAATCACCCTTTTTAAAGAGAGTGATAATTATGGCATCCCTAAAGTCTGCTGGAATCTCCTCCCTCATCCAGATTTTTTCGATGAGCTTATGAAGTTGTTGTGTAAGTTCAGGCCCGCCTTCTTTAAAGACTTCAGCAGGAATCCCATCAGGTCCACTAGCTTTGTTATTTTTCATTTGTTTAGTGGCTTTACTGACTTCCTCCAAACTAGGGGGTACTGCAAGCTCATTTCTTATTTGTTTTTGCGGGATTTGCAAGAAGACTTCATCAGCCACAGTAGAGTGACGATTAAGGAGATTGTAGTAATGCTCTTTCCAGCGCAGTGCAATAGACTCTTTGTCCTTTAGAAGTTTAGCACCATCTACTGAGCGTAAGGGATTTGTACCATGGTTTGTTGGTCCATAGATGGCCTTTATGGCATTAAAAAAGCCCCGTGCATCATGAGCATCTGCAAAATGTTGGGTTTCTTGGGCTTTTTTTATCCACCATATGTTCTTAAGTTCTCTAGTTCTTCTTTGGACTTCTGCCTTTGCACTGGCGTAGATTTTTTTCTTAACGGCACAGTTAATATCTTTTTGCCATATCTGGAAGGCTTCCCTTTTCTTGTCAATAATATGTTCAATCTCACTATCGTTCTCATCAAACCAGTCCTGATGTCTCTTAGTCTGGTGTCCGATAGTTTGTTCACAGGCTGAAATAATAGAAGTCTTCAATTTAATCCAGTGTTCCTCAACATTTTCAGGAAGTTCCATAGGCAGATGTTCCTTGAGAGTTGATTGAAAGAAAGCTCGTTTAATAGGATCTTGAAGGGCCAGTATATTCATTTTACGCCTTGGTTTTCTTCCTTGGAGCCCAGGATGAGGGACAATCTTTATGGCCATCGTGGATCGAATTAATCGATGGTCTGTCCAGCAGTCATCAGCGCTCGTCATGGCTCTGGTGAGAAGTACATCACAGCGATCTCTAGCACGGACAATTACATAATCTAAAAGATGCCAGTGCTTCGACCGTGGGTGCTTCCATGATGTTTTAAATTTATTTTTCTGGCGAAAGAGTGTGTTAGTAATGACAAGGTTATGCTCTGCACATTTAGTCAGAAGTAAGATTCCATTCGTGTTGCTGTTGTCAACTCCTTCTTTCCCAATGATCCCTGGCCACAAATCAAAATCACGCCCAACTCTTGCATTGAAATCGCCCAGGAGGATAATTTTATCCTCCTTTGGTATCTCTGATAAGATGGTGTCCAGCTGGGTATAAAATTTTTCCTTGATATCCTCATCTGCATCTAGTGTTGGTGCGTAAGCACTTAGGATAGTTGCCTGTTGGTTTTTGGCGAGTTTTATTCGCAGAGTTGAGAGTCATTCGTTAATCCCAGTGGGAACTTCTGACAAGAGCTTCACAAGGTCGTTTTTGATAGCAAAGCCTACCCCATGTATTCGTCGTTCTTGTTCAGGCAGTCCTTTCCAAAAGAAGGTATAACCTCCTTTTTCTTCCTTCAACTGTCCTTCTCCTGCTCTTCGAGTTTCTTGGAGTGCTGCTATATCAATATTAAAACGTCTCAGCTCCCTTGCAATAACGGCAGTCCTACGTTCAGGTCGTTCATTATCCATATTGTCTTGCAGTGTCCGTATATTCCATGTTCCAAAATTCATGTGTTTTTTACGACCGCTAGATGGTGACCCCACTGGTCGCGGTAATCCAGTCAGGGAGAAAATGAGGCAGACTATGTTTAGGGCACCTTTTCTAGCCCCCTCCCCATATGGGGTGAGCAGAGTGGATCCTAAATAGGGCTGCTCAGTCATGTATACAGCTGCCGAACTACTCAACTGCCTCGATCCTTGAGTCAGGGCGACTGAATCCGTATCCACCGCCCATGTGCTGGTCCATGACTAGGAGCTTCCGGATATAACCTAATACTATATATATAATATAATATATTTAATACTAATATAATATAATATATTAAATATTATATAATATATAATATATTATATATTATATATATAATATAATATTATATATTATATAATAATATATAATATATATTATATAATATATATATTATATATTATATAATATAATATATATAATACTAATACTAATATTAATACTAATATTAATAATAAGAATATAACCTAATACTCTTTCCTCCTCCTATTTTCCCCACAACAACCACCCTGTGAGGTGAGTTGGGCTGAGAGAGACTGGCCCAAGGTCACCCAGCTGGCTTTCACGCATAAGGCGGGACTAGAACTCTCGGTCTCCTGGTTTGCCATTGGCTCCTTCCTAGGGCTGAGAGACAGGGACTGGCCCAAGGTCACCCAGCTGGCTTTCATGCCTCAGGCGGTACTAGAACTCTCAGTCTGCTGGTTTGCCATTGGCTCCTTCCTAGGGCTGAGAGACAGGGACTGGCTCAAGGTCACCCAGCCGGCTTTCACGCATAAGGCGGGACTAGAACTCTCGGTCTCCTGGTTTGCCATTGGCTCCTTCCTAGGGCTGAGAGACAGGGACTGGCCCAAGGTCACCCAGCCAGCTTTCATTCCTAAGGATATCAGTATAGGAGCCTGGAATCTGTTATGGCTCTTATTGAAACTTGACCTAAAGAGTGAAGAGGGATACGATGGTCTTTCTCAAGTATTTGCAGGGAGGTCACATAGAAAAAAGACCAAGAACTTTTCACAATCAGAATGCAAAACATGGATTGATTGATTGATTGATTGATTGATTGATTGATTGATTGACTGTTGTAACTACAGGTCTTAATGTACTAGAACCCAAGCAACTTAAAAAATAACTAATGCAAGACATAGAATATTAGTCTTAAATTTCAGGAAGGCAGTTTTGAGCTGAATGTTGGCTGGGGGTGGGGGACTTCCAACAAGAGCAATTTGACTCTTGAGTAAGTGGAGCCCAATGTACTCAATCAAATGGAACTCCAAGAAAGGCTGCCCCACGCAGGGAGGGCTGGACTACATGGCCTCACGTGTCTTGTTCAACTCTACGATTCTGTGACTCTGGACAGAAAACCGGCACACGCTGCCTCCGGCAAGCCACGGTCTCAACACAAGCAATCTTGCCTTCCTGTTCTCCGCCCCACCTCTCTCTGTTTTTAAACGCATAATTACAAAACTGCCCCATTAACATATTTTGATGCACTGCCTTTGAAATAATGTTCAGGTGAAGATTTGATTGCCTCCCAGGAGAGCCGAGTGAGACGGGGCAGGGGAGAGAGAAGAGGTGAATTTTAGAAGGCTGACAAACCTTGACACTCAAGGTCAAGGCGGTTGAGGGATTCGAGCAGGTGCGTTGAGCAGAACTGACCTCCTGAATTCATAGAAGTCCTGAAGTGCAATTACCTTTTTTTTTTTTTTGGTGCTTTTCAGTTTTTAAAAAATGGACTCCCCCCCCCCCCCCATGCATATTTTAGGAGAGAAATCTATCTGGAATTGCAAACGTGGAGAGAAACGAGATCACTAATATGTAGTTGGCATGCTTATTTAAACATGAATTCGGGGGGTGATTTTTGGTTCTTTGTTTAATCATCTCAAATGAATGAAAGCAGAGACGAGACGAAATAGGCTCGTGAAGGGAGGCGTGCAAAATTGACAGGGCCAGAAATAGCTTGTTCTGCCTCAGCCCGACTCAGGAGAAGGCAGGATTTTGCACAGCGTGGTTCAGAACAGATCGACCGTGTTCGCAAAATGCCCTAGACGAGATTAAAACGGGGGTGGTTCAGCGAGGGGTGGAGGAAACTCGGGCCGTGAGTTTGCACAATGGCAGGAAACAGCCCTCATCTTCAACCGGGGGCTGCAAACTCACTTAGCATCAGGAGTGCACGAGGACCGGTTCATTAGCCTGCAGGGCGTGATGCTGAGGCTGGTCCGTACATTGATACTCAAGTCACTGCCTTGTAATAATTGCATTTTAATCTTTGCAGCTCTCCAGATGGGGATGATTTACAACATCTGGCCAAGGTTGAGAGAGGCTGGCCATTGCAGATTAGTGCCCTTCGAAGGCCCACAGACTGTCCTTTGCCAGCACACTGTCTTTGCTATGGATTTTTATGTGTTATAGAGCAGTGTTTCTCAACCTTGGCAGCTTGAAGATGTGTAGACTTCAACTCCCAGAATTCCCCAGCCAGCCATGCTGGCTGGGGAATTCTGGGAGTTGAAGTCCACACGGCTTCAAGTTGCCAAGGTTGAGAAACACTGTCTTAGAGATATATCCTGACTTTCTTTAAGGAACTCAGGGTGCTGTATTTTGAGAGTCTTGCTCCCATTTTTCCCCACAACAATCCTGTCAGACAGGTTGAGCTGAGATAGAAGGATCACTGTATCACAGAGAGGGAGGGGCTGACCCAAAGTCAGCCAATGAGCTTCTGTGGCTGAAAAGGGACTAGAACCCAGGTCTCCCCACTTCTGGTCCAGCCCCTTCCCCACTGATTGGCTCTTGGGCTGAGAAGGAGGGACTGGCCCAAAGTCCATTGGTGGGCTTCCATGACTGAAAGGGATTAGAACCCAGGCCTCTCCCCTCCTCATTCACTACCAGACCACACTGGCTCTTAGAGTTGGATAGTTATAGAGCAATTTGGGTTATGATGGCAATTGGGACCGGGAACTCCGTCACAAAGCAACGCAGTCATAAAGTACGACATGACGTGATGTGTTGCTTAGCAACGGCAATCCTGGCAGACCCAGTTGCCATTGTTAAGTGAGGACCATGCGGGTCGTTAAGTGACTACCTCACATGATCACGACTTACGACTTCCTGCTGGCTTCCCCATTGACTTTGCTTGTGGGAAGTTGTGTCGGAAATTGCAGTCATGTGACCATGGGGCGCTGCAACAACTGGAACTCCAAGGACCTGTTGTAAACCCTCCTCATTCAGCGCTGTCGTAACTTTGAATGGTTGCTGAAGAAATGGTTGTAACCTGAGGACTACATGTAGACCAGCCTTTCTCAAACTTTTGACCCTGGAGGAACCCTGGAAATATTTTTCAGGCCTCAGGGAACCCCTGCACATTCAGGCTCAAATATAGGCCATAAGTTACAAAATTATTATATTCGTTTCATGTGTAGGCCTGTATACAGTATATGCATGAACACTGTTCTTAAACTAAAAATAAAGAATGAAACTTACCTCTTTAATGTGAAGTTGCCCGAATTGGAAATATTTTTTTAAATAAATCGTGATGTCCCAGGGAACCCCTAGTGCCCTCTCACAGAACCTTGGTTGAGAAACCCTGCGGTAGAGTGATAGAAAGATGGAGGAAGATAGATTGATTGTAACCCCAGGTCATAATATGAATATGAAATACTTACTGTAAACTATAATAACTAGACAGATAGTTAGATAGACAGACAGTCAGATAGATAGACAGGATGATGGATGGATGGACAGATGACAGATAGGATAAATAGATGATAGATAGATAGATAGATAGATAGATAGATAGATAGACAGACAGACAGACAGACAGACAGACAGACAGACAGACCGACCGACCGACCGACCGACCGACCGACCGACCGACCAGCTGGTGTAAACATCCGAGGTGAAGAGGCAGCGAAGGGGGCCATTTCAAGACCAAAGCATCTTTTGTGTGCCAGTGTTTCTCAACCTTGACAATTTTAAGAGGTGTGGACTTCAACTCCCAGAATTCCCCCGCCAGCCTGCTGGCTGCAGAATTCTGGGAGCTGAAGTCCACACCTCTTACATTTGCCAAGTTTGAAAAACACTGGCTTAAATAGTCTTTCCACCGGCTGCTGCTGAGCTGTTTTATGGTTGCCCTCTCTCCCTACGACCTGTGTGTGTGAGAGAGGACAAATTAGAAATATTTGAATAAAGAACCCAAAATTCCAGAGGGCAAGAGGCAGCGCAAGAACATTTAAATCTCCCTGGGATGCTCAGAGAGCCATTTTGCAACGTCCTGCCCCTTCCCAAATTTCTCGGCCTTTTGCTTTAAGCCTCTCTGCTCCTTCCTGCTTGCCAGAAGTTTACTTTTCCCCTCCTGCAATTACGGCTGGCGGCTTTGACTCATCAGTGACCTAGTTTTTGCCTCCAAGGGTTAAGCGCTCCCTGTGGTACGCCACAGCCTCTCCAGCATCTTGCAGCCAGACGACGCCGTTTAAGCAAATGTTCCCGGCCTCCAGAAACCCTGGAGTTAGCTCCATCTCCTTCTCGGCGGGAGCTGCGTTTTAGCAGCTCAAACCATATTCCACTAAATTAGAGCTACGTTGATTTAGACAATTACTGGGTCAATCGTGCCTCCAATTCCCTGTTTCACACCGAGATAACAGCAGCTGTGGGGGGGAGCCAGGGGAACAGAAAGAAATGAAGAAGTGGACGGCGAGGACGGCGCGCCGCAATCTCAGAGGCTGTGATTTTACCGGAAAAGGCAGAACGCCTCCAAAGTGCAAGTTAGAAATGATGCGGCCGCTTGGATATTTTGGGAAGGCGGGTAGGGTGGGTTAATGGCAGTCCTTGAACCCTTGCCCAGCCCCCAGGATAACTTCATCACACTCCAATTGGGTGAGCCTAGATTACTCTGTCAAAATGATTGGGAAAAGAAGGGGAAACAGATCAGCAGGTGTCAGCCTTCCCAGGTAGACCAGACAGGAAACACGGCCAGATGAGCTAATTCTACTTTATTGTAAGGCTACAATGACAGAATCTTGCAAGTCTGAAAGTACATTTGTCTCCCCCCCCCCTCTGTCTCCTTTACAGCCTAGAAACTAGGGAGGGTCCCTTCTGAGCCTCTTGCCCTGCCCATTATGCAGCTGCGGGCTATGCCCTCTCTTATCTGACCGTTCCCTAGGCAGCGTCTCTTCACCCGGTCTCCCACATACAATTA
This sequence comes from Charina bottae, assembly GCA_023362775.1. Lineage (NCBI taxonomy): Eukaryota > Metazoa > Chordata > Lepidosauria > Squamata > Charinaidae > Charina > Charina bottae. Next base: position 316,894 of record JALMGJ010000089.1, on the reverse strand, counting down.
CATCAGGTTCACATCTCCAAATGTGATGTGAACGCCAAAAATCTCTGGAGTGCCTGTCCTTCGGCTCCGTTGGTTACCGGAGGGAGCAGACTCATTTTCTCCCTTAATGCATGTTCGGTGAAATGCATTGACAGGGTCTGATTGATCCATGAGACCCTGATTTCTTGAATGGTTGACCTCAGTTGTACCCTGCTGAGATTCAGGCTGTGCATAGGCCTGAAGAAGAAACGGAAGAGGGATTCAGCCAACAGAGATGCAAAACCATGAAGGGGTAAAACAGATACCTGAACCAAGACCTCCAAACTACAAAGGTTGCTGAAGTCAACTAAGCCTCCTTAATAGCTTGCTTAGATGCTGTCTCACGAGTTATCGTAAATCAAGACTTGTATTTTTAAATGGGAACTGGGAAGTCACTAACCACAAAAAACTGATTTGTGCCAACCTCCACTTTATTTTGTATTGTCACCATAAGCAGAAAATCTAACCCATATTATCAAAAATAAGATGTTTGGCATTTGGCATCATTACTGGTCAGTGTTTATTATATGACTATATAAAGCAGTGCTTTTCAAACGTGGTCACTTTAACATGTGTGGACTTCAACTCCCAGAATGCTCCAGCCAGCCATGCTGGCTGGGGCATTCTGGAAGTTGAAGTCCACACATCTTAAAGTTGCTGAGGTTGGAAAGCACTGGTTTAACTGAAGGATCCTGAAGCGCACCCACTCTGCTTGATCGTACAGGACAGCGAGAAACTATCGGAGAATTTGAGTTTTGAGACTCATGTCAATCTCTATTCTCATATTCATCTCCAACACCGTTTTGGACAATCTGTGCCCCACACAATTGCCCACTAAAAGGAGAAGGATGCTCCCTTTAATTCAAAAGAAAAACGAGAACTGCAGATGTGATTTTGGAGATGAGCTGGTAAAAACACACAATGGGGAGGTTGTTGTCCCTGATAAAGAGATTTCAGGCTTGCTGGGAAAAGATTATAATTTAAGATGCCATGATGAGCCATCTTCATTCCAACGTGGCTTGTTTGAAGCCAAGCAGATGAAGGACTGTGCTGAAAACAGGCAACCATTTCATTGTTGTTGTTGTTCAGTCGTTTAGTTGTGTCCGACTCTTCGTGACCTCATGGACCATAGCACGCCAGGCCTTCCTGTCCTCCACTGTCCTCCACTGTCTCTCAATGTCACCATTTCATTAGGGGGGCTCAAATGTCTTGGGAGAAAAGCGAAGCATATTCAAGATTCCTTAGCTTAATAAAAAAAAAGGTGACCAGGAAGAATACAATTGAGGCATCTAAAATTATGAAGGGCACAGAGAAAATAGGAAAGGAGAACTTTTTCTCCCTCTCTTCAAACACTAGGACCAGGGGTCACTCCCCAAAGTTGATTGGAAGGAGATTTAGAACAGACAAAAGGAAAACTTTCTTTGCACTGCACTTCATTAACCTGTGGGATTCATTCCCACAAGATGTGGTGCCGGCTATTAACTTGGATGGCTCGAAAAGGGGCCTGGAGAAATTAATGGAGGGCAGGTTCATAAAGGGCTATTAGTCTTGAAGACTCAATGTTACTTCCAAATTGGGGGCAGCAGGTCTCCAAACACCAGTTAGAATCAGAGAATCTAACTACGAGGTCATCAAATCCAACCTCTTGCACACTGTAGGATTCAAAATGCCATCTCCAATAGATATGTCTATGAAGGTTCTCAGTCATCCAGGTGGAATTGTCTGTAGCTTGTTGGTGGTTTGAGAGAGGGGTCAAGGAATCCATTTATGCCAACTTGGAAAATCCTTCCTTGAATAGAGGTGGGGGCCTCAGGCACAATCTTTCTCCCATATTCCTCCCTGCTTTGTCTTCTGTGCCTAGGAAGATTAAGACCATTTCGCAAGCTCAACAGCAGCATGGTGATCTTAACGATCCTCCTTTAGATGATAAAAGGACTTAAAATAACATCTCAATATAACCATGACCTAGCCCCAGGTGCAAGGTCACACAGCCACCTAGAAACATATTTAAGGATTCCCTTACTAACTTTACTCAGACTGAAGAAGCTCCTTGGATAAGGAGCGAAACGTTTCCACTGAGAAAATAGAAATCCAGTTGACACGATTCAAGCTACAGACATCTCCAATAGATGACTATCCAGTCCCTGTTTTGATGACTATCCAGTGAAGGGGAAGAAACCATATCCCGTGGTAACCTATTCTACTGATTGACAGCTCTTCTTATCAAGAAGTTCTTCCTTATGCCTCATCTGTATCTACATCCTTGAAGTTTCATCCCATTAGTTCCAGTCTTACCTTCTAACTTATTCTCCACATGGAGCATGTGAGAATAAGCTCAGACCCTCTACAGTGTGACAGCCCTTCAGATACTTGAAGTCACCTATCAAGTCCCCTCTCAATCTCCCTCTCTGCAAGCTAAGCATACCTAGGTCTTTTCACTGATTCTCGTAAGACTTGGTTTCCAGTCCTATCACCGTCTTGGTTGCTGGGGGACAACGCAGGAGAAGGTAGGTCTCCATCTCTACTTATGAGCACCTCAGAGGCAGCTGGTTGGCCATTGTGAAACACAAAACGCTACCCTAGGATGGGCCTTGGCCTCACCCATAGTGTTACTCTGATCTTCTGATATCATTGTTACTTTTATATCATTCATCATCATTCATCATCATTGGCGATCACTCGTAGCCGAGTAAGATTGTCTTCCAAAGGTAAAATTTTAACGGTGGATCCGTAAGTGGCTATAAAGGCCAATTCTGGATCCGCGCAACCTCCCACAGTGAGGGCATAGGTTTCCGGGTGGGAGACGGTCATGATGAGGGTTTGCCTGACGTGCCTTCCTTTTAGCTCTTTTCTCCCTTTCGCCCTGTACTCGTGCTTCTTCAAAGTCCATAGCGCCATTAATAAAGGATGACCTCCAATTGAAACGCTCATGAGTTAGGGCTTCCCAGTTCTCAATGCTGATATTACATTTTTTTTAAATTAGCTTTGAGAGTGTCTTTGAATCTCTTTTGCTGTCCACCAATATTCCATTTTCCATTCTTAAGTGTATTAGAAGAAGCGAAAACCACCAGCATTGAAACAATGATCATCCAACATCAACTTTGCTGGGCCGGTCATGTTGTTTGAATGCCTGACCATCGTCTTCCAAAGCAGCTACTTTACTTTTATATCATCCTTGTATTGAACCCTTCTTCACACAGTACATCATGAACCTGTAGAATTCATTCCTACAAGGTGCAGTGATGACCACTCACTTGGAGAGCTTTGGATCAGCTGGGATAAATTGATGGAGGATCACTCTTAAGCCTTCAATTGTCTTCCCATGTTGGGGACACCCAACCTCCAAATACCAGATGCAGGTAAACCACAGTGGGAGAAGGTAGATTTTCATTTCCTGCTGGCAAACGACCCAGAGACATCTGACTGACCACTAAGAGAGGAAAGAAGGTGCATCCGATTCTGGAGAAACCTGGTTTTCAGTTACCCAGGCTCCTGGGTATGGGATAGAGGAGCAGATCCCACCACAAACAAGGACAGCGCAGCTTGGTGGAACAACAGCAGCTGGGAGATTGTGGTAGGCCTCAATTAACATGTGGTAGACAAGTTGGTGGCCCCCATGAACCTCAGGGTGGTCAGCTGGGACTGGAGCTGAAAGGCAACTGGAAGCAGAGACCTGCAGAGACATAGAGGATCTCTTCTGAAATTATACCGTGGTTCCCTGACGCTTGTTGCCTTGAGTGGATTACCCCTGTAGTGTGGGGCCTGCACGAGTTTCCAGTAGGTTTCTGGAAGAAATTCAAAGTGATGGCTTTAAACTCTAAAGCTCTGTATGGCTTACGACCTTCATACCTCCAGAACACAGTTTTCAGTCGCTGTGGAATCCCTTCCCCCAGAAACTAGAAGAGCCCCTTCTTTGCGGTCTTCCAGAAGCTGTTGTAACTGGAGGTCTTCCAGGGAGTGTTTGATGAATTGGATGAGTCTCCCCATGTGCTTTTCTCTTATGTTTGTGCTTCTCCATCTTATTTATTTTGATTTTCACCCTAATTTCAGTTAATGATGTTTCTGTTTACCATGGATGCTTTAATTCCTCGGATGTATGTTTATTATCGTTAACCACCGGGAGGCTTAGAAGATGATGGCCAAATAGATTCCAGCACTATGCAAGTACAGTAAATAAACGATAAATAAATATCCAAAATATCCCACCTTTTTGCTTCAGTGGATTACCTTCTTGGACTAAACCTCTCCTTGTCTACCTTCTACAACAGTGTTTCTCAACCTTGGCAACTTTAAGCTGCGTGGACTTCAACTCCCAGAATTCCCCAGCCAGCAATACTGGCTGGGGAATTCTGGGAGTCGAAGTCCACGCAGCTTAAAGTTGCCAAGATTGAGAAACACTGTTCTACCAAAAATACCCATAATATTACATGCCCCCTGACTTCCCCACTGTTTACATCTCTCCATAGGGAAAAGTGACCCACTTATGGGAAGAAGCCCAGAAACGACCCTGGAGAAGGTCCATAGTGACTGTTCACAAAGCATGAGTTTAGCCCGGGAAAACAGGAAAGTGTGAGAAAGAAACTCAAGTCTGCTCCACCTTGAATCTCGTTGTTAGAAGAGGGAGGGAAGGGGACACGCTGTCAGACTTTCAAGATTCTGTTATTTCAGCCTGTATCAATATATTAAAGTTCTAGTATTTCTTGTGGGGTGTGTTTCTGGTATATCTCAAAGGGTTGACATCAATCGTGAAAGCCTGACCGGGTTTCCCCTTCCTTCTGTCTTCTAACAACGAGAGTCAAAATGGCAGTCTTGAGTTTCTTTCTCACACTCTCTTGTCTTCCCAGGTTATGTTGGGCATGGACCTGAGTTATTTGAGAGATCGCCTCTCCCCAGGTACGTCTGCCCATCCCATCAGGTATAGCAGAAGAATCGTGCTCCGGGTCCTGTCTACTAGGGAATATCATCTGGTGCGGCCCAGGAAGAAAGTTTTTCCTGTCTTGACAACTCTTTGTGGTGATCTCAACCCAATGGGAACAGGTGGAAAAGAAGACTCTGAAGTGGTAAACTGTGCACCTGGTACAGTCTAGCACAGGGTTTCTCAACCAGGGTTCTGCGAGAGGTCACTAGGGGTTCCCTGGGAGATCACGATTTATTTAAAAAATTATTTCCAATTTGGGCAACTTCACATTAAAGGGTAAGTTTCATTCTTTATTTTTAGATTAAGAATGCTGTTAATGCATATAGACAGGCCTAACCATGAAACGAATAGATAGAATCATTTTGTAACTCCTGGCCTATATTTGAGCCTGAATGTGCAGGGGTTCCCTGAGGCCTGAAAAATATTTCAAGGGTTCCTCCAGGGTCAAAAGGTTGAGAAAGGCTGGTCTAGTACATAGCACAGTAGAGATAAGAAATTGATTAGTGCATATTAGTGCATAACCAACATAAAGGTGTTGGTTATCACCTTTAAAGCCCTACATGGCATGGGGCCAGGCTACCTGAGGGACCGTCTCATCCCCATAACATTGACCCGTCCCACCCGGTCATGCAGGGAGGGATTTCATTTGACAGGGTCCAGGAGGCGGGCCTTCTCTGCAGTGGCGCCCACCGTTTGGAACATTCTGCCCCCAGAGGTGAGGCAGGCCCCCTCGCTCCCGACCTCCGGAAGAATTTGAAGACCTGGTTCTTCTGCCTCGCCTGGGAAGGGAAGGGCAACAGTTCTTCCTGGGGGTGGCTGGTGCCGTAGTGTCCTCCCTACTGAACGAGATCATTTCGTCACTTGGATTTTTATTTATTTATTCTCTATTTATATCTGTTGTTGACTGTGATTTTATGCTTCTATTGTTTTAATGGTTGATTTTATTGTAAACCGCCCAGAGTCCCCCTTTTGGGGGAGATGGGCGGCCATAGAAATGTGATTGATTGATTGATTGATTGATTGATAGATAGATAGATAAATAAATAAATAAATATCTGTTTGTAATTTGAGTCTCTCTTTTCCTGTAAAGTAGGTATGGCCTGTATTTGGTGGTGGGAGACGGTCTTTCACCTTAGGAGTATCGCTAATGTGTGCTTTGTGTGACTGACCAGGCTCTGCAGACCCTTACAAATAAACTGTTTGGAGACCGAGTATTGGGTTTGTGGTCTTGACTGAGTAGACCAGTGTTTCTCAACCTTGGCAACTTGAAGACGTGTGGACTTCAACTCCCAGAATTCCCCAGCCAGCGTGGCTGGCTGGGGAATTCTGGGAGTTGAAGTCCACACGTCTTCAAGTTGCCAAGGTTGAGAAACATTGGAGTAGACAAATGAATTGGGATGAATCTCGCTGTAAAAACAGCTGAGAAGGGACAGTGGGGCTGTGCGTCTCATGAGTTTACTCCCCAACAATGGCAAGAAGGGAGAAATCATTCAATAGTAGATGAAGACAGCTGGGTTGATCACCGGAAGCATTAATAGCGAAGTTAAAGCTGGGATAGTTTGGACACAGGAGGTGAAGGTAAGGATGACTGGAGAAGACCCAGTTGCTTGGAAGAGTTGAAGGCAATCAAAACAGATGTGATGACCTCAAGTTCAAATCCCCAGTAGACACTTCCCAATGCAGTTCATTAGAATTGCAGAAGAAGCTTTATTAAGGATACATGTAACTCAAAGCAATTTCAAAGACCCGGATGAAGATTCCCGCCAACATTGAAATCCTCCCTGCCCCAAAAATGCCAACCCACTCGCCCGTTCCCACTCCATGGCCAACCCCCTCCCCGCTGCCGCGGGCAGGTGCGTGTCCTTGAATCTTGTAGAGACAGTCTCGAACAGTCTCGAGCGTTTGCTGGAATGCGCTCCCCCTCCCAAGCGCTGAAACTCCCTCCACGGTTGGCGCGTATCGTGTTGCTTGCTCCCGACAGAACTGGCAGGATTCGCATTCAAGCGAACCTGACAACAGAGGCAAAGAGAAGACAAGGGGACTAGATACTGTCGCTGATGACACAAGGAGAACTCAAAGAAGCTGTTGCAGACCAACAATCTTGGTGCCCACTGGGTCACAAATAATTGGAAGTGACAATACATAATTAGCTGGGAGTAAGAATTATTAAACTTGGTGGAACTTACTTCGGAATCAGCATAAACAGGTGTGTGTGTGTGTGTGTGTGTGTGTGTGTGTGTGTGTACACAGACAGGGGATCAGTTAAGTTTACAATGGTTCCTTATTTTGTACGCAATTAATTTCCATCAATAGTCATTAATTCAATTTGTATTCATTTAATTATGGCCTTGGTCTTTTTCTGAGGGTAATCTCTGGTTAGTGCCTATGTTCAAATAGATATAAGCATATATAAATATCTCACATGTAGATAAATGGTTGGGAGGAAAATAAAATCTCCAGGTTGTGGGGGAGCTGACAACTGTTGTTGACAAGCTAGAGATACTCTACAGTATGCAGGATTTTGTGTGTGTTGATGAACCTCATTCTGAGTACAGGTAGTCCTCACTTCCCAACCATTCGTTTAGTGATGGTTCAGACTTACGACGGTGCTGAACTTAACCGACTTACAGCCGGTCCTCACACTTACGACTGTCACAGAGTCCCCGCGGTCACATGATCACAATTTGGGTACTTGGCAACCAGTTCACATTTATGACCATCGCAGCATCCCTTGGTCACATGATCACCACATTTGACCTTCCTGGCCGGCTTCTGGCAGGCAAAATCAATGGCGAATTGCATGATTCACTTAATGACCACGTGGTTCACTTAACGCCCACAATGATTTGCTTAACAGCCACCAAAAAAGGTCATTAAATCGGGTCGGATTCGCTTAATGACAGCTTCGCTTAGCATCCAAAATTCCGGTCCCAGTTGTGGTCGTTAAGCGAGGACTGCCTGTAATCTTCCTTTGGTGGCCATCTTAAAGAAAGAGATGTCTTTCTTTCAAGTAAATACAGTATCTGTTTTAACAGAATTGCCACAGGAAATTCATTTTATACAAGTAAACGTTGGGTTCATAAAAAGCCAGAAATTATGGGTCAAATACAGGAGTCCTAGTGGGGGGAATCCAGCAGACAAATTTGGAAACTTTGGAGATGTGAGAAGAATCGCTGCTTTTGTTCTTCTAACAGCTACTGATTCCTAAGATTATGAGAAATAAGTACCAATTTGTCTTCAGATTTTCATTTGCAGGTGAAATTTAGAAGCAAAAGCTGCAACCTGGATGGGGGGGAGAGAGAGCGAACTCCAGGTAATGAGAAACAGGCTTCTGTGGTTATTAAGTCCCCATCTGTTGTCTCATTTGTGTAGCAATGTGGTTTTCATGTTTCCAACAGTGGGAAAAGCTGCTTTCAGTTCAGAGGAATGGCACATTCTGCAAGAGAGAACAGGCATAGCAGGGAGGTCAAGAGATTTTGTATTAATTCATTAGCAACGGTTTTTCTTTTCTTTTTTAAAAAAGAAGGCTCCTGTCATAGCTGTCCCCAAGTATATTTTATGGTTTCCTTTCTTTTTCCTTGAGAAAACAAAATATGGGAAGCCCAGTCTGATGGAGTGTAATATTGGGTGACATTTCAAAAAGGTTTTCCACTTATTTCTTTGCATGCTGCTCAGAACGGTGCATGACGAGCTACTGCATAGCGCCTGAAAGCAAAGTAAAATGCTAGTCCTCATGGTTTTAAAACGGGTAAGGTTTTAGCATTTTTAAAAATGTTTTGTTGTTTTTCAGGTTTGATAACCCGCCACAATCCCAAAGGACTCTGGACCACCTTTATTTTATTTATCTTTTTAAAATTTTTGTTTTCTCCTATGGATTTGCTGGACTGCATTGCTTTCATTGCTACGTTGATGGTTCGTTTTTAGTCTGTGTGGTACAGATGGGAAGAATACACTACTTGGAATCGGCTTCGAGTGGTTTATAAGCCTTGAGGCAGAAATAATAAACAAATAAAATGCAAACAAATAAGGCAATAATAAGGGATATGAAAATAAAACCAAGGAAGGGAAAAAACAACAACATAGGAATAAAATCCAAAATAGGGCCCCAGAAAGATGCCCTCGATCGATCAACCAGCCTAGACCAAAGGAATAAAACAGACTTAACTGATTTTCGGAACATCGGTTTTGGAGAGTATTAGTATCATGACACTGATCAATAATATGCAAAAAAAAAGTAATAGTATTTGAGATTTGTTATGTGGTGCAGTAGTAGCGAACATCCAGTTAAGGGAATCCAGGGAATTGGTGCTAGTTTCTAACAGCCCTCCCTCCTTCCATTATTATCTTCACCACAACCCTGTGAGGTAGGTTGGGTGGAGAGATGGTGATTGGCCCTAACATCCTAACCACACACCATACTGGCTAAACAAAAATACTAACATAGGATGTTAAGATCATCTTAGCCTACATTCTCCCCCAAACATCTCTCTCTTCCATTTTTTTTTAAAGGCAAAAATAAGAAACCCACTTTGGTCAGTTGGAATCTCCTTCTCCAGAAATTATCTGATCTGCAGAGAAATCCTTGTAAGTTGTGTCTGTACAGGTGAAGACTTCATGGTTGTGGCTGATGTGGTAGAATCGTAGAAGGTGAGGTTGAAAGGGATCTTGGAGATCGTTTTTCCACCCCTCCAATGATTTTGGAGGTCCTCTAGTCGAACCTCCCATGAACATTCTATTGGGGGCATGGTGGCTCGGCGGGTAAGACTCCAGGCTTGTCGATCGCACGTTCGGAGGTTCGAATCCCTAGCCCCACATGATGGAGTGAGCTCCCGCACTAGCTCCAGCTCTTGCCAACCTAGCAATTCGAAAGCGTGCAAATGCAAGTAGATTAATAGGTACCACTTCGGTGGGTAGGTAACAGCGTTCTGCACACATCATGCGGCCACATGACTGTGGAAGCGTCTTCGGACAATGCTGGCTCTTCGGCTAACAAACGGAGATGAGCACCGGCCCCTAGAGTCGGACACAACTGCACAAATGTGCGGGGGGAACCTTTACATTTTTTACCTAGTCAAACCTCCCATGAACATTCTAAGTTTGGTTAACTTTAAGCTTTTTTTTTATGGTTTAGCAGGTACAGGTAGTCCTCGACTTACAACGATTCATTTAGCGACCAGTCAAAGTTATGACTGCGCTGAAAAAAGTGACTTACAACTGGCCCTCGCACTTATGATGGTTGCAGCGGCCCAGTGGTCACATGATCGCAACCAGTATGTATTTACAATGGTTGCAGCGTCCTGGGGTCACGCGATCGCCATTTGTGACCTTCCCTGCCAGCTTCCCACAAGCAAAGGCAATGGGGGAAGCTGGATTCACTTAACAACCATGTGATTCACATAGCGACTACGGTGATTTGCTTAACTATCGTGGCAAAAAAGGTCATAAAATCGGGCGCATTCACGTGATGCCTCACTTAATGACCACATCAGTGATTGAAGTTTGTTGCATATATTTTTGTGTCTTGAAAGAAATATGGAAGGCTAGTTTAAAAAGCCAAGCCTTGAAGTTTTTTCTCCGAGCTTCAGGAGAGAGCACACGTGCTAGCTCACCCTTTTAGGAATGTAAATAACCGGTGCCTGATAGTCTGATAGTCTTAGCCAATGAGAGTTACCTGTTTGTTCTTTGCCCATATTGGGAATGCAGTTGCCTAGGTGAGTGGTCACATGCTAAGCCTTGTCCACTCAGATACAGCCAAGTTGCAATTGTAAAAGCTTTAAAGATGTAAATCTGCTTTTGTTCCTTCTTGCTGCTATCTATCTCTTCAATGTGTCTTCTACAATGTGAGTAGCTTATGTTAATCAGCCATGTGGTCTGCTGGCTGAGTTTAGTTTGTTCTTTTGTTTTAAAATAAAAGCAATGTTTTTACTGCAAGCTTGTCTCTTAATATTTTCCATAACTCTGATCACAAATTTTTATAAACAACAAAAGGTTATGGGCCCAGCAAATACTTTCTCGATCAGAGATAAAACTTATGGAAATATGGAAAGAGGAAAGCTGAACTGTTTCATTTGCATTTGAAGAGGTTTTTTTTGTTTTTTGAAACTTGCTGAAAGTTACAAGCAGTTTCAGTTGGAGGTGGAGTCAAGCCTTGTGATTTCAAGCCTCATGGATTATTCCAACAGGGGAGAGAAGAAAGAACAATGGCGGCTGCAGCTTCAAGTTTTCAAGGTATGCCCCTGGAAAAGCTTTCTAATACTAATTATTTGAACTGGTCTTTGAAAATGGAGAGTTTCTTGAGGAGAGAAAATTTGTGGTCTGTTATATCTGAACAAATTCCTCAGAATCCAGATCAAGCCTGGCTGAGAAAAGATGAGAAATGCAAAGCATCTATTATTTTGGCTGTTTAGGATGATCAGCTTATACATGTAAGAGGAAAAGAAACTTCCAGACTTATGGGACTATTTGCGTGATTTATATGTGAAAACCTCTCCTGGCAGCAAGGTTATTTTAACCAAAAAGCTGTACAAAGCCTACTTGCCAGAGCATGGAAATTTGCCAGAGCATCTTCATAAACTGCAAAACTATTTTGTGGAGCTTCAAGAGCGTGGGATGGAGTTTACTCCTCTTATGAAAGCCTACATTATGCTGTCTTTGTTGAATGAGTCCTGGGACACTTTAATTTGCTCCATGGAGGGAATCCCTGAAGCTGATTTAACCCCATCTTTTGTATCTGCACGCCTTCTTGCTGAGTGGGAGAAACGGCAGGAAAAAGCAGTCTCCATTTCTTCAATAAAGTCTTCTCGTGGCCAGCAGAGGGAGCAGAAGAGCTTTGAATTCCAAGCTTCTGCATTTACTAGCCGGCGATGCTTTAAGTGTGGATCTTCTGCACATCTTTTGAAGGATTGTGACCAATTTAAAAATAAGAAGATTTCTCAGAAGAAAGAAGCAACATCTAGAAAGAAGATTCTTCATGCAAAAGTTGTTGAAAGCTGTGATGATAAAGATTTGTGGATTTTGGACAGCGGGGCTAATTCGCATATTTGTAATAATAAAAATTCTTTTGTGTCTCTGTCTAAAACTAACAAAGAGTTTCCTTAGCAGATGGATCTGTATCCAAGATCATGGGTGAAGGTGAGATTAATCTTCCATGTTTGGGGAAAACTGTTCAAAATGTTTTATTTGTGCCTAATTTTCAAAGTAATCTCTTGTCTGTGGGACAGTTAGTAGCCTCTGGATACGTTATAACTTTTAAGAAAGAAGGCTGTGAAATTAGGAAGGATGGTAAAGTGGTTGCAAAATGTTTGCAGAAAGATTCTCTTTACATTATAGAGAAAGCTGAGAAGCAAATAGCAAAAACTGTGTTTGGGAATAATCCCATACACGATCAGTGTATCCATTTATTACATAGGAGATTTGCTCATGCTAATTTTAAGTACATATCTCAAATGCCTAGTTTTTCTGCTGATTTAAAATTGAAACCTTGTGATAAGTATTTGGATTGTGCAGTTTGCAAGGAGAATAAAACCGCAAGGGCTCCTGTGAAGAAGTTTGCTGATAGGTCTACTTCTAGGACTCTAGAGATTATCCATTCTGATGTAATAGGCCCCTCTTCTGCTAGTCTTGGGGGAGCAAGGTACATTTTGACCTTTATAGATGATTTTTCCAGGTACACATTCATTTATTTGTTGAAAAACAAAGATGAGGTCTTTGACAAGTTTAAAGGTTTTGTAACTTGGGCAAATGGAAAGTTCCCAAGGCCAGTGTCTGCCTTGCAATCAGACAGAGGTGGAGAGTATCTATCCTCAAAATTTAAAAGTTTTTTGTTAGAAAAAGGGATAGAACACATTTTAGCTAACCCTTACACGCCAGAACAGAATTCTGTTGCAGAACGAAAAGGGCGAACGAAAAGGGCGAGCAATGATGTGTTTGCTAAAGGATGCCAGTTTACCTTTTAGGTTTTGGGGAGAAGCTGTTTCTACAGCGTGTTATGTTCAGAACAGGCTGTTTAACAGTGCAATTCAGGATGTGCCATTTCATTTGTTCTATGGCGTGAAGCCTAAAGTAAATCATCTGAGAGTTTTTGGGAGCACAGCTTGGGTCCACATTCCAAAACAGCTGAGGCATAAGGGGGCTTCCAGAACAAAGAAAGCAATCTTTGTAGGGTATGAACAGAGTCAGAGGAGCTACAGGTTCATACTGGATAATCAACTGATAATTAGTAAAAGTGCTTCTTTTGCTGAGCAGAATTGGGATAAAATAAACTCTAGTTCTTCAGTTGATTTATCCATGAGGGAACAGCAAAGTTTTGCTGATGGTGATTTGCAGGAATCACCTAGTGAAGTCAATGAGCAGGAAGCTAAGTTGTCTGAAAAGTCAGAGGTTTCTGAGGACAATGGAGGGATTCAGAGTGTAAGTCCTGTCCTGCCTCGCAGGTCTGAAAGGATTAATAAGGGGGTTCCACCCGATCGTTATCAAGTAGATGTTGTGAAGGCTTTTCACATTCACACAGAGCCTGAGTCTTTAGAGGAAATTAATGAGATGCCACCTGAAATAGCTAAGTGCTGGCATGAAGCCATGCAGCAGGAGTTGGATTCCTTAAAGGAAAATAAAACTTGGAAATTAGTGAGTTTGCCTCCCAATCAGAAGTGTTTGGGTTGTAGGCGGGTGTTTAAACTGAAAAAAGATTCAGATGGTAAAATTCAAAAGTATAAAGCAAGGTTGGTAGCAAAAGGTTTTGCTCAAAGAAAAAATGTGGATTATGACAAAACTTTTGCTCCAGTGACAAAAGCTGAATCTATCAGGTTGCTTTTAAAGGTTGCTGCCATGAAGAAAATGTCTGTTTATCACTATGATATTCAAACTGCTTTTCTGTATGGTGATTTGGAGGAAAAATTGTTTATGCAACAACCTCCTGGTTATGAAAAAGAAAAACATCTTGTGTGTGAATTGCAGAAATCCATCTATGGATTAAAGCAGGCAGCGCGTTGTTGGAATATTAAGTTGGATAATATTTTGCAAAAATTTGGGTTTCAGAAGGAATCGCTGATCCATGTGTGTATGTAAAAAATGATAAGCAAGGTGTAATGTACTTATGCTTGTATGTTGATGATTTGTTGCTGCTCACTTCATCTGATGAACAAAAGCTGCTTTTGAGGTTTGTATGAAAAACAATTTCACATTGAAATGTCTTGGAGCAGTTAACAATTACTTAGGATTAGAAATTCAGAGGGAAAAAGATGGCAGTTTTCTCATAAGTCAGAGTAGTAAAATTAAGAAACTGCTGGAGGATTTTAAAATGCAAGACTGTAAGTCTGTCTCCTCCCCCATGCTTCCCGAGTTTCTAAAAGAGGAGGGGGGAAAGGGGGATGGTGAGTTATCTGAAAGAGATAGTTTCAGATCAGCCATTGGTAGTCTTCTTTACATTGCAAACAATAGCCGTCCGGACATTTTAAACAGTGTGTCCATTTTGAGCAGATATGTGGAGCATCCCACATCTGTTGCAAAGTCTGGGTTAAAAAGGCTTTTTCGTTATTTACAGGGCACCAAAGATTATTGTTTAAGGTTGTCTGCTACAGACACAGAGGAAAAGTTAGAATGCTGGTGTGATTCAGCTTGGGCTGGAGATCTCAGTGATAGAAAATCAACTTCTGGGAGTGTAATTCAGTTTGCAACGTCCACTATTGCATGGTTCTCCAGAAAATAAACAGTAGTAGCTATTAGCACAGCTGAAGCCAAATTTTATGCTTTAGCACAACTCTGCAATGATCTAATTTGGTTTACACAATTGTTGCAAGACATTGGAGTTATTTTAAGCCAGCCTGTAAACATTCATGAAGACAACCAAGCCTGTCTTCATTTGGCTTTATCTGAAGGTACCAGAAATCGCACAAAGCACATTGATGTTCGTTTTCATCTTGTTAAAGATTTTCTAGCCAAGAAAAAGGTTATTTTGAAATACTGTGATACTAAATTAATGTTGGCCGATATCTTTACCAAGCCTCTACCTGCCAGTAGGCACAGTGAGTTAATTACAAAATTGGGTTTGCTTCCATGTTCTTTCTAGTCATAAAAAAGGGGAGTGTTGCATATATTTTTGTATCTTGAAAGAAATATGGAAGGCTAGTTTAAAAAGCCAAGCCTTGAAGTTTTTTCTCTGAGCTTCAGGAGAGAGCACACATGCTTTGTTGTTGTTCAGTCATTCAGTCGTGTCCGACTCTTCGTGACCTCATGGACCATAGCACGCCAGGCCTTCCTGTCCTCCACTGTCTCTCGGAGTTTACTCAAATTCATGTTCATTACATCGGTGATGCTATCTAACCATCTCATCCTCTGCCGTCCCCTTCTCCTTTTGCCCTCAGTCTTTCCCAGCATCAGGGTCTTTTCCAGTGAGTCCTCTCTTCTCATTAGGTGGCCAAAGTATTTGAGCTTCAGCTTCAGCATCTGTCCTTCCAATGAGCAGTCAGGGTTGATTTCCTTTAGGATTGACTGGTTTGACCTCCTTGCAGTCCAAGGGACTCTCAAGAGTCTTCTCCAGCACCACAGCTCGAAAGCATCAATTCTTCGGCGCTCAGCCTTCCTTATGGTCCAACTCTCACAGCCATACATTGCTACTGGAAAAACCATAGCTTTAACTATACGGACCTTTGTCGGCAAGGTGATGTCTCTGCTTTTTAATATGCTGTCTAGGTTTGCCATAGCTTTCCTTCCAAGGAGCAAGCGTCTTTTAATTTCATGGCTGCAGTCACCGTCTGCGGTGATCTTGGAGCCCAAGAAAATAAAATCTGTCACTGCTTCCATTTCTTCCCCTTCTATTTGCCAGGAAGTGATGGGACCAGATGCCATGATCTGGGTTTTTTTAATGTTGAGTTTCAAGCCAGCTTTTGCACTCTCCTCTTTCACCCTCATCAAGAGGCTCTTTAGTTCCTCTTCACTTTCTGCCATTAGGGTGGTATCGTCTGCATATCTGAGGTTGTTGATATTTTTCCCGGCAATCTTAACTCCGGCTTGTGATTCATCCAGCCCGGCATTTCTCATGATGTACTCTGCATATAAGTTAAATAAGCAGGGTGATAATATACAGCCTTGTCGTACTCCTTTCCCAATTTTGAACCAGTCGGTTGTTCCATGTCCGGTTCTAACTGTTGCTTCTTGACCCACATACAGGTTTCTCAGGAGACAGGTAAGGTGGTCTGGTACTCCCATCTCTTTAAGAATTTGCCACAGTTTGTTGTGATCCACACAATCAAAGGCTTTAGCGTAGTCAATGAAGCAGAAGTAGATGTTTTTCTGGAACTCTCTTGCTTTTTCCATGATCCAGCGAATGTTGGCAATCTGATCTCTAGTTCCTCTGCCTCTTCGAAACCCAGCTTGCACTTCTGGTAGTTCTCGGTTCACATGCTGCTGAAGCCTAGCTTGTAGGATTTTGAGCATAACCTTGCTGGCATGTGAAATGAGCGCAATTGTACGGTAGTTTGAACATTCTTTGGCATTGCCTTTCTTTGGAATTGGAACGTAAACTGACCTTTTCCAATCCTGTGGCCACTGTTGAGTTTTCCAAATTTGTTGGCATATTGAGTGCAGCACTTTAACAGCATCATCTTTTAGGATTTTAAATAGCTCAGCTGGGATACTGTCTTCTCCGCTAGCTTTGTTGTTAGTAATGCTTCCTAAGGCCCACTTGACTTCACTCTCTAGGATGTCCGGCTCAAGGTCAGTGACCACACCATCGTATTTATCAGGGATATTAAGATCTTTCTTGTATAGTTCTTCTGTGTATTCTTGCCACCTCTTCTTAATCTCTTCTGCTTCTGTTAGGTCCCTGCCTTTTTTGTCCTTTATCATGCCCATCTTTGCACAAAACGTTCCCTTGATATCTCCGATTTTCTTGAAGAGATCTCTAGTCTTCCCCATTCTATTGTTTTCCTCGATTTCTTTGCATTGTTCATTTAAGAAGGCCTTCTTATCTCTCCTTGCTATTCTCTGGAATTCTGCATTCAGTTGTTTATATCTTTCCCTTTCTCCCTTGCCTTTTGCTTCCCTTCTTTCCTCAGCTATTTGTAAAGCCTCATCAGTCAGCCACTTTGCTTTCTTGCATTTCTTTTTCTTTGGGATGGTTTTAGCTGCTGCCTCCTGTACAATGTTACGAACCTCCATCCATAGTTCTTCAGGCACTCTGTCTACCAGATCTAATCCTTTAAATCTATTCCTCACCTCCACTGTATATTCATAAGGGATATGATTTAGGTCATACCTGATTGGTCTAGTGGTTTTCTCTACGTTCTTCAATTTAAGCCTAAATTTTGCAATAAGAAGCTCATGATCTGAGCCACAGTCAGCTCCAGGTCTTGTTTTTGCTGATTGTATAGAGCTTCTCCATCTTTGGCTGCAAAGTATATAATCAATCTGATTTCGGTATTGACCATCTGGTGATGTCCATGTGTAGAGTCGTCTCTTGTGTTGTTGGAAAAGAGTGTTTGCTATGACCAGCGTGTAACATGCTAGCTCACCCTTTTAGGAATGTAAATAACCGGTGCCTGATAGTCTTAGCCAATGAGAGTTACCTGTTTGTTCTTTGCCCATATTGGGAATGCAGTTGCCTAGGTGAGTGGTCACATGCTAAGCCTTGTCCACTCAGATACAGCCAAGTTGCAATTGTAAAAGCTTTAAAGTTGTAAATCTGCTTTTGTTCCTTCTTGCTGCTATCTATCTCTTCAATGTGTCTTCTACAATGTGAGTAGCTTATGTTAATCAGCCATGTGGTCTGCTGGCTGAGTTTAGTTTGTTCTTTTGTTTTAAAATAAAAGCAATGTTTTTACTGCAAGCTTGTCTCTTAATAGTTTCCATAACTCTGATCACAAATTTTTATAAACAACAAAAAAGTTCTGGTCCCAATTGTGGTTGTAAGTCGAAGACTACCTGTAGTGATAACCCAATCCCCCTGGTTTGTTTATGATTCAATGTATTGTGAAAACCAGGTTAAATGTGTGATACCAGCCATAATATAGCTATTTGTTTCCCCTACTTAAACACTGCATCTTTCCACTCCCTGCATCAGACATGAGTACAAGACCAGACAACCAGAATCACACATGTGCTACGACCAAACAAGGAAATGTTTTCTAAACCACACGGGAAAAATCTCAGAAAGGGGTGGAAGCTTCGTTGTGGAGTGAGCTTCCACACTTCATGGTGCCGCTAACGTGTGTCAATGCTGAATTTAGGATTTGCAGGATGGATACCAAAGAACAAGAACATCAAGAGATGCCAGGATGGCAACAAACTTTGAAGAAATTTTACTAAGAAAATTTCCCCAAATATACTGTGACGGAGTCCTTGGTGCTCTCTTGCAGACGTTTCATTGCCAGGCTAGGCAACATCTTCAGTGCGAAAAGGGAGTGGGACTTGCTCTCTGTTTATATACCATGGCTTGTCCTGCTTGTGTTGGTGGGGGTGTTGTTTTCTCCTTGGTAGTTCCTTGATTGGGTTGTTTGCTGCTTGGTTGATTGACTGAGTTAATAGTTCCTTGATTAGGGTATATTGTGCTGTTTGATTGTTCCTCTGGTGCTAATCCTGGTGTTAATCTTTGCATATCTGGGTGATGATTGCTGGCAAGGAGGTGTTCTGGTCTTCTGGCTTTTCTATTGTCTCTTATGAATGGTATGTAAATGTTGTTTACCTCTATGTGTCTGTTGATGGCTGCTTTGTCTGAGTGCCAAGCTTCCAGGAATTCTCTAGTGTTTTTGGATTTGGCTTGGTTTAAGATGCTCACAGTTTCCCAGTTGAAACTGTGGTTGAGTCTGTCCATGTGTTGTAAGATTAAGGAGTTTTCATCATGTCTTCTGACTGCTAGTTGGTGTTCGTGGATGCGTTCTGCTAGTCTTCTGCCTGTCTGTCCTACATAGTGACTACTACAGTCCTTACACTGTATGTTGTAGATACTGTAACTCCTGTTTTTTCTTCTTGGGCTACTGGGTCTTTTGGGTTACTTAAGAAGTTCTGAAGGGTTTTGGTTGGTTTATGAGCTATGTTGATGCCATGTGGTTGTAACAATCTATTGGTACTTTCTGAGATGTTTCTGATGTATGGCAGTGTAATCCTTTTCATAGCTTCTGTTAGTTGTGTTGTGAGCATCTTAAACCAAGCCAAATCCAAAAATGCTAGAGAATAAAACACACTAAAAAAATACTATTTGAATCAAAGCATATACAATAAAATGGAGTAAAGGGTAAAACAAAAATACCATACAAATGAGGCAGCAACAAGGTAGCCATTCAAAAATCTAAAATCCTCTGAATTAAAAACCATTTAACATGGGAAATAGAAATGTTCTTGCTAGGACCAAAATGATGCGACTGCAGGCTCCAGGTGAGCCTCACTGGGGGGAGGGGGCTTCCCTAAATTCCATAAATGGGGTGCCACCACAAAAAAGGCTCCTCCCGCCTTGTAGACACTCCATCTCCTTTGGTGGGGGAACCTGGAGGAGAACCTCATTAGATGATCTGAAAATCTGGGTAGGGAGATCTAGAAGGCGCTCCTTCGGATAACCTGGTCCTAAGTCATTGCCCAGTTGTAAGAAGGATGTTCAGGGTGGCAGGATAAGTGCCCGCATGAGGAAAAGTGGCTGGGTCTGTGCCAAGGTCATGGATTTTTTTTAGGGAAGGCAGATGACTCAGCACAGGCCCAAGGGCACGTTGGCAGAAAGGGGGAAAACACCTGTCAGCCTTGCGAGGGAGTCCAGACACAAAGCACACCCAGGTGTGCTAGCTCTATCTTATTGTAAGTTACCTTAACAGAATCTTGCAAGTCTGAAAGTACGTCTCTCCCCTCTTGCCTTTACAGTCCAAGGAACTAGGGAGGGTCCCTTCTGAGGCTTTTGCCATGCCCCATTCCTTTTGCAGGCTCAGCTGCCTCTTATCTGTTGCCTAGTCTGTGGCTCTTCCTCCTGTCTCCCAAGGTCATTCCCACCTGCCATTACAATACCACACATCACACTGATGATGTTACCTAGTTGGGTAATGAAACGTCTGCAAGCCAACAGCCAAGCTCAGAGAGCATCAAGGACTCCGCAGTTCAACCCTGAGCTACAGAAATTCTCTTCTATTGGAATGGGGGAAATGCTAGGAGGCACCTGTTATGCGGCACTCATGTGCTTAGGTTTCAGAATATAAAGAGAGCAAAGAGAAGCAGAAAAAAGGGATTAATTTCAGATGCTGCAGGACATTTTGCTGGAGAGGACATCACCTGGTCAATGTGGAGCCTGTCAGGTCCAGACATTCCACCCCAGGACAAGGAGGAAGACCAGGAGGAAAATCCTGGAGAGGCTTGTGAAAACATGGAAAGACCAGGAGAATGGGCTGGGTCATGTGTACAGGTGTGCAGATGCTGGACAGTGGAAATTTGTGAGTTAAAGACTTTGGTTGTCAGCAACACAGCTGGGAGAAAACACACAGACATTCTAGTAACAGTAATTGGGATAAAGAGGGGAAGAAGCCGTAATCTAGTTTAAGCAGAAAGAGAGGGAAATACACTTGAGAGGAAGCATCCCTTCCTCCCTCCCTCCCTTTCCCTTTCCACCCCTCTTTTTCTCTCCTTCTTTCCTTCCTTCCTTCCTTCCTTCCTTCCTTCCTTCCTTCCTTCCTTCCTTCCTTCCTTCCTTCCTTTTTCTCTTTCTCTTTCTCTTTCTCTTTCTCTTTCTCTTTCTCTTTCTCTTTCTCTTTCTCTTTCTTTCTTTCTTTCTTTCTTTCTTTCTTTCTTTCTTTCTTTCTTTCTTTCTTTCTTTCTTTCTTTCTTTCTTTCTTTCTTTTTCTCTTTCCACCCTCCTTCTGTAAGGACTGCTCCCAACAGTGTACTGAAATCCCTTTCTCTAAAGGAAACCACGAATGCAGGTTTCTTAGAAGTAAAAGGATTTATTTGGGTACACAGGAGCAGGAACAAAGACGTGAATGAACTAGCATGGCATGGTATATTACATTTAAACATTTATTTATTTATTTATTTATTTATTTATTTATTTATTTATCCAATTTATTCCCCGCCCATCTCCCATACATCTCCCCCCCCCCATTGTCCGTTTGAAGTTGAGATGCGTAGTTCTTGGCTCCGGGGTACTCAGACAGTCTCTCCCGGGATGATGCGTTCCGTTTCACACCTCGTTACTGTAGTTCTTGCTTCCGCGCTGGCTTGTCAGTTATGTGTCTGTTTTCTCGTGTAATACTGCACGTATCCGTCTGGTCTGAATGGCAGAGGTCTGCCAGAACTCTGACATGCCGCCCGTCCAAGAGACCCCCCCCTTTCTCCCCATGAGTTCCGCACATATTTACATAGTCTACCTTCTGTTGTCTCAATTCTGTAACGACAAAATGCATTAGTTCTATTGTTTTTACCGAGGTTTGTCCGGAAACTCTTTGTGAAAGGTTCTAACTCAAGTTGGAGCTTGCACGTGTTTCTGGTCTACCCACTCTTTGTGCCCGATTGGCAGATGTTGACATTTGACTAGGTACTGCAGCTGTCCTTTGTATCGTCTGGAGTCTAGGATTCTGTCTATTTCAAAATGTGGTTCCCCGTTGACTATTTCTGGTGTCGGCTCGGCCACTTCGGGGTGCCATTGTGATGTGTTGTACCGTTTTAACAAGCTGATGTGGAATACTGGGTGAACTCGTTTTAGTGATTTGGGAAGTTGCAGTTTGGCCGTTACTGGGTTAATCACGGTTATTATAGGGAACGGCCCAATGAATTTTGGGCAAGTTTTCTAGCAGGTTGTGTGGAGCGCAAGTTTTTTGTGGAAAGATACACTTTGTCCCCCACTTTTAGCTCCCATTCAGCCGCCCGTTTTCGATCAGCATATTTTTTGTAATTCTCCTTAGCTTCCTGGAGGGTTTTTACCATGACCGGCCAATTGTTTTTTATTCTTGCGATCCACTCATCCGCCCGTAATGGGGTGGTCCCATCCGTTGCTTGGGTCAGAGCGAGTTCGGGGATAGTTATGAAATCCTGCCCCGTCACAATTTTAAAAGGTGAGAATCCCGTGCTTTGGTGAATGGAATTACTGTATGCTACTTCCGCAAATGGCAATAATTCCGCCCAATTGTTTTGTTGGTAGCTTATGTAGCATCTCAGGTACTGTTCTAGTATTGCATTAAGGCGTTCAGACGATCCATCCGTGCACGGATGGAACGCACTACTTAATCCTTGTCCGGAACCAATTAATTTTTAAAAAGCACGCCAAAATTTGCAGGTAAAAGTACTGCCGCGGTCGCTTATTATGCGTTCGGGCATACCGTGAGCTCTGTAGATATGCTGAATAAACATTTTGGTGAGTTTATGGGCATTCGGAATCCCATTACAAGCAATGAAATGTGCCTGCTTTGAAAATAGATCAGTGACCACCCAGATCACCGGTTTTTTATTGCTTGTGGGCATGTCCACAATAAAATCCATGGCAATTTGTTTCCATGGCTGTGTTGGATTGGCTACCGGCTGAAGCAGTCCTGTGGGTTTCCCCATTACTCGTTTCGCCGTAGCGCATACTGGGCATGAGGCTACATATTCTTTTACATCCTTGTGCAGCGTTGGCCACCAGAATTTGTTTCTAACTAGGTGCAATGTTTTGACAAACCCGAAGTGGCTGGCAGTCTTGTGATCGTGGGTTTTCTCTAAAGCCCCCTTCCTTAGCCCTTCTGGGACGTATACCTTTCCTTCCTTCCACCACAGCCCATTGCTTTCGGTTAATGTGTGCTTGTTCTCCCCCCACCATATCTATCAACGTTTCCGCCCGTAACTTGGATTCAAACGGGTTTGCCTCAGTCTCTCTGGATTTGCTGCGGGTGAGTGCTAAATTGCCTTCAAGCCTATTCGCCTGACCACCCGGAGCTAGTCGGTCTTCTGTCTGTGGCAATATGTGCGCCTGAGTGGGAATGAGCATTTCCACGATCCCCTTGACTTTACTGTCATGTTGGGGAAGGCGGGATAATGTGTCCGCCAAGAGGTTCTTTCCCCCCGGGAAATACTGAAGTGTGAAATTAAATTTGCTAAAAAAACTCAGCCCATCGCAATTGTTTGTGATTCAATTTCCTGGGGGATTTGAGTGCCTCTAAGTTTTTATGACCTGTCCAAACTTGAAACGGTATGGTCGCCCCCTCCAAGAGGTGGCGCCATGTGTCTAGTGCGTGTTTGACAGCAAACGCTTCTTTTTTCCAAACATGCCACCTTTTTTCCGTTTCGCTGAATTTTTTGGAAATATAGGCGCATGGTCTCAGTTTTTTGGAGTCATCAAATTGTAATAAAATCGAGCCAATTGCATTGTGGGAAGCATCTGTGTGAATTATGAATTGCTTCTCCACTTCCGGGTGTTTTAGGATGGGCTCCTCCGTGAACAGAGCCTTGAGTTTGTCGAATGCCTCCTGGCATTCCTTGGTCCAAATTATTTTAGAGCTGGGCAATTTCCCTTTGGCCCCCTTTCCTTTCGTCTTCAATAGGTCCGTCAATGGTAGCGCAATCTGTGCGAACCCCTGAATAAACTGCCTATAGAACCCCGCAAACCCGAGGAACACTTGAAGTTGCCTGCGGGTTCGAGGGGGTTCCCACTCTAACACTGCTTGCACTTTCCCCGGATCCATTTCAATACCCTTGTGTGAAATTCTGTAGCCTAGGAAATCCAAACTATCCTTGTGGAATTCGCACTTTTCCAATTTAACATATAGTTTAGCCTCTAGTAATTTTTCTAACACTTTTTTAACTAACTGGGTATGTTCATCCAGGTTGTCAGAAAATATTAAAATATCATCCAAATACACAATTACCCCTTGGTATAGAAATTCATACAATACTTCATTGATCAAGCGCATGAAAATGCCCGGTCCCCCCGCTATCCCAAATGGGAGAACCTGGTACTGATATTGACCCAAAGGGCAGTTAAATGCCATCTTCCACTCGTCCCCTTCCCGTATGCATACCCGGTAGTATGCCTCTCTGACATCCAATTTTGTGAAAATTTTGCCTTTTGCCAATTGCGCCAGCATATCTTTCAGGAGTGGCAGTGGGTATTGGTTTGTTACGGAGATAGCATTTAACCCCCTGTAGTCTGTGCATAGTCGTAGGGAACCGTCTTTCTTTTTCCGAAAGAGAACAGGGGCTGCCAGGGGCGAATTTGCGGGTTCTATAAACCCTCTTGCCAAATTTTTGTCGATGAATTTGCGTAATTCTATCAATTCTTTCTGGGTCATCGCATACATTTTGGGTTTGGGAAATGGTGCCCCAGGGATGAGGTCAACCGTTGCATCTGACAGTCTGTGAGAGGGTTCTTGTTCACATTCCTTTTGGCTAAACACCTCTGCCACGGGGAGGTATTTCTCCGGGATTGTGTCCAGGAGTGTGCTACTCTCCTGGTCATGATCCTCTTCCCATTGGTCCATCCCCCCTAGCTCCATGCCAGCCGCCCCCCATTCGGTACTGTTTACCCCGGTCGTGTCCGCGACCGCTTTGTACATCACATCAAAAAAATCCATTTCCCTGGATGCCCAGTCCACCCGGGGGTTTCTTTTCTTGAGCCATTTAAGCCCCAGCACAATATGTCGTGTTGCAATAGGTGCTACGACAAATTGTAGTGTCTCTACATGAGTCCCCACAGACATTTGTATGTCTTCCATGGTATATTCAATTGGCTCACCTTTCATTTCCGACCCATCCAATTGGCAAAACGTGATTGGTGTATTTATTTTGAGCAGTTTAAGTTTCAGTTTGTTTGCTACTTTGCAAGCAAACTGATGCAGGGTGCATCAAACATCTGGAGCACCCAGAGTCCAACATGGCCACCCCCCACAATTGCCCCGACCCATCCAAGTTTTGTAACTTTACCTTGATGTTCATTGTGGGGCTCTCTCTATGGTCACTTCTATCAAATCCTGTCTCAGTCCATATTGAAAATGTTCTATTTTAAACAATTCGGGCCAGTCTGGTAATTTTGACAAAAGTTTTTTGAAGTCCATAGCATATTCCGCTACTGTCCTATTGCCTTGTCTTACGTTCTGGATCCGAGCCCTGGCTGATATTTTGGATAGCGTATCCTCAAATCTTTTCCTAAGGGCGTACATGAACTTCTTAAAGTTCATCAGCTCACGGGCCCCACTATTGTGTAGAGCCACCAGCCAGTCACCCGCCTCCCCTTCCAAAAAGCTGGAGACGTACCTCACTTTACTCTCCTCCGTTCTGAAGGTGTGCTCGTATTCCCCCATAAACCCTTGTACATGCGTTAAAAAGCATGCGAGTTTCTTAGGGTCTCCATCAAATTTCATCTTTAATTACCCTATGCCACGGTGCGGTGGCCCTCAGAGGGGTCCTGTAGTGGTCATAGATTGGTGTCATAGGCGGTTGGCTGTAGGGCAGCTGACTGTAGGGGTGAATTTCCTCTTCCCCCTCATCACTTTCCCCACTAGGCTCCATTATTTCCTCCTCCTCATCTGAGGTTCTCGGGCTTACTTCCATCCCTCTGAGTCCCTCTAGGTTTCTTAGTAATTTTTCCATGGCCGCCCCCATAGACTCCAACTTTTTATTCATAGTTCCTACTTCTATGTTCAGGTGTGCCATCTGGTCTTCCAGGACCTCGATGCCTTGGGTTGGGGTGACCCTCTTCTTGGTGCGTTCCCCCCCTTTATCTTCTAGTCCTTCACCCACGGCAATGGACCATCCCGCCAATTTAGGCTTGGTAGAATTGAGGAGGGTAGGGGTTTTATTTACCTCCTTCTTCTTCTGAGATTTCTTTACCTCCTGCCTGTCGGTGGTTTCGGTAGAGCTCCCTTCCGCTCGCTGAGTGGTTTTCTCCATCATCTGGACGCCTGACGAGCTGGGTCCGGCTACTTCGATAGTTTCCACTGCCTCTACCGATTCCATTCCGTTCCATGAGGATGAGGGTTTTCTGGTTGTGTGACCACTTTCTACCGGGGAGCTCACCGATTTCTCGGGATAGTCCTCAGGATGCATGGTCAGTGGTGATTCACGTCTTTATGTAAGGACTGTTCCCAACGGTGTACTGAAATCCCTTTCTCTAAAGGAAACCACGAACGCAGGTTTCTTAGAAGTAAAAGGATTTATTTGGGTACACAGGAGCAGGAACAAAGTCGTGAATGAACTAGCATGGCATGGTATATTACATTTAAACATTCCCCCCCCCCCATTGTCCGTTTGAAGTTGAGATGTGTAGTTCTTGGCTCTGGGGTACTCAGACAGTCTCTCCCGGGATGATGCGTTCCGTTTCACACCTCGTTACTGTAGTTCTTGCTTCCACGCTGGCTTGTCAGTTACGTGTCTGTTTTCTCGTGTCATACTGCACGTATCCGTCTGGTCTGAATGGCAGAGGTCTGCCAGAACTCTGACACCTTCCTTCCTTCCTTCCTTCCTTCCTTCCTTCCTTCCTTCCTTCCTTCCTTCCTTCCTTCCTTCCTTTCTTCCTTTTTCCCTTGCTTCCTTTCCTTCCTTCTTCCCTTCCTTCCCCTCTCCACACCTCTCCTTCCTTCCTTCCTTCCTTCCTTCCTTCCTTCCTTCCTTCCTTCCTTCCTTCCTTCCTTCCTTTTTCCCTTTTTCCCTTTCCTTCCTTCTTCCCTTCCTTCCCCTCTCCACACCTCTCCTTCCTTCCTTCCTTCCTTCCTTCCTTCCTTCCTTCCTTCCTTCCTTCCTTCCTTCCTTCCTTCCTTCCTTCCTCTGTCTTTTGGTTTACTTCTGTTTTTGTTGCTTATATTTTCTTTTTACTTCTCTGTGTTTTCTCCTCTTCTGTTTACAGATTAAGAGCAATAAACAAAACAACAAAAACCTCTGTGTGCCTCCCGACACATCCTCGAGCAACAAGTCCAGTGAATGCAGCTTTTAAAGAGGATCCCAGCAAAATTGGAAGCGAATCCATGAATTAAACACCAGTTTGTGAGTCGTTACCAATATCCTCCGGTATCCTGCCTCTGTATCTTATCCTGATATGTTTTCCTCACCTGGAGACTCCAGTTGCAAACCCAGCTCTTCCTGCCAAAGGTAATGTGCGCAGGCAAGTGATAAGTGGCAGTAAAAAACAGCCAATTCCATGTGTAAGAACTGAGAAGAAAAGAGGACTATCTCTAAACAGAAAGAGTCAGCAAACGGGAAGGAACATTATTCTCTTCTTCTTAGTCTCTCAGGCAAGCATTCCAGAGAAGAAGAGATGTGAAAGCCTCAAAGAGACTTTGCTTTCATCAGTTCCCTCCTAAAGAAGGGCCAGAGGGTTCCCATCTCACTTCTCAAGATTATGCACTCTAACCCAGTGTTTCTCAGCCCCAGCAACTGGGAGACGTGTGGACTTCAACTCCCAGAATTCCCCAGCCAGCATGGTCCAAGAATGCACATCCCAGTCACCTTTATTAAACAATTCAGCTACTAGCCTGCTTCCCAGCAACCACGCTCCTACTGATCTAGGAGGCAGTGATGAGTATTAAATGACAGTTCAGCCTGACCCTCCAACACTCACTCCATTTCCTTTTTCCGTGGTCTGAGCTCATATTTTTCTAAGGGTCTCCACATATGTTCTCCAAGGTCATCTCTGTGCTCCTGGGCAGCTAAAGAACATCTATGGTCCTCCTTGATCTCTCTGCAGCTTTTGATACTATCAACCATGATATCCTTCTATACTTCTCCAAGGGATGGGGATGGGGGGGGGAGGGTGTCACTGGTTCACAGTGATTCTCTTCCTTCCAGAAGGAGTGGTTCCAGTCCATGGTGGTGGGAGAAGAGAGATCTGCCTAAATTCCTCTGCTTCAAGTATCCCTCCACCCTTTTAAATATCTACATGGAACTTCTGGAGAAGGTCGTCCATCAGCAGGGAGATTGTTACCATCAATACGCAGAGGTCATCCAGCTGTACATATCACCCCTGGGCTGAACGAGTGTCTGCAATAAAACCATCCTCATCTATGATGTTACTGTGGATGAGAGGGCAGACCTGGCTTGTATTAATTAATCAATCAATTAATTAATTAATTAAACATTTTGTCACTGCCCATCTCCCCCCTCAAGAGGGACTCTAGGCGGTTTACAATATATGAAGAGATATGAAGAGATATGAAGATATGAAGATATATTCATGTATATGTAATGAATATATATGTTCATTACAATAACGAAGCCTGGATGGAGGAGGAGGGGGAAAATCCCCTCTCTCAGAAATCTGCCCACCCGGGTTTCAGATCTGGCACCAGCTGCAGTCCCTGGATGCTGGGGAGGGGGCGGGGGGCATGTTGTCATAGACCTAATGATGCCAGGGAAATTCCTTCTTTGACTCTGAAGAGGGTTGTATTTCCCTTCTCAAAGGTGGTCCACAATTTGGGGTTCTCCTAGACTGTACTTGAGAATTTGATTGGTTATTGTGCCTTTCAGTTGGTGTTGACTTGTAGTGACCACATAGATTTTCTCCAGGATGATCTGCCCCCAACCTGGTCTTTCAGGTCTTCCAACGGTGCCCCCATCACCACTATAATTGAGTCCATCTCCCTTGCTGCTGGTCGTCCTCTTCTTCTCTTTCCTTCCACCTTTCTCAGCATCAGAGCCTCCTCCAGTGAGCTGGGTCTTCACATCATGTGTCCAAAGTAGGAGCCTGGTCATTTGCACCCTGAGTGAGAACTCTGGGTTGATTTTTTCAATGATCCATTGGTTTGTTTTCTTGGCTACCTATGGTATTCTCAAGTGAGAATTTGAGGTTATTATTTTATTTTATTTTATTTTATCTTATTTTATTTTATTTAACATAGTAAACATGTTTTTACCACCGCCACAATTCAACAAAGACTCTCAGCAGCTTACATAGAATAAGTAATGCAGTTGAAGCATCCACAATACAATCTAAAACCCATCAGTCATAAATAAAAGACAGTGACAATAGGCAATGTAAGCAAAACCACAACAATGCCATAAAAATAGAAAGTGAAAAATAAAGAGGGCAACACCAGGTGAGGGGAAGGATCTCTGAAACAGCTCAGTTTTCAACAGTTTTTGAAAAATCAACAAAGATTTGTTGACATTCTTAGCTACCCAGAATCTCCAGGAATGGTGGCATAGAAGATGAATGAATGAATGAATGAATGAATGAATGAATGAATGAATGAATGAATGAATGAAGAGAGAGAGTGTGTGTATAGCACAGGAATAATATTCTGCTGTTATCCCCCTCCTTAGAAAAATGTCCTGGTTGCTCAGATTCACTTTATCTTTACCGATTACTGCCTGATCATGAACATAGCTACAGTAAATACTGTTTTGTTGTCTGTCATATTCCCCTTAACATCTCAATAAGCAGGTTATGGATGCCCTTTAGCCCAAACAAGCTGATTACTTATTTTTGGTTTTATTCTGTTTTATTTTTAATTGGTCGGCCATATATAGATTTCACAGTTCTGTATACTATTGTTCATTTTCACTCCTTGCTATTGGGAATTGTATGATATAATTTTGAATTTATTTTGAACTGGTCCAAGACTGTAAATCAATCAATCAATCAATCAATCTATCTATCTATCTATCTATCTATCTATCTATCTATCTATCTATCTATCTACCTATTTTACTTTATATGGCCTCCCATCTCAAAATCATGACAGTGGGTGGCTAACAACAGTTGAAAACACTATAAACAGCAACATAGTAATAAATAAGTAATTGGCAGATGAGATCAAACCTTTCACGGGGTCTGCTATCCATTCCAACCCCCATACACAGAGACTTGGCCATGTCTTCAAGGCCTTACGAAAAGTCCACAAGGTCGGGCCTACTGTAATCTAATCTCCGGGCCAATGAATAAATGGAAGCTAGAGAAGATGGCCAAGAACGTTCCCTCCCATCTTCCAAGGGAACTCCAGAAGCCAACAAAAAGGGCTAGACTGGGAGCATGGAAACAATTCTTTCTATGTCAAGAAGACTCCTAAGATGCCAGCCCTTCGAGGTAGACCAAACTAGGAAACCAAAGTTATGAATGCTGATACGACTTGTGTTACAGGGTTACAGTAAAAGAATCTTGCAAGTCTGAATGCTCCTCCCCCCTCCTCCCCTTTATCGCTGTGAGAACTAGTGAGGGTCAAGTCTAAAAGGCTTTCTCACATTACATTTCTGCCCCGGACTCAGATTTCTTTTATCTGACCCTTGTCTTGGTTGCGGCTCCTCCTCCTGTTCCTCAGGGTTATTCTTACAGCCCATTACATAGCATTTCAAGGATCAGGATGCTTTGGATCAAATTCTGATGCTGGGTTAGCAAGTGAGAGGAGCAGTCTCCTCTGACAAAAATTGCTCCACGAGAGTTTAGCCAGTGCTCTGGCCCAGTTTCCTGCTGGACAGCTCCCCAGCTACCTTCTCAGGACAGCAACAGCCTGCTCCACAAATAAGAGCTTGCACTCAACTATGGCCCTGGCAACATCATCCATCCATCCAGTCTATCCATCCATCCACTCTGTCCATCCATCCATCCTGTCTGTCATCTATCTATCCTGTTTGTCTGTCTATCTAGCCATCCTGTCTTTCTGTCTATCTATCTCTATCCTGTCTGTCTGTCTGTCCGTCCGTCCGTCCATCCATCCATCCATCCATCCATCCATCCATCCATCCATCCTGTCTGTCCGTCCATCCATCCATCCATCCATCCATCCATCCATCCATCCATCCAGTCTTTCTGTCTTTCTTTCTGTCTGTCTGTCTGTCCGTCCGTCCATCCATCCATCCATCCATCCATCCATCCATCCATCCATCCATCCAGTCTTTCTGTCTGTCTGTCTGTCTATCCATCCATCCATCCATCCATCCATCCATCCATCCATCCATCCATCCATCCATCCATCCTGTCTGTCCATCCATCCATCCTGTCTGTCCGTCCATCCATCCATCCATCCAGTCTTTCTGTCTTTCTGTCTTTCTGTCTTTCTGTCTTTCTGTCTTTCTGTCTGTCTGTCTGTCTGTCCGTCCGTCCATCCATCCATCCATCCATCCATCCATCCATCCATCCATCCATCCAGTCTTTCTGTCTGTCTGTCTGTCTGTCTGTCCGTCCGTCCGTCCGTCCGTCCATCCATCCATCCATCCATCCAGTCTTTCTGTCTTTCTTTCTGTCTCTGTCCGTCCATCCATCCATCCATCCATCCATCCATCCATCCAGTCTTTCTGTCTGTCCGTCCGTCCGTCCATCCATCCATCCATCCATCCAGTCTTTCTGTCTTTCTTTCTGTCTCTGTCCGTCCGTCCGTCCGTCCATCCATCCATCCATCCATCCATCCATCCAGTCTTTCTGTCTTTCTTTCTGTCTCTGTCCGTCCATCCATCCATCCATCCATCCATCCAGTCTTTCTGTCTGTCTGTCTGTCTGTCCGTCCATCCATCCATCCATCCATCCATCCATCCATCCATCCATCCTGTCTGTCCGTCCAGTCTGTCTGTCTGTCCATCCTGTCTTTCTGTCTATCTATCTATCCATCCTGTCTGTCTATCGTCCATCCGTCCATCCGCCCATCCGCCCATCTGTCTATCCATCCATCCTGTCTGTCTGTCTGTCTGTGTCTATCTAATTTCAAAGCTGCCCGGTTTCTTCACAACTCTGGGAAACTTACAAATAAGAGGAAAACAATACATATCCAGTCAACAGGAAGAATGACACACCAACTATAAGCTAAACATAACTAACTCTCTTTTTTCCCCTGCCATGCCCCCTTGGCATTGCCTTCATCTCTCCCCCACTCCAAGAGAGAGAGAGGTTAAGCCCTTCTTAGCTGTATTATTTTATTAATATTTTATTAATATTTTAATATCCCAATATTTTAATATCCCATCAACGTTAATATGTGTGGACTTCAACACCCAGAATTCCCCAGCCAGCATGCTTTAAGATGTGTGGACTTCAATCCCAGAATTCCCCAGCCAGCAAGGTTTAAATTGTGTGAACAACTCCCAGAATTCCCCAGCCAGCATGCTGGCTGGGGAATTCTGGGAGTTGAAGTCCATACATCTTCAAGCATGCTGGCTGGGGAATTCTGGGAGTTGAAGTCCACACATCTTAAAGTTGCTGAGGTTGAGGAACATTGCTCTAGCCTATCTCAGAAGAGTTCCAGTCTTCTTGTAGAGACTGTTTCCTTACTTGGTCTACCTCAAAGGGCTGACAGATGGATGAAAAGCACTTCATCAGTAGGAACAAATCTGCTTGGATCACTCCATCATATGGGGCTGAATTCTGTACTTTCACCAAGCCTTTGTTTAGGAAGCTACGGATGACGGCTCTGGGCTTCTACAGTATATAGGTAACAATGACTCGAGAGAAAACATTGGATATTATTTATGCCAGAGATGGGCCATGCCTGGGCTTAAAGAGGGTTAAGAGACGTCTAGAGCGCCGCTGGAGAAAGACGAAGACTGAATCTGACCAAACACAATCTAGAGCTGCGGTTAAGGCCTACCTTGTGGCGGTAAGAGCGGCGAAACGTGAATATTTCTCCGCTCTTATTGCGTCCGCAAAATGCCGTCCGACGGCCCTGTTTAAGATTACAAGATCTCTTTTGGGTCGGGTGGAGTCGGTGACCCACTTACAGGGCTGGTCGGAAGAGTTTTCTGATGGGACGGAGACCGCATTGGTCGCGCTTATGGATGATCTCTGGCGAGAACGGGATGGAGGGAGTGCGTCCATCCTGGCTCTCTTAGATCTCTCAGCAGCTTTTGATACCGTCGACCACGGTATACTCTTGGGGCGGCTCAGGGAGTTGGGGGTGGGCGGCGTGGTTTTACGCTGGTTCGCCTCCTTCCTCTGAGGCCGTTCCCAGTTGGTGCTGATAGGGGAGGAGAGAGCCAACCCGCGACTCCTGATTTGTGGTGTGCCTCAGGGGTCAGTTCTCTCTCCTCTCCTGTTCAACATCTACATGAAGCCGCTGGGTGAGATCATCCGTCACCACGGGCTTATGATACTCAGTTATATATCTCCATCCCGGGTGAAGTAAGTGATGCGGTCGATGCCTTATCTCAGTGCCTGGAGGCTGTGGGAGTCTGGATGGGGAATCAACAGGCTTCAACTGAACCCTGGTAAGACGGAGTGGCTATGGATTGATGGCCCCCCTGTATCCGGGAAGTTATCATCTTTGGTTCTGGATGGGGTAGCACTACCCCACTCAGATCCAGTGTGGAATCTGGGGGTCCTCCTGGACTCACGACTCCTGCTTGAAGAGCAGGTGGCAGTCGTGGCCAG
Organism: Charina bottae; assembly: GCA_023362775.1. NCBI lineage: Eukaryota > Metazoa > Chordata > Lepidosauria > Squamata > Charinaidae > Charina > Charina bottae. The sequence continues at coordinate 283,748 of JALMGJ010000089.1, read as the reverse complement.
GAGGGCCTTTGCACAGCTTCGAGTTGTGCGCCAGCTACATCCTTTCCTGGATCGGGATGCCCTCCGAACAGTCACTCACACCCTTGTCATCTCCCATATAGATTATTGTAATGTGCTCTACATGGGGCTACCCTTGAAGAGTATCTGGAAGCTTCAGCTGGTTCAGAATGCAGCAGCGCGGGCAGTTATGGGTGCTATAAAATCAGCACATGTGACACCTCTGCTGTGCGAGCTGCATTGGGTTCCAGTTTGCTTCCGGGTCCAATTCAAGGTGTTGGTGATCACCTTTAAAGCCCTACATGGCATGGGGCCAGGGTATCTGAGGGACCGTCTCATCCCAATAACATTGACCCACCCCACCTGTTCATGCAGAGAGGGCATGCTTCGGACCCCTTCAACAAGAGAATTTCACCTAGCGGGGTCCAGGAGGCGTGCCTTCTCTGCAATAGCGCCCACCTTATGGAATATCTTGCCCCCGGAGGTGAGACAGGCCCCCTCCCTCCTGACCTTCCGGAAGTCTCTTAAGACCTGGCTCTGCCGCCTTGCCTGGGATGACGGAGGGGGTAGTGCCTCTTGGAGACGGCTGGCCCCGTAGTGCCTTGATCTGGATTGTGGCTCCTAACCATCTTTGGATTTTATTTATTCCCTCTATATATTGTTTTATTGTATAGATTTTAAATTTTGATATTTTGTAAACCGCCCAGAGTCCCCTATTCGGGGAGATGGGCGGGGATACATTAAATAAATAAAAATAAATAAATAAATAAATGCAGAAATAGACACTCTGGCCCCCCAGATGTCATTTCCATAAAGATGACAGATGAAACACCAACATCTACGAAGAAGAGCGATGCCGATTCAAACAACGGCATGGACTTCTGTCATCTCTCACTGTGGGGATCATGACGGCTGCCTCAGGTGTCTTGGAGCTGTGCAACAGTAACTGGAAACTCAGAGACGGATTTTTCTGGTGTCCATGGAGACCACACATTTATGAAAGAGATCACTGTCGGCAGCTGCTCGCCAATCTCCTCGAAGAAAGGAAGGGGAGAAGTTTCAAACCGTCCATGCTCTTTGGGGAGAATCCCCAGAATGCAAGGAGGGCATCTTGGTTTCTTGGAAATTCATTTCATGAACGGATGCATCGAACTGGATCTGAGGCAGGCTTGCAGATATGTTTGTCCAAGAAAAACCAGGTTTAACACGAGCGGGACAGGCTTCTTACACCCCTGTGCAATCTTGGGGCTTGAGAAGATGGAGCGTTGGTTCTGAAATTTTGCAAGCCGCCTTGGGCGTTCCCCAGAGTAGAAAGAGAAGTTGCAAAACATGCCAAGATACGAAATAAAATGAAGAGAACTGACAGCTTCAAGTCAACGGGCTGTGTTGACATCGCACAAGGAATCAAACTAGAGCCCCATATGTTGTGTGAAGGCACCCTCCGTGGTTGGTTTATGGTCCCATATCTCATGTATACAGGTAGTCCTCGACTTACGATCATTCGTTTAGTGACTGTTCGAAGTTACGACAACACTGAAAAAAGCAACTTGTGACCGGTCCTCACATTTACGACTGTCGCAACATCCCTGCGGTCACCTAATGAAAATTCAGGTGCTTGGCAACCAGCTCGCATTTATGACTGTTGCAGCATTCCAAGGTCACATGATCACCATTTGCAACCTTCCCAGCTGGCTTCCGACAAGAAAAGTCAATGGGGAAAGTCAGATTCGCTTAACGACCGTGGCAAAAAGGTCGTAAAATCAGGCACGACTCACTTAACAACCACCTCACTTAGCAACGGAAGTTCCAGTCCCAATTGTGGTCATAAGTCGAGGACTACCTGTAGGCAAGCCCAGGAAAGTTAATTATTTTTTATTTTATTTATTTTATTTATTTATACTTATATTTATACCCCACCTATCCCCTCCCTAATGGAGGACTCTAGGCGGCTTACATACATCGTATACATTTCATTTTATACATTTCATACATTTAAACCGCGCGTTAAGGGAAGGGGTAAGGGAACCAACTTCCGTGGCTACTGGACTACATGTCCCACGATGCCTTGCGTTGGAGCCGGCTGCTGACGTCCTGTAGATGTTGCTGCTTCGGGATCCGTCGTAGCCGCCGCAGAGGTCTTCCGTTCGGTGGCCGATCCCTGACAGGATGCCAGCAAATTCTCCCACTTAAGGTGGTACCCAATTTATCTACTTGCTAAGCTTTCGAACTGTTGGGTCGACAGGAGATTAAGTTTAATTAAGTTAGCAAGCCAGGGTTATTCCCCGTAGGTCAACATGTTATGCTAGCCCAGCTATTCAAGATACTATATTGACATGTCTACTCAAGAGTAAGTGTGACAGAGTTGAAAGGGACTGGAGTAAATATGAAACAAGGTTAGCAATGCATTTGGGCGACTAATTCCTATTAAATTATTTGTCTAAGGCTTTTAGGAATGAGCATAGCTTCAGGATCTCAAATTGCAGAGCTCTGCTTTAGAGGACAAAGCAAATGGTTTTGATGCACCACAGCTGGTTGGATCTGGGTAGCCACTGGATGGGAGACCACTAGGAAATTCCAGGATGGAAGACCAGACCGGAAGCCAAACAAATATCTTGAAGAAGGCAAGGGTAAACCACTTCTGTTTTACTACCTCCCAAAACCCTATATCACAGCTTTCCAAACTGTGTGTCGCGACACTTTAGTGTGTCGCGACACACAGTCTGGTGTGTCACCACACAACCCGGAAGCGGCAGCGGGGGGGTGTATGGCAGCAATGGCTGCGGCAGCGGCAAGCCATCAGCACTTCTGCGTTTTAGCGGAGGCCGCCGCCGCCACCGTGCACGCCCCCGCCTCCACGCGCACCACCGCCGTGCACGCCCCCGCCGCCGCCACTTCCGCCGTTGGTGTGTCGCCAATGGCAACACTTTAGAAAGCACTGCCCTATATGAATATATCCATGAAGTCCTCAAGAGTCCTTTCCCACTCAACAGAGACTTTATTTTTACTTGGAGCAAGTTGGTTTGAGCCCCCCAACAGCCCACACTATTGGTGGCTTTATCAAAACCCAACTTAGCCTGGGAACGTTGGCAACCGGCGCAAGGGCAATGGCGGAAAGCAGCAGTCGAGGGACAAAATCTAATTATGGCTCTCCAGCTTGTTTGCAGCAGGCGAGATTGGGCACCGGTTCAAGTGCAAAAAAAAAACGGGGGGGGGGATATTTGACTTGGAATGGGCCATTGGTTTGATTTAAAGCGGTTCCTGAAATGTTTGCTTCAGACAATACAGCAGAAAGGAGGGAGGGAGAGAAAGAGAACAGCAAGCCAAGAAAGGCTTGTGCCAAAATCTAACGAACGTGCAACCGAGAAAGAGAAACGGAGCACCATGTACCAGGAGAGATTTTTTTTTTTTTTTTTTTGCAGAGGGGCTTGGTTTTCTGCCCTCTGCAACTTCAGAGACAGAGTTGTCTACAATCACCTGTACAGGTAGTCCTCGACTTATGACCACAATTGGGACTGGGACTTCCGTCACTAAGTGAGACAGTCATTAATTGAGTCATGCCTGATTTTACGACCTTTTTGCCGTGGTCGTTAAGTGAATAACATGGTCGTTAAGCAAATCCGGCTCCCCCCATTGACTTGTCAATGATTTCCCATTGTCGGAAGCCAGCTGGGAATGTCGCAAATGGCAATCATGTGACCCCAGGATGCTGCTACCCTCGTAAATACACACTGGTCGCCAAGTGCCTGAATTTTGATCACGTGACCAGAGGGACGCTGCAACGGTCATAAGTGTGAGGACCGGTCGCGAGTCACTTTTTCCAGTGCCGTCGTAACTTTGAGCGGTGGCTAAACGAATGGTCGTAAGTCGAGGACTACCTGTATCAGGAGCAGCAAGACCCCTTTGTCTGGCTCCACAGGTGTAGATGGAAGGTGGAGGTTTGTTTCACCAAGCTACGTCTCATTCCTGCGAAGCATTTGACCTTCAGGAAGTTTAGCTCATGCAGGGAAGGGAAGGGAAACCACCTATCAGGAAGCCCTTCGATCCAGCCCTTGGGAACTTGGTTTCCCTGCCTAGCCGAAGACAGGGCTTCTGTGTCTCCTCCTTGTCACCAATGCTCATGTTCGTCTCCCTCCTCCTGCCCATTGCAAGGCGCATAGGAGTGATGCAAGCACAAATGCTGTGCAGAAAATCCCTTCTGCCTTCCTTCCATCTGTTCTCGCTGGGTCAGAGGAAAGAGAACTTCTTTCCTGGAAGAATTTTGCAACATGCAGTTCTCCTAGGTGTGAAGGACAGGGTTCTTGTGCTTAATTAGAAACCATGTGGCCAAGGGGGCGTGGAGGTGAAAGTCTTGTCTTTTATTACACTCTTCCCACCTTTCCTTTCCATTCAATCCAAGGCTTCAGAAGAGGACTTCTCCCACCCCGGTGCTTTTTCAGATGGGGAAGGGTGAGCAGCCAAGGATGGGAAGGATGGATGGAGAGACGTGTAGCGAAACAACAGTCCCACCCTCTCCAGCCATCAGGTCAGCTCAAAATCCCCACCAAGAGGAATTTGAAAGAAATTCTCCAGCAGCCTGAGAATTGTAGGAATTCTGGAATGGTAATACCAGAACTCCACGCAGCTTCTGATTGGTTTATAGCAGAGCGGAAGCGTCCCCATAAACTTGCACAAGGCTTAATCAGTTCAAAAAACACACTTCACACGTTAATGTAAAGTAACATAAAAAGAGCTTACAGTTTTATTGTAACTCACAGTTTCTTAGGCAAAACGGTCCATGCGTGCGAGCAATAGGTTCTGACGAGACCCACATGCTTCTTAATGTGGCCCACCTGAATGGAAGTGTGAGCAACGTGGACAGCCATAGCTGACCATCCTCCTTGGTAGGAGATTCAAACAGGAAAGAGGAGAAGAGAAGGGAACAGGAACAGGAAATTGGGATTCAGCCCCTCCCACACAAAGCAAGTAAGATTAGATTACAGCAGAGGCTGCCTCCTCATCCAAGCTTGTGTGAGACGTGCTTGGTTGAAGCCCAATATCTCTAACAACAATAAGGTAGAAAACCAGAAGCCTCGTTGGCCAGAGAACACAGCACTGGCTCCATGTTTCATTTCCCTGGGTCCAAAGGACAAAGGATGAAATTCATTACTTTAAGGCAAGATTTATCAATAGCTGTTTAGATAGGATTCTTAAGCTGCTGCCCGCTTCTGAACATATTTGTGGAGGTTGCATCTTCCTGAAAGATGCGACAAGGAGCGAAGAAGGTCTGGTAAATAACTGGCCAGTGAGAATGGTGATAAAATTCAGCCTCTCTGTGATGCACAACTTGGAATATCTGGTGGATGCCTCATATTTCTCTGCCTGTCACTGGAACTGCAGATGTATTCTTTCAGCAGATTTCTCTCTGCCTCTGGATGGGGTCCAGATGCAGTTTACTGGATTAAAAAACAAACAACACATTCGGAAAACAATTACAATCTCCTCGTTCTTGTGAATTATAAAGTTAGTGCCCTGAGACTAACAGATACGTTGTGCTTACCACTTGGGGGGATGGGTGGTGGTGGTAAAAAGCCTAGAATGTATTAAAAATAACATTAATTGCTCCATCAAAGCAGAAAAATTCTCCTGTCACTTCACACTCTTTAGATTAATTATACTGCTGGCTGCAAGATCATTTTGGAGAGATACCTAACAGCAACGTTCTCCAAGTTGATGCCCTCCAACTCTGTTGTACTCAAATGATTCCCGGGCAAATACGGATTTTGGACCTTGGTTATGGTATTTAGGGCCCTGCTTTGGTGATATGTTTCTGACAGGGGCCAACAACAAGTGCTGTGAAGCCTAGTGAGAATGCTGGATTTCACCACGCTTCCACAGTCTCACCCACGATCTTCTGAGCTCCCATTGGAGAATGTGGAAATCTTGGGAGAACTTGTGGAAGATCTTGGCAACCTTGTGATGCGATCTCCTGCAATCTTGTGGGACACAGAGGGAACTCTGAGACATTTGGTGAACTCACACAGTTTCGGCCATTTTATATTTCTAGGTGATGATGGTGGTGGTGGTGGTAGCATGTTGGTAGATCCCTGTTTTGAAGGAGATGGGTTTGGGGTGAGTCATGAAAACTCCCAGAACCAGGGAGATGGGCTTTGGTGTCATGAAATCTCATGGGTCTAGGGAGATGGGCTATGGGGTGAATCATCAAATCTGATGGGACCAGGGAGACGGGCTATGGGTGAGTTATCATCTTCTTATGCTTCTCCATCTTAAACCCAACTGTTGTTCTTGTGCGTGTGTTTAAACAGAAGAAATCAATTAACTGCCTGTGTTGTTGGTTATAAATCAACTATTTACATATTTAATGATTACACCTTTAATAAATCCCATGGAGAGGAGCCGAGCTGGCAGATTTCTAAGCTCTTCTTCAGGCGTCATCAATTATTCTGAAAGCCCAGCTATTACCCTAAATCTTCTCTTCCACGAACGCTTCTTGACAGAGAAAGATTTGTCCCCTCCCTTCCCCACCAAAAGGCCCTGGAGCTGGGCCACCAACATTACATTAGGAAAATTGCTTAAGCAGCACTTTTAACTAGCAAAAAAGGGGCAGCTTTTAATTTTTGCCACACGGGGAAATCGATATGCTGCCCTTCAGTTCTCCGGAATGATGGGAAAAGGCCCGTCTTGTCTGATTAATCCAATTCCTGCGTCTCGTTTGGAGCATCCGAAGGCCTTCAGAAACAATTGCAGCGGTTTTAAAAACCCATCTGGGACCTCGCCTTGGAATCCCTCTTATTAAATTAGTTGCCTCTGTCCCCTTTGGTTGAAAGAGAGAGATGAATCCCGCTTGATAGACGGCCCTTGATCAATATGCATGGCTTGTATTTATGGGTGCCCAGCAGTTACAACCTTTTTAATGTAATTTACGGTGGCGCGGAACCCAATTATTACAAGGGGTGGTGAAGATGCTCGGCGTGGTGACGTGGGACTCCCCAGTGGACGTCCTTTTTGAAACTCGCCAGTTTGGAAAGAGAGGCTGTAATTCTCCAGCCAGCAGATGTAGCCGGGAGATAGCGTTTGGGTGAGTTTGCACAAATCAGCGGCTGTCGGATAGGGGAGCCGATGATTTCTAGCCTGGGTGACGGTGCAGAATCCTGATGAACAGTGCCAACTGCCCAGAGATGAAAGGGGTTGGGGGAATATTTGCAATCCAGCTTTCGCAAGGATAAAGGGACAAGGGACGGGAGGGATGTAACTGAAGCAAGTCAGGGGTGATGAACAAATGGGATTGCAAGGGGGGGGGAATTAACCCCTCGGGGTAGGACGTTTTGCTCTGGAGCAGGGGTTCTTAACCTGGGGTCCGCGGACTCCTTGGGGGTCTGTGGTTAGATTTCAGGGTGTCCATGAACCTGGATGAGAAAAAAAAATTACACTTTTAATTTTGCGGACCTCCAACTAAAATGCAGCTTTTCATTCAATAATGAATGTAGGGAAGCGAGTAATTTACCGCCTTTCGGCTCCAGAAATGTTTGTGAAGTTCAATACGGCTCCCTGTCTAAAATCATTTCAATTATTTTTTCATCTTTTGAGCACCGTAGTTGAGCATAATTGGTTTCCTTTGCAATACAGTCTATGTGTTTTATTTGATGCATTTAAATACTTCTTTTTTTCTGAGAAGGCTTTCAGCAGATATTCAAAGGGGTCCATGGCACAAAAAATTAAGAACTCTGGAACGTAAGTAGGGAAACTTGTATTCCTCCCACCAGTTAGGCCCTTGATCCCCAACTGCTTCATCCTTCGTGGCCAATGGGAAAGGATTTGGGTCATTGTAGTCCAAAAGGCACATTCCTTCCTTTCCTACGTACCTACAGACCCTTCTCTTTCTTTTTTATCGCCTTTCCTTTCTCTGTCTTCTTCCTTCTTCTTCCTGGCCCAGTGGCCTGCGAGAGAAGGGAAGCATCACCCATGCCTTCTGGTAGAAGGCTTTTGAAATCTGAAGGTCACCCAGGGCCCTGGGATTATGAGTTATCAATCGAAGAGAATATTTGTAGCTCAGGGTTGAACTGTGGAGTCCTTGGTGCTCTCTGAGCCTTGTTGTTTTCTTGCAGACGTTTCATTGCCAGGCTAGGCAACATCTTCAGTGCGAAAAGGGGGTGGGACTTGCTCTCTGTTTATATACCCAGGCTTGTCCTGCCTGTGTTGGTGGGGGTGTTGTACTCTCCTTGGTAGTTCCTTGGTTGGGCTGTTGTTTGCTGCTTGGTTGATTGGCTGAGTTAATAGTTCCTTGATTAGGGTATCTTGTGCTGTTTGATTGCTCCTCTGGTGCTAATCTTGGTGTTAATCTTTGCCTATCTGGGTGTTGATTGCTGGCAAGGAGGTGTTCTGGTCTTCTGGCTTTTCTGTTCTCTCTTATGAATGGTGTGTATTATTTATTATGGTATTATGAGTTATTTTGAGCTAGTTTAAATGATGAGAGCCAGTTTGGGGTAATGGTTAAAAGGCACCAGCCTAGAATCCAGGAGGTTGTGAGTTCTTATGTGATTCTATGATTCTATGAATCTGATACTATTATTCTGTGATTCTATGACTGTAATTCAATGATCCTATTAATCTATTATTCTGTGATTCCTTGACTCTGAGATTCTAGGATTCTATTATTCTTTGATTCTGTGATTTGAATATGTGGTTCTGGGATTCTATGACCCTGGGATTCTATGATTCTGTGATTCCATGAATCTGATATTATTATTCTGTGATTCTGTGATTCTATGACCCTGTAATTCTATGATCCTATTAATCCATTATTCTGTGATTCCTTGACTCTGAGATTCTAGGATTCTATTATTCTTTGATTCTGTGATTTGAATATGCAGTTCTATGATTCTATGATTCTGTGATTCCATGAATCTGATACTATGTTTCTGTGATTCTGTGATTCTATGACTGTAATTCTATAATCTTATTAATCTATTATTCTGTGATTCCATGACCATGTGATTCTATTCTGTGATTCTATGACTCTGTGATTCTATTATGTGATTTTGTAATTCTGTGATTCTATGATTCTGTGATTTGATGAATCTGTAGTTCTGTAATTCTGTGATTCTATGACCCTGTGATTCTATGACTGTCATTCTATGATTCTGTGGTTCTATTATTCTATTGTTCTGTGAATCTATGATTCTATGATTCTGAAACTAAATAGCTAGAACAGGGGTCCCCAACCTGTGGGCCACGGCCTGTTAGGAAGTGGGCCGCACAGCAGGAGGTGAGCGGTGGTGTCAGGAAGGAGCCTGTCCCTGCCGCCATGAGTCGGAGGAAGAGCAGCCGGTAGCAGGAAGAAGCTGGGAAGGTGCAAAGACAGAGCTTGAGCCGGAGCAGCTGATTGGTGGGGACCCTGAAGGGGAAACACCTCCACCTATCAGCGCGCGGCAAAGAAGGGCGGAGAGGCAGGCCGAGGAGCGCGAGGCCCAATTGGCCCCAGCTCACAAACCCCGCCCCCCGGTCCACCACAAGATTGGCTCCCGCCTGCAAACCCCGCCCCCCGGCCCGTGGAAAAATTGTCCTCCACGGAACCGGTCCCTGGTGCCAAAAAGGTTGGGGACCCCTGAGCTAGAAGATCCCCCATCTTTAAGCATCTTGCTGAATGCCACCAGGGTGGTGCCAATCTGATCCCTGCTGGAGGACTGTTCTAGAGAACCGCTGCCACCTTTCAAGAGCAGGACTTCCGGCTTCATCTCCCTTCACTTCCCGAATTCCCCCAGTCCATCCCTGACATGATTAGTCTGTCTGGACCACAGCACTGGCTTTATTGCTCTCCTTTGGGAGCCTGATTCTTATTCTCCTGAGCCAAGTAAAGGTCACTGACCTGGGACTTGAGACCCGAGCTCAGAAAAGCTAAAGGCCGGTTCCTGTTCTCCTCACCAGAAAGAAAATGGGATGCGTGTTTTGGGGGGGGGGGGGAGGGGGACAAAATTAAATTATAGCACGAAACTTTTGTCTCTCTGCCAACATGCCTGCAGGCAGAAAGCAAAGCAGGTTGCCCTACAGGAACTCCACAGATGGCATGGAAAACAACAAGAGCATTTAAATGCCATAAAACGAGAGGTTTCGATGCCATTCATTGGGGGAGCATTTGGAACCAAACGCGGCTGTGCACGTGCTTCTTTTTCCTTCAGAAGACAGCAGCGTTTATTAACTCGCTAACCTCTGAGCACAACCCTCCCTTGTTTTCTTCAGCCAGTCAAGCGATAAGAACAGAAGCCACTCACGGTTGCGTGCCTGCACACGTGTGTGTGTGGGGGGGGGGGAGCGTACACACAAGATAGTTATCATTCTCAGCTTACAGGCACCATAATGCTCATAACGGATGGGTGGCCTTCCTTCCTTCCTTCCTTCCTTCCTTCCTGCCTGCCTGCCTGCCTGCCTGCCTTCCTTCTCTATCCCTTCCTTCCTTCCTTCCTTCCTTCCCTCTCTTTCCTTCCTTCTCTATTCCTTCCTTCCTTCCTTCCTTCCCTCTCTTTCCTTCCTTCTCTATTCCTTCCTTCCTTCCTTCCCTCTCTTTCCTTCCTTCTCTATTCCTTCCTTCCTGCCTGCCTTCCTTCTCTATCCCTTCCTTCCTTCCTTCCTTCCCTCTCTTTCCTTCCCTCTTTCCTTCCCTCTCTTTCCTTCCTTCTCTATTCCTTCCTTCCTTCCTTCTCTATCCCTTCCTTCCTTCTTTCCTTCCTTCTCTATCCATTCCTTCTCTATTCCTTCCTTCCTTCTTTCCTTCCTTCTCTATCCCTTCCTTCCTTCTTTCCTTCCTTCTCTATCCCTTCCTTCCTTCTCTATCCCTTCCTTCCTTCCTTCCTTCCTTCCTGCCTGCCTGCCTGCCTGCCTGCCTGCCTGCCTGCCTTCCTTCTCTATCCCTTCCTTCCTTCCTTCCTTCCCTCTCTTTCCTTCCTTCTCTATTCCTTCCTTCCTTCCTTCCTTCCCTCTCTTTCCTTCCTTCTCTATTCCTTCCTTCCTTCCTTCCCTCTCTTTCCTTCCTTCTCTATTCCTTCCTTCCTGCCTGCCTTCCTTCTCTATCCCTTCCTTCCTTCCCTCTTTCCTTCCTTCCTTCCCTCTTTCCTTCCCTCTCTTTCCTTCCTTCTCTATTCCTTCCTTCCTTCCTTCTCTATCCCTTCCTTCCTTCTTTCCTTCCTTCTCTATCCATTCCTTCTCTATTCCTTCCTTCCTTCTTTCCTTCCTTCTCTATCCCTTCCTTCCTTCTTTCCTTCCTTCTCTATCCCTTCCTTCCTTCTTTCCTTCCTTCTCTATCCCTTCCTTCCTTCTCTATCCCTTCCTTCCTTCCTTCCTTCCTTCCTTCCTTCTCCCATCAAACTCCTTCCTTCCTTCCTTCCTTCCTTCCTTCCTTCCTTCCTTCCTTCCTTCCTTCCTTCCTTCCTTCCTTCCTTCCCTCTCTTTCCTTCCTTCTCTATTCCTTCCTGCCTGCCTGCCTGCCTGCCTTCTCTATCCCTTCCTTCCTTCCCTCTTTCCTTCCTTCCTTCCTTCCCTCTCTTTCCTTCCCTCTCTTTCCTTCCTTCTCTATCCCTCCCTCCCTCCCTCTCTTTCTTTCTTTCTTTCTTTCTTTCTTTCTTTCTTTCTTTCTTTCTTTCTTTCTTTCTTTCTCTTCCTTTATTTATTTTCGTCTCCCCGCACCCCCGTCACACCAGACGGTGCCTCAGATCATCTCTGCAGGAGACAGAAGAGCAAATAGCAGAACAAACGCCAACGAGACCTCAGTGGTGTCTCCGATGCACCGTGATCTAAATATCACGAAAGACATGCTGATAACAAAGAGAGTGGAAAAGAAACGGAAGTGGATGCGCTCCAGAGAAAGTCGCAAAATGAGCTATGGATGAAGGGCCTTATAATCTGGGGAACTGAGTATATCAATCGAAGAGAACACCCCCACCAACACAGGCAAGACAAGCCAGGGTATATAAACAGAGAGCAAGTTCCACTCCCTTCTCACACTGAAGATGTTGCCTAGCCTGGCAATGAAACGTCTGCAAGAAAACAACAAGGCTCAGAGAGCACCATGGACTCCACAACTGAGTATATACTTGGAGACAATCACATTAACATTTTTCCACTCTGATGTGCAACCCCCCAGATTTCATATGAGGGCTACTCAGCATTTCAGATTCCGAGGCCAAAAGGGGCTTGAGGTCTGCGCATGGCACCTGTCTGCAAGTTTCTAAACTAAATGCATCTTTTCAGGGATTGCGCTGCAGCTGGGGAGCTGGAATTGCGTGATCCCGGGAAAAGATGCAGCTGCATTAAGAACTTGCAGACTAGTCCTGAGCAAATGTTGCAATGGTCATAAGTGTGAGCACCGGTTGTAAGTTGGTTTTTGCAGCACTGCCGTAAGTCTGAACCATCACTAAACAAATGGCCATTAAGTGAGGACTACCTGTAGTCCTGAGCAAACGTCCCAGTGGGCTTCAAATCACCTCTTTGATTTTGAATCAGAAGCACTGCCTAGCCCAATTTCATATACTGCACGCTTGCCGTAGCAAAAAAAGAACAATGAGATAAATGTATTAAACCATGGTTGAGGGTTTGCAGATTTGCAAACTGGGAAAACATGAGAAATGACAAGGATTTTTTTCAGTTATATTGTGTTGTACATACTTCTATCAATAACTTAAATTTGTTTCCTAAATATATACGTATATATATGGAGCCAGTGTCGAGTAGTGGTTAAGGCATCATGCTAGAAACCAAGAAACCGTGAGTTCTAGTCCCGCCTTAGGCACGAAGCCAGCTGGGTGACCTTGGGCCAGTCACTCCCTCTCAGTCCTAGGAAGGAGCCAATGGCAAACCAGGAGAATGAGCGTTCGAGTCCAGCCTTAGGCATGAAAGCCGGCTGGGTGACCTTGGGCCAGTCCCTGTCTCTCAGCCCTAGGAAGCAGCCAATGGCAAACCAGGAGACTGAGAATTCTAGTCCCGCCTTAGGCATCAAAGCCGGCTGGGTGACCTTGGGCCAGTCCCTGTCTCTCAGCCCTAGGAAGCAGCCAATAGCAAACCAGGAGACTGAGAATTCTAGTCCCGCCTTAGGAACGAAGCCAGCTGGGTGACCTTGGGCCAGTCACTCCCTCTCAGTCCTAGGAAGGAGCCAATGCAAACCAGGAGAATGAGCGTTCGAGTCCCGCCTTAGGCATGAAAGCCAGCTGGGTGACCTTGGGCCAGTCCCTGTCTCTCAGCCTAGGAAGGAGCCAATGGCAAACCAGGAGAATGAGCGTTCGAGTCCTGCCTTAGGCACGAAGCCAGCTGGGTGACCTTGGGCCAGTCACTCCCTCTCAGCCCTAGGAAGCAGACAATGGCAAACCATTTTCGAAAAAACTTACCAAGAAAACTGCAGGGACTAGTCCAGGCAGTTGTCAGGAGTCAAAAAACTGACTCAGAGGCACAAGTGTGTGTGTGTGTGTTTGTGTGTGTGTGTGTGTGTGTGTGTAAAACAAACAAATGGATCACAGAACAACTTAATGTAGAGTTCTCACTCAAGGCACAAACAACCAGACTCAAATTATCATGTTTTGTACACATTGTACAAAGACCCAGCTCTCTGGAGAAGGCTGTAATGCTGGGAAAGGTGGAAGGGAAGAGAAGAAGAAGACAGCCAGCAGCAAGGGGGAGGGACTCACGGTGGCAATGGGGGCACCGTTGGGAGACCTGAAAGACCAGGTTAGGGACAGACCCTCATGGAGAAAATCTAAGTGGTCGCTAGGAGTCGACATTGACTTGATGGCAAATAGCCAGTCAATCAAAATGTTCTTAGCACTAAGCTTAATCTTTCTCAGTATCACAGCAGTTGGCTGAATTAGTCCAATTCATCCCATATTTTATTCCCACTCACCATCACCAGGACATCTCCAGGGAGTTCAAGAGTCAGGCATGAAAGTAACTGTGGAGGGCATAAGAAATGGCCTTGAAGGACAGGAGGAAGAGCCGCTACCAAGGCAATGGTCAGATAAGGGGCTTGAGCCCCAGCCGGGAAAGTAACGTGAGAAAACGCCTCAGTCAAGCCCCTCCCTAATTCACACAAATGTAAAGAGAGGGAGGGGGAAGCAGCACCCATGCTGGCTGGGGAATTCTGGGAGTTGAAGTCCCCTCATCTTCAAGTTGCCACGTTTGGAAAACACTTGTTCTAAATAATCCCCATTGCCTTGGTAGCGGCTCTCTGAGGGAGATGGGCATGGACTACATTAGATAGATGATAGATAGATAGATAGATAGATAGATAGATAGATAGATAGATAGATAGATAGATAGATAGATGATAGATAGATAGATAGATGATAGATAGATAGATAGATAGATAGATAGATAGATAGATAGATAGATAGATAGATGATCGTTCATATGACCCAGAATGGAGTGTATGTAGCCCACCCATTGTAACAAGCTGTGGGAATAACCTTGAGGGACAGGAGGAAGAGCCGCATCCAAAACAACAGTCAGATAAGAGAAATTTGAGTGCAAAGCAGGAATGTAATTTGAGAAAGCGTCTTAGACAGGACCCTCCCTAGTTCTCATGAAGATAAAGGGAGGGAGGGGGGAAGCGCATTCAGACTTGCAAGGTTCTGTTACTGTAACTTTATAATAAAAGTAGTATTAGCATTCATAACTTTGGTTTTCTAGTCTGGTCTACCTCAAAGGGCTGGCACCCATGCTTCTCGGTGCACATGTACACATAAACATACATCGATGGGATGCCCAAACACACACACACACACACACACACATACACACACACGTTGCTTCATTACACAGGAAAAAATACAGACCCTCCTATGCCCACTGCTAGGGAAAGGGATGGAAAGAATTCCAGAAACCAGGCCCTGCAGGATTTCTCAGCTTCGATCTTCTTTTGAACCTGGAAGAATGTTGGAAAGAAATTACGCAAAGGGGGTATTTATGTCCTGACTAATAGTGAAGAACCACGCTGAGACGAAGTGTCGAAGCTCTAGTGTTTATTGTTCTACTCTGCTAGACAGAATCCAGCTAAACTGAAATGAATTAGCAAACGCTAAGGGAAAAGGCCCATAAAACTAAGGCGGTGCTTTCTTGACTCTCTTAGGAGGGAGCCAAAGAGACTCCGTACTGCACATGCGTTTGTCTCCCTGGAGTGGGCCCCCTCCTTCTCCACCAGCTATCTCCCTGACAATTTATGGGGGATAAATCCCCCACAAACTGAACAATACAGGACTAATTGAGGGGCAAGGGGAAGAATCCAGCTAAAGAAAGATTGAGATCAACAATGGGTCAGATCCGGCCAGGGGCCGAGGGGAAAGACTTTCCAGGAGAAAATCCCCCCTGGATCCCAATGGGAAAGGCAATTGGGCAATGGCTCACAAAGTTGCTGGCTCCTCCATTCTAAGGCCCCTCCCTCTTGCCTCTTGGTCATGTGACACAGAGTGAGGGTGGGCAACCCACACTGTAATGCAGACACACGTGGACACCCCCACAAGAAAAGAGCAAAAGAACTGCACGCTTATGTAACACAGAAGAAAATTCAGACACCTCCTAAGGATACCAGCAGGAAAGGGGTTGTGGAGAACTCCAGCGTTCTGCAAGGATGGAAGCCAGAGAAACTGCAAATTCTTGGAGAGATGACTATGCAATAGAGGCCATCTCTTGGGGATGCTGTAACAGTGGATTCCTGCCCAGAGCAGGGGGCTGGAATAGATGACCTCGAAGGTACCTCCAACTCTTCCATTCTAGGATTCTATCATCCTAATCTAAGAGGCTGGGTTTGCATTGCCCCCAAACAACCTCGTGGTGGCTCAGCGGGTAAGATGTCAGGCTTGTCGATCACAAGTTCGGAGGTTTGAATCCCTAGCCCTGCGTGCGGAGTGAGCTCCCGCACTAGCTCCAGCTCTTGCCAACCTAGCAATTTGAAAGCATGCAAATGCAAGTAGATGAATAGGTACCACTTCGGTGGGTAGGTAACAGCGTTCCGTGCATGTCATGCAGCCACATGACCGTGGAAGCGTCTTCGGACAACGCTGGCTCTTCGGCTAACAAACGGAGATGAGCACCGGCCCCTAGAGTCGGACACGACTGCACAAATGTGCGGGGGGAAACTTTACCTTTTACAAACAACCTGAAGTTAACCTGATTGAAACTCTGCGGGCTGTTTGAACTCTCTGGGCTAAGTGATTTTTGCAGCCATAGGCCCCGATTTCCCCCCCTACCCCCCCCTCCCCACTTCTTAGAAGAGGCACAACTACAGGATTTGAGACTTCATCAGTAACTCGGATTTTTTCCCCTTCCCCCTTGTGTCTTGACACAACCCTGGTGCAGTCCAAGTTTTATGGCCACTTGCGCGGTGGTGCCCTGCTGATGCGGCTCGCCGTTTGTTTTATTTACAACCGAGGAGGGGAGGGGGCGGAAGACACCCCCTTAATTTTCCTCTTGTTTTTCTCCTCTGCCAAGGCTGAGTCAGCAAAGACTTTCTTTAAAAGGGGGAAAAATCATTTTCAGGGAGAGAGGAGATTCGGGTCTTGAAAGCTGAAAGAAGGAAACTGCAAGGCGGGGGGTGGTGGGGGAGCATATTTTAATCCTCTCCGTTATGCGGCATTGGATGGAAAACATCCTTCTTGGACTCGGATGCCTATTGAAAGCCCACGTGTCTGATAAAACCTGACTTTCTGTCCTAAGTGTTTTGGCTACTGTTTGCAACTGGGGTCTGAAAAATGGGATATTTTAGAAGGCTGGAGGCCTGGCAGCTCCGAGTCAGAGTTTTGGGGACACAGCGAGGACATTTGAAAGGTCTTTCTAAGGAGACGATACTGTTGCTAAAGGGTTTATCCTCAAGCTGGGGACAGGAAAATACCCATTCCTTATGCCAGGAACAGGACCATCCCTGTTGACCAGAATATTGGGGAGACTCAGCCAAAATTGTTCAAAAGACAGGACAGGAAGGAACAGACTGGAGAGGTGGGTGTTCAACCCCCCCCCCCTTTTTTTTTTTTTCAGGTCCCGCTCTCCAGAAAAAGAAATCCATTTGGTGGGAAAGTCTGAATAATTCCAACCCCTTTTAAAAATATTGATTTGCAAACTTACTTGTGGCATTTACCTGAAAGGAAGATGCATATTCCCCTGCCCCCCCCCCCAATAATTTAGCTTATCTTAGATTCGCTTGAAAATGCAAATGATGGAGGCAGAGAAGTTTCTGCTGTCTATTTTTTGTGTAGGGGCGGGGTGGGGGAGCTTTTGGCTGCCATGTTTTTCCCATAATTCCTCATGATGATACGGCACTAGATCGATGTGTGGGGGTGTTCGTGTACGAAAGATGCAAAATGGCAGCCGAAATTGCCAATGGACACTTCTGTTGCCTCTTGCAATAGCTGGCAAGCAAAAAAAATGTGTAGAAAAAGAAGGGAGGGGGGAGGGAAGGAGATGGATGGGAGAAGGAGGGAGGGAGGAGGGAGGGAGGAGAAGGGGAGGGAGGAAGGGGATAAATGGGAGAAGAAGGAAGGAAGGAAGGAAGGAAGGAAGGAAGGAAGGAAGGAAGGAAGGAAGGAAGGAAGGAAGGAAGGAAGGAGATGGATGGGAGAAGGAAGGAAGGAAGGAGATGGATGGGAGAAGGAAGGAAGGAAGGAAGGAAGGAAGGAAGGAAGGAAGGAAGGAAGGAAGGAAGGAAGGAAGGAAGGAAGGAAGGAAGGAAGGAAGGCAGGCCACAGTGTATGATCAATAAAAGTTGAGATGGTGGCCATGATGGTGTGATCAAAGCTCCGCCTGTTTTTAGGTGTGTTGCACTCACGTGGTTTCCCAGGGAGCTGAGAGCGATTGAGCAGATAGGCAGAAGCTTGGGGTGCAAATGAAGGCCCCATTCTTATTCTTCGCCTTCTCGTTAGCTGAAGACATCAAAAGCCGCCTAACGCTTGGGGAAGGGACACCTAGCTTTGAATCCTCACTCAGCTATGGAGCTCAGCAGTCAAGCTCTCTTAGTCCAACCTGCCCCACAAGGTAGTTTGGGGAGAATGAAATCGCGGGAGACCTCCTTCCACCCTCGTCTGTTGACTTGAGCTCCAAGGGAAAGCAGAAAGCAATACTGTATATAAATGATTATAATATATAAATAATGAACCAACCAGTGTGCTGCCAATACTCTTAAAGATCTGCCAAGGGGGCTCAGTTGCAATTGAAAAGACCTTCAACCATTCTTATCTCACACCCATCTCATGGGGGCAGCGGGGTAGGAAGAAGAGGTCCAAGCAGGAGACTTGGCAGACCATGAAATCTCATCCTGGAAAAGCCAGGGGGACAGATCAACGTGCTCCACCCTCCCATATTTTCACAAGCTTGGCTGCCCTACATTTACTTCAGTTCACCTAGAGGTCAGGCCCCCTCTTCCCCCACATCACTGCTTCTCCTCAAATTAGCTTTGCAAATCCCTGGGCTTGTCTGATCCGAAGGCATCTGTGCAATTTTTTTCCCTCCCTGCAAAGAGGGAGATAAAAAAACCAAACGAGAGTCTATCAGAAATTTAACAAAGTCCATTAGAGACCGTACTTTATGAGCGCTTCCTTATCTGCAAGGAACATAGACCCAAATGGTTGGAGATGACATGGCAGCTGGGACGCCCCTAATCCTTCCTGACATTTAGGACACTTGGATGGATGGATGGATGGATGGATGGATGGATGGATGGATGGATGGGCAGATTTTAAGTGCTTTTATGGCACTTCAGTCATATGGCTCTAAGTGGCTTACAAACCACAGTTTACAAATGCATAATCATATAATGCAGAAGCAGGATAGGAAGCAGAATAGGAAGAGTATTGACACCTCTGAACGTTAGTGTTGGAGAAGACTCCTGAGCATACCACAGATGGTCAAGAAGACAAACCGATGGATCATCAAACAAATCAGCCCAGAGTTCTCACTCGAGGCACCAATGACCAGGCTCAAATTATCCTACTTCAGACACATGATGTGAAGACCCAGCTCTCTGGAGAAGGCTCTGATGCTGGGAAAGGTGGAAGGAAAGAGGAGAAGTGGATGACCAGCAGTGGGTGGATGGACTCTGTTACAGCAAGACCTAAAAGGCCAAGTTCTCCAAGGATCCTCCTGGACAAGGGTTATCTATGTGGCCTCTAAGAACCACCACCAACTTGATGGCACAAAATCAATCAAAATGAACACCTCGCTCTGTTGAGAAGTCTATAATGATTAGAAAGGTGGAAGGAAAGAGAAGAAGAGGATGACCAGCAACAAGGGGGTTAGACTGTACTACAACAGTGATGGGTGCACCATTGGAAGACCAGAAGGACCAGGCTGGAGACAGATCATCCAGCAGAAAATCAACCTACGTGGTTGCTAATAGTCAATGCTGACGTGATGACACATATCAATCAATCAATCAATCAATCAACATGAGGACCTAGCTCTCTGAAGAAGTCCATAATGCTGGGAAAGGTGGAAGGAAAGAGAAGAAGAGGAGGACCAGCAGAAGGAGGGAGGGACTCAGTTACAGGGGTGATGGGGGCACCCTTGGAAGACCTGAAGGACCAGGCTGAAGATAGATCATCGTGGAGAAAATCTCTCTATGTGGTCAACATCACTCGAGGCACTGATGACCAGACTCAAATTATCCTACTTTGGATACATTATGTGAAGACCCAGCTCTCTGGAGAAGTTCACAAAGCTGGGAAAGGTGGAAGGAAAGAGAAGAAGAGGACGACTGGCAGCGAAGGGGAGGGACTCAGTTACAGCAAGACCTGAAGGGCCAAGTTGGGACAGATCATCCTGGAGAAGGTCTATCTATGGGGCCTCCAAGAACCAGTCAATCAATCTGGACACCTCGCTCTGTTGAGAAGTCTGTAATGATTAGAAAGGTGGAAGGAAAGAGAAGAAAAGGAGGACCAGCAACAAGGTGGAGGGACTCAGTAACAGAGGTGATGGGTGCACTCTTGGGAATCCTGAAAGAACAGGTTAGGGAGAGATCGTCAAGGAGAAAATCTGTCTTGATGGCACATAATCAATCAATCAAATAATAATAATAATAATAATAATAATAATATCAAGATATCAGACAATAAAATGCAATCAACAATTAAAACATGAGAATCGTAAAACCACAGCACTGCGTATCATCAAACAGCAGAAGGAAGAAATGTTGAACCTGGTTACAAGGAGTATTCATTTTTTAACTATTCCCAACATCTTCCAATACAGGATTGTGCGATTTCTATACAAACACACACACACACACACACCAACGATGCTCGTTCTTTAAAAAGAAGACGTGTTTTATTCTTTAAAATCACATACATTACCTTTCTTTGGCATTTGGATCTATTTTTGTTTCCCTTCCTCAGTTTGGCCGACGTGGGAGAAGGAATTAATTTGGCACCTGCCCTGGCAACTCCGTTTTATTCTTGCAGAAGGGCACAAAAGATGCATTGATCAGGGTGTTTGGGGTTATTTGTTTGTTTGCTTACTTATTGAAACAATTTATGCAGCCACTCACCTTACATGGGTCTTGAGATCCTAGAGGGAAAAAAGAAAGAACACTGTTCTGCAAGTCTGAGGTTTTCTACAGCCTTCAGAACCGTTGAATAGAATGTCTCACCATTAAATCAGCGGCTTTTCAAATAGTATGGAAGTTTGTCAGAGGCAAGCTAAAGTAATTGTAAACTCATCAATAGAAAACAAAAAGACCAGGCCAGTGAAAACAATTACCGGTGGATAATGTAATAGACAAATGGGTCTAAAGAAGACGCTGAAAAGAGGCTTAAATTCAGAGGTTTAAGTTCGGAGGTTCGAGACCCGAGTGCCGTGTGACGGAGGGAGCTCCCGCACCAGCACCAGCTCTTACCAACCTAGCAATTCGAAAGCATGCAAATGCAAGTAGATTAATAGGTACCACTTCGGTGGGTAGGTAACAGCGTTCCACGCGTGTCATGCAGCTACATGACCGAGGAAGCGTCTTCGGACAACGCTGGCTCTTTGGCTAACAAACGGAGATGAGCACCGGCCCCTAGAGTCGGACACGACTGCACAAATGTGCGGGGGGAAACTTTACCTTTTTTAATGTAATAGACAAATGGGTCTAAAGAAGACGCTGAAAAGAGGCTTAAATCCAGGTCATGGCATTGTTTGTGGACGAAGTCAGTTCACACTGCAAGCTTGTAAATGGCAACTCGGGGTGAATTACAGAACCAGTGACACTACAGAATCAGAAGGGCAGGCATTCATGAAAATAACATGCAAGGATGGTGGCCTCAACTTGGTGCATTAGGGAAAACTGCAAAACAGAAGGGTACGTTGGGGGGGGAAATGGGGGAGGGGTTGAATTAAAATATATATTTTGTAATGCATTTTTAAAAATGGAAAGTATGGGCTTAATTAATGGGATGAGTCAAAGAAAAAACAGGACTGCCCTCCCCATAAACACACACACACTACAGCAGTACTTCATGCTGGCTGGGGAATTCTGGGAGTTGAAGTCCATGCATGCTGGCTGGGGAATTCTGGGAGCTGAAGTCCACAAATGCTGGCTGGGGAATTCTGGGTCCATACATCTTAAAGTTGCTGAGGTTGAGATACACTGCACTATGTCAACTTGTCTTCATGACTTGCCTTCATGTCCTCCATCCGGCAGACACAGCCTTAAAATCAAATATTGTCCGGTTTTTTGGGTATCTCAAGCTTCCTGATCAGCTTTTCTCCGAGGCGCAGGGCTTCCCTAATAAATGCAAACTCTTGATTTCCTGCCACCATTATTTGACACCTGTACAAAAGGATGCTGAGGACGCTGCAACGGTCATAAGTGCAAGGACCAGTCTTAAATCGGGTTTTAGTGCTGTCGTAAGTCCGAACCGTCGCTAAACGAATGGCCGTTAAGTGAGGACTAACTGCACCGTGAGCCCTTCAAGCATCAGTGACTTTGTGCAATGAATAAGACTTAAGGATTTCACTGGGGTTAGGGCTGGGGGAGAAATGAAGGTCCTGCTTTGAGGAATCAGCCTGCCCTCTGGAACATCCTTCCTCCTGAGATTAGGATGGCCCCGACCCCTTCGGCTTTTCAGAAGGCCTTGAAGACCCGGCTTTGCGCCCGGGCCTGGGGCCCCGAGTGTGTGAAGGGCCCCGTTTCATGGTTGTGTTAACACCTACGGCTTTTAAGATCTCTCGGCTGTATTTATATTATATTTATATTTTTTGGTATTGTTTTTATTGTTGATTGTTTTTATTATTGTTAGCCGCCCAGAGTCACTGGTTTGAGAGGGGCGGCTATATAAATTGAATAAATAAAAAATAATTAATTAATTAATTTAATTAATTAATTAAAATGTAATCCGTCTGTCACGGGGCTTCTCAAATCTTGCCATGCAACTGCTGACGGTGGGCCTGCCTGGAAAAAAGTGAAAGAGAGGTTGGACTGCATCCCCACGGGCATCGGGGTTGGAAATGCTGGGGTCACAAGCCACCCCCCAGATATAGGAAATTGCCAAAGTCTGGAGCACAACACCGAGGAGAAGCTGCCAGCTCTTTATTCAACGACTGTCGGGTGCCTGTTTTACAAGAAAGAGGGACCCCGAACAATGGGAAAGCAAAGATTTTTATACACGTTGAAGGCTACAAGGCAGGAAATCCTAGGGATCTGATTGGCTGGCCCGTTTTGGGGAAGCAAAGCAGGTCCTTGTTGGTACACCTGGGCTCAGGTCTATCGTTAGGCAAAACGGGCCCTTGGGGAGGGCAAGAGAGCTGGGGAAGCCCCTTGTCCAGGAGATGGAACGTTGAGACAATGGGGGGCGTGTCCCTGATTGTGGGGATTCTCAGCTGGTTACTATGTGCCATGTGGTGGATTCCGAGGCTGCCGCTGTTCTCAGGAAGGAGGGAGCGCATTCCAAGGAGATAAGAGGACTCACAGTCTAGAGAGTCTTGGCAGGGAGTCAAAGAGAGTCAGAGTCAGGGCCGCAACCGGCGGGGGGGGGGGCTGCCCTGGGTGCTGCGCTGGGGGGGGCGCCAAAAGTCCTTTGTGTTAGGCCTGCAGTGCAAATCGGGACTTAATCTCACACTCGCGCAGGTTCCTTGTGGGTGGAGCCCACCGCCCAAGCAGGCAGGAGCGGCTTTCGTGCGCCCGGCTCCTCCGACAAACTAGCGCTCGCCAACAGGAGGGCGGGGGCTCGCTCGCTCTTCTCTTGCGCGCGCTTGGGGAAGTGTTACGCAGATTTGTACACACGCCGTAGTGCGAGTAGGGGGGCGTGGCGGAACTTCTCATTGCAGGGGTGCGGAATCCATGGGGGGGGGGGCGTGGAATCCATGTTGGCCCCGGGTGACAAAGACCCTAGTTGTGGGCCTGGTCAGAGTAGTCCCGCCCTCGACTCTCCTGGGTTATTTCCCCTTAGGTTAGTTAGGATAGCTTTACTCTGGCAAGATTCTGTCTGTATGATGGGAGCAATAAAGAAGCGGAGATTTGGAATACACTGATTCGTTGTCGTTCTTGGGCTGACCCCGACATTGGAACTCCCTTCCTGGGGTTGCCCTTGGGCTGTACTGCAAGGCGGGGGGGGGGGATTCTATTCTTTGATTGGATGGGATTTATTGTTATTTATTTATTTATCGCATTTCTTCACCGCCCGTCTCGTTACAAACGACTCTGGGCGGTTTACAAGCGAATTAAAACTATAAAAGAATAAAAGATCATTAAAAAGATACATGATAAAGTATAAATATACACATATACAAAAGACACTAGAATAGAAAATATGAGATGTCAAATCCAAGATGGCGATAAAAAAGGATTACGGGGGGGGCTTGGTCTGGGGCAGGGAGGGTCAATTTGGGTCTGATGGGATTCGGCAAAGAGGGGAACTGAATGTGGCCCCGATCCATGTGCAAAAGACAGGGAGGGGAAAAAGGTGCAGGCCCCATTTTGTTTGTTAGATTTATTTTCTCCATTACAAGCTGGGGATAAATTTAACCACTGGCGCAGCCGAGAATGTGCCTGATTCTAGAAGTTGCATGTAGTCATTATTGTTAATATCCCTTGAGACATTTTTTTTTCCCCTGATGGGTTTGAGGATTGAAAAAGATGTGGACTAAGTGAGGGGCTGAAGTGATCTGTATAACATCTAAGAGGGAGGGAGGATTATAAGATTTCAATTATCTGTTGAAGAGAAGGTCAGAAGTCATTACATTTCATAATTTTAGTTCCTCTTCTCTCCTCTCCTCTCCTCTCCTCTCCTCTCCTCTCCTCTCCTCTCCTCTCCTCTCCTCTCCTCTCCTCTTCTTTTTTTCTTTTCTTTCTTTTTCTTTAGGTTTGACTTTTACTGCATGCAAAATTCTCAATAAATATAAATAAATAAATAAGGAGGGGGGTTTTTTCCAGGCATTTCCCTAATTTCCTTTAAAACAGGGTTTCCCAAACTGCAAGGTGTACCTCCCTTGGGGAGGTGCAGACAGAGTCCAGAGGATGTGTGAAGAACCTTTGCTTTTTAAATTTTTTTATGTATTAAAAAATGAAGTGTAATTGTATTGCTTTCATTGCTCGTTTGTGTTCATTTGGGTGTTTGGATTTTTAGGGCAGGTGTGTGCAGTAAGATTACATTAAAGGAAGGTGTGAGGGCAAAAAGTTTAGGATCCCCTGCTTTAAAATATCCTCTAAACCAGCGGCTACCGCTTTATCCTGTGGCAGAGAGTTCCAAAGGTGAAGGAAGCATTGTGTAAACTTGGATTTCCATTTGTCTATCCCGAATCTTCTTAAAGCCAGTCCTTTTTTCCCCTCCCTCTCTCTCTGTGCCCAGCCTACCTGGCAGGGTTGTTGTTGTGAGGATAAAATTAGGAGACCTCTCCAGAAGTTGACTTGTGTGCTCGATATACAAATGCAGCAAAAATGCAATGCATAATTAATGATATCCAGCCATTTTCATTTGGGGAATGAACGGCAACATTTGAAGACAGAATCCTGGGGAGAAATCCGGACTTCCGTCCTGGAAAAGTTTGGCCCCTGAAAGTTCGGGGCATGTTTCCTTTGCTTGATTTCACTCTATCGGAAATCAATTCGTACCTGCAGCGATTAGAATGTTTAAAGCCAAACGCCTCTCTCAAACATTATATGGTATCCCCATTTGGTTGGGAGCCTTTAACCGTGAAGTAGAGGGTATTCAGGCATCCTTTTTGAGGCAGCTTTTAGGGGTTCCCAATTGTGTTTCCTATTTTACAATTTGCTTAGAAACTGGTCAAAGTTTGATAGAAACTAAAACTTGGCCAATAACAATTAAATACTGGCTTAGAATCTTATTTAGAGCTGCTCCTCGAAGTTTGTCATCACATCTTAAAAAAGATAAATATATTTCCCTCTGGTCTCGACATATTATGTCCAAGCTTAGGCAAACTGGAATTGCAATTGATGACTTATTTCTATCGGACAAAACTTATGTATTTAGAACTATTAAACAGAGATTCTTGGATTTAGAATAACACAAATTTAGACCTGCTCAACCTCGCGTTTGTTCGCCTGCTGTTAGGTATAGAAAAACATTCGGATAAGATGGCGAATTTCTTGTATGATCTTGTGGTTCCATCTCAGCGAAGGCCCTTCTTTTTGGCTAAAGCAAGGGTCGGAAATGGCGGCTCGCGAGCCAGATGCGGCTCTTTGGCCCCTTGAGTGTGACTCTTCCGCAGCTGAACTCACCCCCGCCCCTTCCACGTGATTGGCCCCCGCCCGCAAACACCGCCCCCTGGCTCTCGCACTGAGCGAGGCCCGGCGCGGCAGGGAGGCGCTGCTGGCCCGGGACGCGGCGCTGTCGGAGGCGGCGCAGGAGCGGCTGCAGGGGCTGCCGTGGCTGGAGATGGCGCTGCTCCATGGCATCCAGGTGCTGGGTGAGGGCGCGGGCCCGGGACACGAGCGGCAGGGCGGCGCAGGGCGAAGAACAGCCTGCTCTCCCCTTGGCCGCCTCCGGTCCGAGGGAGAGGACGCCGAATGGCGGGGTGGGGGGATTGATGGGGCGGGAGGGTGCACCCGCTGGCTGGCTTTCTTCCACCGCCCGCTGCCAAATCACATCCGCGCCCACCCCTGCCCTTTTCCGAATACCCCCCTCCGATCCTTGGAAGGCAAGGCCCTGGTGGTGTGGGGGGGGGGGCGAGGAGGATTCTCAGTCGAGAGGGGGAAATCCCCGGGTCTGTGGAGGTCTTTCCGCACCGCCTTGAGGCGTGCATGGGCACCCAGGGCAGGGGAGGAACAGGGAGCGCCAGGGGACTCACCCGCTGCTGCTCGGCTGCCACCTTCCTCCTCTGCTTCAGCCGCCCGCCCGCCGAGTCCCGGCCCTTCAGCCCCCGCTGGGGGATGGGGGGCAGGGACTCAGCGCCCGCACACCCGGAGCCCGCCAGAGCTGCGTCTCGCCCCGCCCCGCCCTCCCAGAGTGGCCAGCGGAGCGCCACCGGCGCCCACCTGCTCGGGCAGGTACCAGCCTCTCTGCACGCTCCTTCCGCTGCTGCTGCTGCAGGGAGACGGCGTCCACCCGGCCCAGCTGCCCGGGGTCCAGGGAGATCAGCTCCGGCGGGATCTGTGGCGAAGAGCGGCCGTGGGGGGGGGAACGAGGTGGGCAGCGACGACAAGTGGCGCGAGGCGGGAGGCAAGCAGGCAGGCAAGCGGGCGGGGCGGAGGACACGTTTCTCTTCCTTCCCCCTCTTTAAAGCGGCTCGCCTGGGCTTTGGGTTCCCACACCCAGCTCCCACAAACCCGCCACCGCAGCAGCGCAAACCCACTTCTTCCTTCCTGCTCCACTGGGTGCCAAGCCCGGGCGATTCTCCTGCCGATTTGATCAAAGCAGGGCGGGGGGGCGGGTAGGGGTTGGTGAGTAGAAGCAATGGGTAGACCCGCTCGCGCTGCGCGCACACCTTTGGAGAAAAATAATCGGCAAGGGATTCACGCCAAAGTTTTTTAAATCTCCCACCACCACCCGAACACACGCGCGCGCATACACACACCCTCCTCCCCCTCTCCCTCCCTCCCTTTCTCTCATAACCAACCCCCCCCATACACACACACACACACACACGTTAGGAGACCGCCCACCGCACAACTAAGACCCCATTCGATTTAAAGAGAGACTGCATTCAGAGGCTGACATTCATTCAATAGATAGAGCGATCATAAGCAGGCTGTGCGACGGGCGTGCTCGCCCTTTCTTCCCCTGGTCTGGTTCCTGCCACTCGGGTTGTGCTCGTCTCTTTCGCTGGAGGGAAATAACTTAAGGATGTTAAATCAGAGAATCTTTCCGGGCATGGTTTTATTCCTGATGTTTTTCTGCCACTTCATAGAAGATCAAACAGCGCAGGGCAAGATACAATTCACACCTTTCCCTGCCGACGTGCCTCTGTCTCTCTCTGTCTGTCCCTCTACCCCTCCCGCTCCAGGGTTCTTCTTCAGTCCACCGGACGCCCGCAAAGCTCCAGCCCTAAACTCAAATAGGGCTTCCCACTGAACTCCCGGGGGCTTCCGCTTGAAAGAAGAAACCCGCTTAGGATCGCTTTGCGCGGGGGGCATTTTGTGGATGCGGAGGCAGGAGAGCAGGGCAACCCATGTTTGGCAGCGAATTCGCTGGGCAGAGAATCCCTCTCCTCGCCAGCTTTATCATCTTAACCGCCTTCTCCATCATTAGCTCTCAAGGGCTTTTTAGAAAGCTTGCGTCGCTGCTGCCTGGCTAAACTTCCAGCATCAGCTAAGAACTTTTCCGAGTTTGGCCACCACGGAGGTCTCACCCTGCATGTGATTTATCCGCGTATTTACATTTCTAAAATCACTGAACCCGCTTCCTTCTACGGGTGCAAAATAATCTTCGGATTATGCCTCACACTTCCGGGCGCGGGTGGGGGAGAGAGAAAGAGAGAAGGAAGGAGACTTTAAGTTTGGAGAATTTTCTTTGTGCTCCTGCTTGTCCTCCTCCAGTTTCATGCCATTCTGGGAAGGAACTTCGGAGGGCTGCCTTTCACAGTTGCAAAGCATGTCTTGCAACACCAATCTAGACGAGCCTTTCCAGATGAAATAAGTCTCCCCTTCAGTGCAGTGGAACTTGCTTCCAGGTAAGCGAGTGAAAGATCGCACCCCTGAGCTTCGTTTAAAGCACAGTAAACGAAACTCACATATTGGCAACTGAAAAAAGTCTCCTCCGCCCCGACATTGGTTTGCAATGTCCCTCCCTCGTGGAGGGAGGCAAGCAGGCAGGCAAGCTGGCGGGGTGGGCGGGCGGCCCGGGCCTCCTCCTCCTCCTCCACCGGCGGGAGCGGAGGAGCGGCTGCCCGCCTGCCTCCGCCCGCCCTGAGGGGACCCACCCGGCGGTGGTGGCGGCGGCGGCTCCCCTGAAGCGCGCCGCTTGTCGTCGCCGCCCGCCTCGTTCCCCCCCCCCCCCCACGGCCGCTCTTCGCCACAGATCCCACCGGAGCTGATCTCCCTGGACCCCGGGCAGCTGGGCCGGGTGGACGCCGTCTCCCTGCAGCAGCAGCAGCGGAAGGAGTGTGCAGAGAGGCTGGTACCTGCCCGAGCAGGTGGGCGCCGGTGGCGCTCCGCTGGCCACTCTGGGAGGGCGGGGCAGGGCGAGACGCAGCTCTGGCGGGCTCCAGGCATGCGGGCGCTGAGTCCCTGCCCCCCTCCCCCCAGCAGGGGCTGAAGGGCCGGGACTCGGCGGGCAGGCGGCTGAAGCGGAGGAGGAAGGTGGCAGCCGAGCAGCAGCGGGTGAGTCCCCTGGCGCTCCCCGTTCCTCCCCTGCCCCGGCTCCGCCCTGGCTCCTTGGTTCGGAACAGCTTGGCTACCGAGGCAGAGGCGCAGCCGGCGCCCTCCGAAGCTGGAGCCCCCGCAGCCCGCAGATCGGCGCTGGATCATTTCCGGAAATAGCGGGGGGAGAAGGCCGGCCGCCTTCTGCAGGCAAGGAGGGAGGGGCGGGAAGCCGGTGGGGGGGGGGAAACTGCTACATGGGCCCTCCCACCCACCCCAATAAGCCATGTGATTGGCTCCCGCCCGCAAACCCCGCCCCCTTCCACGTGATTGGCCCCCTCCCGCAAACCCCACCCCCTTCCGCGCGATTGGCCCCCGCCCACAAACCCCGCCCCCTGGCTCTCGAGCATTTCAAAATGTGCACGAGCATGTCAAAATGGCTCCCGGCATAAAAAGTTTGCCGACCCCTGGGCTAGAGTAAACTCTTTTCCCTCCGAGGTACTTTTTGGAAGATATAAACATATCCCCAATTATGAAAGTCTCTGTCCCTGTGGCAGTCTTGATACAATTCATCACATAATTTTTGACTGCCATTTATCTGAGTCTCTTCGTTACGAATTACTTATAAAACCTTTACAGGGCAAATATCCGTTAAACACTGTAAATACTGTATCATCCTGTCAATATCTATTGAGAGATGCTGTACCTGAAACCACCAGAATCATTGCCAAATTCTTAGATGAAATACTTAAATGTAAATGTAAACAAATCTAATGAATATGGCTTTTTCTTTGGTTATTCTTACATGTTGAGATCATTCGTCACCACGGGATGAGGTATCATCAATATGCTGATGATACTCAATTATACATCGCCATCCCGGGTGAAGTAAGTGATGCGGTCGCCACCCTGTCTCAGTGCCTGGGGGCTGTAGGGGTCTGGATGGGGAACAACAGGTTTCAGCTGAACCCTGGTAAGACGGAGTGGCTGTGGATTGATGGCCTCTCGGAATCCAGGAAGTTGTCATCTTTGGTCCTGGATGTGCTGGCACTGCCCCATTCGGAGCCAGTGCGGAATCTGGGGGTCCTCCTGGACTCACAACTCCTGCTCAAAGAGCAGGTGGCAGCCGTGGCCAGAAGGGCTTTTGCACAACTTCGTGTTGTGCGCCAGTTACGCCCTTTCCTGGATCAGGATGCCCTCCGTACAGTCACTCACGCCCTGGTCATCTCCCATATAGACTATTGCAATGCGCTCTACATGGGGCTACCCTTGAAGAGTATCCGGAAGCTTCAGCTGGTCCAAAATGCAGCCGCGCGGACAGGAGCCAGAAAATCGGCACATGTAACTCCTCTGCTGCGCGAGCTGCATTGGGTACCAGTTTGCTTCCGGGTCCAATTCAAGGTGTTGGTGATTACCTTTAAAGCCCTACATGGCATGGGGCCAGGGTACCTGAGGGACCGTCTCATCCCCAGAACATCGACCCGCCCCACCCGGTCATGCAGAGAGGGCATGCTACAGACCCCATTGATCAAAGAATTCCATCTAGCGGGGTCCAGGAGGCGAGCCTTCTCTGCAACAGCGCCCGCCCTTTGGAACATCTTGCCCCCGGAGCTAAGGCAGGTCTCCTCGCTCCCGACCTTCCGGAAAAATTTAAAGACCTGGTTCTGCCGCCTTGCATGGGAGGAGAATGCTAACAGTTCCTCCTGGGGCTGGTTGATCCCATGAAACCTTTAGTATTAACATCTTTGCTCCTGGATTTTATATTTATTTATTGATGTTTTGACTATTATTGTATTTTATTACGGTTTTTATTGTGAACTGCCCAGAGTCCTCCGTTCGAGGAGATGGGCGGTAATATAAATCTAAATAATAAATAAAAAATAAATGTTAATGTTTTGTATTTCCTGCTTTTTTAATGCCAATAAAGGTTTTGAATTGAATTGAATTGATTTCACTCTAACAAGATTGAAGCAGCTCACTCACTTCAGGTCTCTGAGCCATGCAGGAGAAACAATTGCAAACATTTTTTTGCAAATCTTTTCTTATTTTTGTACACAAGGACTTTTAAAGGGAAGCTTGCCCGAACCGGACCCCCTTCCATGAATCTGGTTGCTTTGATTTGTGAATCATTTGGAGATATCCTACTCCCTTACCGCCTCACAAGATTTCTAAAAAAAAAATGAAAATGGAAATGTAGTTTGTAAAATCATCACTCTGGGAGGAGGTGGACAAATGAAAGAGAAGTGCAGTCGGCAAGTCCTTGTGTTTTAATCTTAGCACCGTGCAGTAGCTAAGCAACTGGTTCAAATCTCTCGGTTCGGCTTGTGTTTGCTGCGTGGCAACTGGCAAGCAGAGGGATCAACTCGACGGTGGGCTCCCCTTTCTCAGAAGGGCTTGAATTTATTTATTTCTTTGTTTGTTTAATTTTTATCCCACCTTTATTATTTTTCTAATAACTCAAGGCAGCGAACATACCTAATACTCCTTCCTCCTCCTCTTTTCCCCACAACAACCCTGTGAGGTGAGTTGGGCTGAGAGACAGGGACTGGCCCAAGGTCACCCAGCCGGCTTTCATGCCTCAGGTGGGACTAGAACTCTCAGTCTCCTGGTTTGCCATTGGCTCCTTCCTAGGGCTGAGAGAGAGAGTGACTGGCCCAAGGTCGCCCAGCCGGCTTTCGTGCCTAAGGCGGGACTAGAACTCTGAGTCTCCTGGTTTGCCATTGGCTCCTTCCTAGGGCTGAGAGACAGGGACTGGCCCAAGGTCACCCAGCCAGCTTTCATGCCTCAGGTGGGACTAGAACTCTCAGTCTCCTGGTTTGCCATTGGCTCCTTCCTAGGGCTGGGAGAGAGGGACTGGCCCAAGGTCACCCAGCCGGCTTTCCTGCCTAAGGCGGGACTAGAACTCTCAGTCTCCTGGTTTGCCATTGGCTCCTTCCTAGGGCTGAGAGACAGGGACTGGCCCAAGGTCACCCAGCCGGCTTTCATGCCTCAGGCGGGACTAGAACTCTCAGTCTCCTGGTTTGCCATTGGCTCCTTCCTAGGGCTGAGAGACAGGGACTGGCCCAAGGTCACCCAGCCAGCTTTCATGCCTCAGGTGGGACTAGAACTCTCAGTCTCCTGGTTTCCCATTGGCTCCTTCCTAGGGCTGGGAGAGAGTGACTGGCCCAAGGTCACCCAGCCGGCTTTCATGCCTCAGGTGGGACTAGAACTCTCAGTCTCCTGGTTTGCCATTGGCTCCTTCCTAGGGCTGAGAGACAGGGACTGGCCCAAGGTCACCCAGCCAGCTTTCATGCCTCAGGCGGGACTAGAACTCTCAGTCTCCTGGTTTGCCATTGGCTCCTTCCTAGGGCTGAGAGACAGGGACTGGCCCAAGGTCACCCAGCCAGCTTTCATGCCTCAGGTGGGACTAGAACTCTCAGTCTCCTGGTTTGCCATTGGCTCCTTCCTAGGGCTGGGAGAGAGGGACTGGCCCAAGGTCACCCAGCCGGCTTTCCTGCCTAAGGCGGGACTAGAACTCTCAGTCTCCTGGTTTGCCATTGGCTCCTTCCTAGGGCTGAGAGACAGGGACTGGCCCAAGGTCACCCAGCCAGCTTTCATGCCTCAGGTGGGACTAGAACTCTCAGTCTCCTGGTTTGCCATTGGCTCCTTCCTAGGGCTGAGAGAGTGAGTGACTGGCCCAAGGTCACCCAGCCGGCTTTCATGCCTCAGGTGGGACTAGAACTCTCAGTCTCCTGGTTTGCCATTGGCTCCTTCCTAGGGCTGAGAGACAGGGACTGGCCCAAGGTCACCCAGCCGGCTTTCATGCCTCAGGTGGGACTAGAACTCTCAGTCTCCTGGTTTGCCATTGGCTCCTTCCTAGGGCTGAGAGACAGGGACTGGCCCAAGGTCACCCAGCTGGCTTTCATGCCTCAGGTGGGACTAGAACTCTCAGTCTCCTGGTTTGCCATTGGCTCCTTCCTAGGGCTGAGAGACAGGGACTGGCCCAAGGTCACCCAGCCGGCTTTCATGCCTAAGGAGGGACCAGAACTCACAGACTCCTGGTTTCTAGCCCAGCACCTTAACCACTAGACCAGAGCTTTTCAAACTGTGTGTCAGGACACGTTAGTGTGTCGGCTGCAGTGTCTGGGTGTGTCGCGGCTGCTGCTGCCTCCAAACCTGCCCTGCCAGGATTCTGCGCGGGTCCTAGCACCTGCCTTGTGCCCTGCTGTAAGAGTGTGTCGCGAAATGATGCATGTCTAAAAAGGGTGTCACCAACATGAAAAGTTCGGAAAGCTCTGCACTAGACCAAACTGGCTGTCATGAATGAAGGTGGACAGCCCTCTATTTGGGATGCTTTAATTTAATCTTGTAAGGGACCTTGGAGATCACCTAGTCTAAGAGCAAGCAAGCCATGGGGGACCAGATGGTAAGGAACAACAATTCCCTCTACAACCAGAGGTTCAGATAGTTCTTCCAGAAAAAATGGAGCTGACCTGTAGAATTCTAGGTTTGGGACAGGTTAAGGAAGGCTGAGCGCCGAAGAATTGATGCTTTCGAACTGTGGTGCTGGAGAAGACTCTTGAGAGTCCCTTGGACTGCAAGGAGGTCAAATCAGTCAATCCTAAAGGAAATCAACCCTGACTGCTCATTGGAAGGACAGATGCTGAAGCTGAAGCTCAAATACTTTGGCCACCTAATGCGAAGAGAGGACTCACTGGAAAAGACCCTGATGCTGGGAAAGACTGAAGGCAAAAGGAGAAGGGGACGGCCGAGGAGGAGATGGTTAGATAGCATCACCGATGTAACGAACATGAATTTGAGTAAACTCCGGGAGACAGTGGAGGACAGGAAGGCCTGGCGTGCTATGGTACTGAACAACAACAAAAGAGATAATCTCTTCCAATGTCCTGCTCAGCGAAGGCTCCGCTAGAGCGTTCCTCAACCTTGGCAATTTTAAGATGGGTGGACTTCAACTCCCAGAATTCCCCAGTCAGCATCCCATCCCTGTGTCCTCTGTCCAGATCTGAAACCATTGGCTCCCCATTGAGCCTTGAATAGCCATAGGATGACACAGGCCCATCTCGAAAGTAAGCATGGCCTGAAGTTGGCTTTCTTTTCACCACCAGGTGTGACCCATCCGGGCTTATCTCAAATTGTCAGCCCTTCAAGGTAGACCAGACTAGGAAACCAAAGACATGCAGGCCAATACGACTTTTATTACAGTTGCAGAATCTTGCAGGTGTCAGCCCTTCGTGGAAGTCTAGATCAGGAAACTGACGTTATGAATGTTAATACCACTTTTATTATAAGGTTGTTGTTGTTCAGTCGTTCAGTCGTGTCCGACTCTTCGTGACCTCATGGACCGTAGCACGCCAGGCCTTCCTGTCCTCCACTGTCTCCCGGAGTTTACTCAAATTCATGTTCGTTACATCGGTGATGCTATCTAACCATCTCATCCTCTGCCGTCCCCTTCTCCTTTTGCCTTCAGTCTTTCCCAGCATCAGGGTCTTTTCCAGCGAGTCCTCTCTTCGCATTAGGTGGCCAAAGTATCTGAGCTTCAGCTTCAGCATCTGTCCTTCCAATGAGCAGTCAGGGTTGATTTCCTTTAGGATTGACTGATTTGACCTCCTTGCAGTCCAAGGGACTCTCAAGAGTCTTCTCCAGCACCACAGTTCGAAAGCATCCGTTCTTCGGCGCTCAGCCTTCCTTATGGTCCAACTCTCACAGCCATACATTACTACCGGGAAAACCATAGCTTTAATTTTAATTTTAATTAGATTTTAATTAGATTTTAAATTTAATTTTAATTTTAATTATAAGGTTACAGTAACAGAAACATGCAAGTCTGAATGTGCCTCCCCCCTCCCTCCCTCCATCTTCGTGAGAAATAGGGAAGGTCTTGTCTGAGATGTTTTCTCAGGTTACAGTTCTGCTCCGGACTCAGATTTCTTCTATCTGACCGTTGTCTTGGTAGCGGCTCTTCCTCCTGTCCCTCAAGGTCATTCCTTCTGCCATTACACAAATCCACTTCTCCGGGTGATGCTGAAGGATCTAAACCATGAAGCTAACAGCTGGCAGGTGATGTTTCCCAACATCTTGGCTTTCTCAGATGTGCTATAGGTAGTCCTCACTTAACAACCATTCATTTAGTGACAGTTCAGACTTACGACAGTGCTGGAAAAACCAACTTATGTCCTGTCCTCACACTTATGACTGTCATAGCATCCCCGCAGTCACGTGATCACAATTTGGGCACTTGGCAACCGGTTCGCATTTATGACCGTCGCACCATCGCCACTTTCGACCTTCCTGGCTGGCTTCTGGCAAGCAAAATCAATGGGGAACCACGTGATTTGCTTAACGACCACATGGTTCGCTTAACGGCCACAGTGATTCGCTTAACGGCCGCCACAAAAAGGTAGTGGAATTTAGTTGGATTCACTTAATGACTGCTTTGCTTAGCAACCAAAGTTCCAGTCCCAATTGTGGTCATTAAGTGAGGACTCCCTGTATCTTCACAACAGTGGCCTCCAGGAAGGATGAGTTCAGGTCAACACCCATGAACTTTTCAGGTTAACGACAGGGTCCTCCTCCAAGGTAGGGAGATCCTGAGGATGGTCCTGATAATTGGGAAAGTTAGAACATGACCACCCGAAACTCAGAACCTGGGGACAAGGTATACCAAAGATGACTATGGATTACCCACCTGTTAGTTCCCCCTCTGTTTCCCGCTGGCAATTTCCTGCCCACTTAGCCGTAATAACAGGGTCACTATTGTAATCAAAGATTTTTCTCCCCTCCCCTGTCACAAGACTTAACAACACACAATGCGGTCAGATTTATAACGCTCTTGTTTAAATGTCACCAGATCCAGGACTTAAATATTATAACTTCCTGGCATTTTCAAAGAAATTGCAGGAAACCCCCGGGAGCTGTAGCAACAGGTGGGAAAGAAGCAATCATGGATGGTGGTTGGCAAAGGCATGGGGGGAGGGGCTTTTTAAGCTGAGTAGAGATGATTACTAGAAAGATTGACAGGTTCCCCAGATCAACCTCTTTGCTCCCCATTATACTGCACCAGCTAAAAGTCCCCCCCCCTTTTCTTTTCTTTTCTTTTTTTTTTTTTTTTGCATCTCTTAAAGGCACAGAAATATGAATTCCTGCTTTGATCTCACACCAAGAACTTAAGAAAAATAAACTGGCTGAATCCAAGGCTTTTATATGAAGAAGAAACTAGATTTCCAGCACTGAATCTAAACAAACTAGATTTCCAGCACCGATACCAATTGAAGAGATATGCAAAGATTAACACCAGGATTAGCACCAGAGGAACAATCAAACAGTACAATATACCCTAATCAAGGAACTATTAACTCAGTCAATCAACCAAGCAGCAAACAACAGCCCAATCAAGGAACTCCCAAGGAGAGAACAACAC
The DNA here is from genome assembly GCA_023362775.1 of Charina bottae. Lineage (NCBI taxonomy): Eukaryota > Metazoa > Chordata > Lepidosauria > Squamata > Charinaidae > Charina > Charina bottae. Next base: position 247,647 of record JALMGJ010000089.1, on the reverse strand, counting down.
CCCCACCAACACAAGCAGGACAAGCCATGGAATATAAACAGAGCAAGTCCCACTCCCTTTTCACACTGAAGAGGTTGCCTAGCCTGGCAATGAAACGTCTGCAAGAAAATGACAAGGCTCAGAGAGCACCAAAGACTCCACATTCCAGCACTGAATCTGAAGCTAACAGTCAGGAGCCTGCAGAACCCATGGCAGAATCTACCATTTCTTAATTGATTGATTGGATTTTAAGAATTTAAGCTGCCGAACAGCCAAAGCTCTCTGGGCAGTTTGCAATAAATCACACTAAAAGATACTGTTCTAGTAAAAACATGCACAATTAAAATAAAATGAAAGGCACCATGCAAAGAAAGCGACAGCAGCAAGGTGGCCACTCAAAATCTGAAATAATACAGATTAAAAGAGAAATAAAAGCCAATTAAAACACCTGGGAAAAGAGAAAGATATTTACGTAGCACCAAAATGATGCTAAGGTTGGCAACAGCTGAGCCTCTCTGGGGGTGAGGGGGTGGGAATTCCATAAAGGGAAAAGGAACCCCACCCACCCACCCAAAAGAGAACACCTCTCTGCAAGGCAACAGGTTTTGGAAAAGTGGAGATGAAGTTTCCTTTAGGGCAGGAAGTACGATCTCCAGGGGACATGGAGGAACTCTAGGACAATGGGAGACTTATTGTGCAGTGGGAATCACAGAAACGGGATAATTGATCTCTTCAATTAACTCCCAGGGGTTAATTTTATTCCAGAATTAACAGAAGTCACCAAAATCCCCTTCATTGTTCCTTATTGCCTACTTCGTCTTCCAGGAAAAAGAGCTGCAAAGAAAGAAGGGCTGAAAAACCACAGAGTGCTGAGGCCTAGCAGGAAAGAACATGCACCACAAAACAATGATTGGCCACAGAGACCAAGCCTTGGCTACTCTTGGCCAATGAGGAAGAAGGATGAAGGAAGCTCTGGGCGGCAGCAGGAGGGACAAAGGGGGGAAATCTGGGAGGAAAAAAAGTTAATAAACATCATTAAAAGGGCTGTTTTATGACATCCATCTTTGTAGCCAAGGCTAGGGCTCATGCCAACTCATGCCAAAATGGCAGGCTTCAGCTCCCAGAATCCCCCAGCCTTGGCATCTTTAAGACGTGTGGACTTAGAGAAAAGGAAAGGAAAGGAAAGGAAAGGAAAGGAAAGGAAAGGAAAGGAAGGGAAAGGAAAGGAAAGGAAAGGAAAGGAAAGGAAAGGAAAGGAAAGGAAAGGAAAGGAAAGGAAAGGAAAGGAAAGGAAAGGAAAGGAAAGGAAAGGAAAAACAAAAAATCTGGAATCTTTTAAAAGCAAGAATAAATCCGGCAATTTTACCACTAGCCTCACCATCAAATGCTTTTCACTCGAACGACAATTACAGTAAAAAAGATTTAACTACATCTGCCAAGATGATATATCCAGACCAGAAATTAAGCTTGACTCCAGGGATGCTTTAAGAGCTGAACTGAACTTAGAAGATCTGAAATGGGAAGGGAAGGGAAGAAGAGAGGAGGAGAGGAGAGGAGATTGCAGCCTTCCAATACTTGAAGGCTTGTCCCAGGAAGAGCGTATGGATTCACTCTCTTTAGCTCCCGAGGGTAGGACAAGAGCCAGCGGTCGGAAGCTTTACAGATCCAAACTCGAAATACGGAGGAATTGAGAGCTACGAAGCAGCGGGACAGCCTGCCTCCTGAAGTCATGGGGGCTCCATCCGTGGAGGTTTCCAAGCCAAGGTGGGGCAGCCGTTTCTCTGGGATGCTCTGAGGATTCCTGCCCTGCTCAAGGGGTTGGACTAAAGGCCCTCTAAGGTCCCGCCCAACCCGATGATTCTATGATTTCGAAAATAACATCTGAGACGGCCCTTTTCCTCAGTTCTGCTGAGTTTGGCCTCATTTCTGGACTTCTGTTTTCAACAACTCCTTGCCCCCGAAGTGGGTAAAAGGTAAAGGTAAAGGTACCCCCCGCACATTTGTGCAGTCGTGTCCGACTCTAGGGGCCGGTGCTCATCTCCGTTTGTTAGCCAAAGAGCCAGCGTTGTCCGAAGACACTTCCACGGTCATGTGGCCACATGACATGCGCGGAACGCTGTTACCTACCCACCGAAGTGGTACCTATTCATCTACTTGCATTTGCATGCTTTCGAATTGCTAGGTTGGCAAGAGCTGGAGCTAGTGCAGGAGCTCACTCCGCACGCAGGGCTAGGGATTCGAACCTCCGAACTTGTGATCTTCCGATCGACAAGCCTGGCGTCTTACCCACTGAGCCACCACGCCCCTAGTGGGACACGTCCCTAAACCTTCCACGTCCAGTCTGGCTCCTCTTAACGGCTTCCTGACACGTTCAGATTCATTCAAATCGAGACCCGAGGCACAGATGATTTGCACAGATCCACCTTTGCCGGGCGTGCAAGGATAAGGCAGCGCAGGATGAAGAATCCCCTCGCCCCTTTTATCCCCACCCCCCATTTAGGATTCCACTTAATTAAGTTATAAGGGAGAAGATAACTGAAGAAGAATAATTCTTCATATATAATGATTATATAGCATTAATTGATTATTTTATTTTATTTGTTTTATTTTATTATTAATTTATTATTATACAATAATTTCAATTTTAATATTTATTGTAAACCGCCCAGAGTCTATTGCGATAGAGATGGGCGGTGATAAATTTGATTAATAAATAAATATAATAATTAAAATGATAATTATTATATATAATAATAATGTAAGGGAGAGATAACTTTAAGAATAATAATTATTCTTAAAGCTAGAAGCAGGAACAATTGCATTGGAAAGAGGGGACTGCCTATTTTCCCATCTCCAGGGCCTGCAATGGCAAGAGCATGCATCGAGTTGGGGAGGGAGAGTTATCCTGAAAAATTGCAGCGAAGATCAATTCTCCACCCTTAATTCTCACCTGAGGTCTTTTTTAATTATCATCTGTAAATGTATTGCAGAACAGACTGCCTTTTTTATTTATTCGTTCACTTAATTTTTGAAACCTCCCAATTATCAGATGTCTCTGTGCAGGTTATTATTGCGGTGGTTATCACCATCCTTACTACTATATTATCATTACTAATAACACTACAGTGGTACTACTGCAAATTTATAGGGAGGCAGATATTCCGGTTGAGTGCTAGGAAAAAAAATCTTCACAGCAGCAGCAGTATAACAGTGGAAGCGGAGAGGTTCAAATAGAGTCTGCACAGCCATCTGTCGGGGTGTGTGTGTGCATTTAATTGGGAGGTTCGACTAAATGACCTCTAGAGCACTTTCATACCCAAAGGTTCAAAGGATATGGAACAGAATGCTGCCAGCATTCCACCCTGTTAACGCAATCAGTCAATGATGTCTTGAATTGTCATGATGCTATGGCACAGCTTTCCAAACTTTTCATGTTGGCGACACACACCAACGGCAGCGGCGCGGCCTGTGGTGTCCTGGTGTGTCGCACGCAAACCCGGAAGCGCTGATGGGGGGAACCGGAGGGAGCGGCACCCCCGCCAATCAGCGCCGCCGCCACGCTGATTGGCGGGGGTGCCGCTCCCTCCGGTTCCCCCCATCAGCACTTCCGGGTTTGCGTGCGACACACCAGGACACCGCAGGCGACGCAGTACTGTGTCGCGACACACACTTTGGAAAGCTATGTGCTACGTCATCACCACTCCAGCCCATGCAGGCACTGGTTAATAAAAATCCTAGGGGAAAAAAATCAGGCTTTTGCCACAGAAACGGAGGGAGAGATCACAAATGGAAAAATAAGGAAAAAGTCGCCAAAGTTGCTTTTATTCTGCTCATCTTTAAGTTGAACAGAATGGGGAGGGTGGGTGGGTGGGCGGGCGTTGGGGGGAGGAATATGACTACTAGCAGTTGTTGCTTTTTTAAAAAAGCCTGAGTAATGTGAGATTATTCTTGCAAAAGAATTTTTTTTTAAATGCACGGAGACCTTTAAGCAAAAAACAACTTAAAATGGGGTGTCCAAACAGAATAGTACTTTTGACAGGGGAAACGCCAAGCTCTCTCATATTTCATTGACTGAAGAAAATGCAACTGGAGATTTACGCTAAGCCACCAATTTCTACAGTCAAAGTACCTTCCAAATTCTCACCACCATCCCCCCACACGATCCCAGTTTTTTAAGGTTTAACTTTCCAATATTTGGTAAATCCTTACTTAGCAACCCTGAATGAATTCCAAGCTACTTCATACAGTCTCTCCCTTTAGAATTGTTGGGTGATAAAAAGAAGAACACAGACAGGATCACTTAGAAACTCTGCCCCCACCAGTGGGTTGGGGATAGTGGGGGTCCGGACTCAAGCCCCCCACTATTCTATTGACAACTGCAGCGCAGGGAGCTTGCGATGCTGGTGATCGCTCTCAAAGAAATGGATTTCCTATTCTAAAATATGCAGCGGCGTTCCTACCCTAATATATCATTTAATGATCTTGAGCAAATGTGTGAGCAAAAACGCATGAGCCCTGAAAACAAATTGTGATCACGTGACCACAGGGACACTGTGACAGTCGTAAGTGTGAGGATCGGTCGTACGTTTTTTCAGCACCGTCGTAAGTCTGAACCATCACTAAACGAATGGTTGTTAAGCGAGGACTACCTGTATGCTTTTATATTTTTTTTCCTTATTTTTAAATGGTTGCCTTGTTCTTTTTTTGCTGCTTTTATCTTTGCTTTAATTATTTGTAAGCCGCCCAGACCATGAGTTCTAGTCCCGCCTTAGGCACGAAGCCAGCTGGGTGATCTTGGGCCAGTCACTTTCTCTCAGCCCTGGAAAGGAGGCAATGGCAAACCACTTCTGAAATGCCTTTGCCAAGAAAACTGCAGGGACTTGTCCAGGCAGTCTCTGAGAATCGGACACGATTGAACCAATAAAAAAAAAAGCCGCCCAGAGTCATGAATATGGGATGGGCGGCTAAATGAATTTGAATAATTAATAAATAAATAAATAAGTGAGCAAAACAACAGAGTGCAAGGTCAACAACATTTCCGGCCCCTGGCACTGTTATATCCTGGCCCTAACTGAGTCAGCTGGGGGTTAGTAAATCATGTGTAGGGTTGGGAAGCCCTAACTCATGAGCGTTTCAATTGGAGGTCATCCTTTATTAATGGCGCTATGGACTTTGAAGAAGCACGAATACAGGGCGAAAAGGAGAAAAGAGCTAAAAGGAAGGCACGTCAGGCAAACCCTCATCATGACCGTCTCCCACCCGGAAACCTATGCCCTCACTGTGGGAGGTTGTGCGGATCCAGAATTGGCCTTTATAGCCACTTACGGATCCACCGTTAAAATTTTACCTTTCGAAGACAATCTTACTCGGCTACGAGTGATCGCCAATGAATGAATCACAATCCATTGGCTTGGCTCCGTTTATATCAGTGTTTTTTTATTTATTTTATTTATTTATTTATCCAACTTATATCACCGCCCATCTCCCCCCACAGAGGGGACTCTGGGCGGTTTACAACAAAGGTTTTTCAACCTTGGCAACTTTAAGATCCACATGTGGGGCCGAAAGGAAGATGCTGTCCCCTTCCTGCCCAGATGGAAGGCTCACTCCTGCTGAGTATCCAGCCAGATCAAGAGGAAAGAGCTGTCTTTACTAAAAAGACATTTCATTTCAAATCTATTGACTATAAACTGCCATCTTCAAGGAAGCAGGGAACGGGGAAAGCAATCTACCCCAATCATTACTGCAGCTCTTCTCCTCCTCCCCAGCAAATAAATCTCCTTCTTGAAACTTCGCCATTAGCCATAATCCATCTCCAGATGAGAAGCAAAAGGTCGCAGCTGAGCACAGCAACAATACATAAATTAATTAAACTTTCAAGGAGGGTGGTTAAAAACAAAACACACCGAACAAGTTTGCCAGAATCTGCACCCGTGAATGTCAGTAGAAAGGCCAGGGCCGTGAGGCACCAAGTGGGTTGGGAAGATCAACGAGGCCTCAGTTTGGGGAAATTTGGGCATCTTTCCCCAAACCTGCGGAAAGGTTTGAAGTCACATCCTGCACCCCACAGATGTCGAAAAGCAGATCTCTTTCAAATCCAGTTTGGGCTTCCTTCTTAAACCGGATGAAATTGAATCAGCCAGTTAACTGCAACCCCCTGGATCCCGTCAGGGCTGGCCTGTGATGTAGTAAAACTCAAAACCCTGGTGGTATTTTGGGCTTCGGGTTATACAGCGAAGGTACCCAGGGATGAAGCCGCCATCATTTTCTCCTTCGATTCAATTGTCAACATTTCCAGCAATCAAGCAAAGGTCATTCCAGCTCTTCTGCAAAACGTTCTGGAGGCTAGTCTCAAATTCGACAAATCAACTTAGTACTTAGCATCGCCGGTCTGTATCGGTCCACTGAAAAGACTTCCTCCTTGGTGGGCAATGTTATGGAATTCCGAGCTCGCATGGAGTCGTGGGGGCAGGCTTGGGGTAAAACCAGAATCCAGGGGTGCAAGGAGTGAATGGGTGCATCTCGGAATGCCCATGTGTCAGCCTTGCGAGGTAGTCCAGACAAGAAGCACACCTGGGAGTACTAGCTCTATCTTATTGTAAGGTTACATTAACAGAATCTTGCAAGTCTGAAAGTACGTCTCTCCCCCGTCACCTTTGCAGCCCAAGAAACTAGGGAGGGTCCCTTCTGAGATGTTTGCCACGCCCCTTTTCCTTCTGTGGGCTCAGCTGCCTCTTATCTGACCGTTGCCTAGTCTGCGACTCTTTCCCCTGTCTCCCAAGGTCATTCCCACAGACCATTACACCATGCAACACCTCTGCTGTGCAAGCTGAAGTGATTACTGGGTGCAATTTGGGGGGAAATTACCGTGGGTAATTTCCAGTTTAGTAGTATCCAGCACTCTCCTACTCAGTCCCCACATCTGGTTCAGAGGAAGCACACATCCCATTCAGTTTGATGTTTCCTTATTAAACATCAGCAAACATCGAAAATTTTAAGTGACAAAATGGGATAAAAGGCAGGCAAAATCAAGAAGAGAAAGAGAGATGAACAACTGGCAAAAAGTATATATACCTTGGTTGTTGTGGGTTTTCCGGGCTGTGTGGCCGTGTTCTGGCAGTTTTGGTTCCTAATGTTTTGCCGGTCGCTGTGGCTGGCATCTTCAGAGGACAGGAGCACAGCTAGAAGATTCTCTCTGTGCCCAAGTGGAGGGTGTGTCTTCCTGCTGGTGTTTATATCTGCTGAGAGGGTGTGTGTCTTCTGTGGGTCATTTACAAGAGATTAGGAGAGGGTTTATTGTGGTGATTAGGGGGTGTGGTGCTGTCGTGTGTGGGATTAGCACATCTATTGTGTGAGTTGTTTGCATATTTCTGTGGTTGAGTAGAGTTCATTGACCTTTTGCAAGCTGTGTTTTTCAGGACTGGCAGCCAGGTTTTGCTGATCTTTAAGCTTTCTTCTTTTTTATTGAAACTGTGTTGGTGTTTATGTATTTCAATGGCTTCCCTGTATAGTCTGACATAGTGGCTGTTGGTGTTGTCCAGTATTTCTGTGTTTTCAAATAAGATTTGGTGACCAGTTTGTTTGAGAACATGTTCAGCTATTGCAGATTTTTCTCTAAATCCAAAGGACAAAACTTCCCAGAGCTATTTGAAACAATCCTGTGGGTAA